>JAGSMR010000131.1:0-430000 GCA_029286605.1 Sericinus montela
ACTTAATTTAATTTAATTTAATTTCATTTCATTTAATTTCATTTAATTTAATTTAATTTAATTTAATTTAATTTAATTTAATTTCATTTCATTTCATTTCATTTCATTTCATTTCATTTCATTTCATTTCATTTCATTTCATTTCATTTCATTTCATTTCATTTCATTTCATTTCATTTCATTTCATTTCATTTCATTTCATTTCATTTCATTTCATTTCATTTCATTTCATTCATTCATTTCATTTCATTTCATTTCATTTCATTTCCATTTCATTTCATTTCATTTCATTTCATTCATTTCATTTCATTTCATTTCATTTCATTTCATTTCATTTCATTTCATTTCATTTCATTTCATCTCATTTCATTTAATGTATGTTTGTAACCGACTTCTTTGGATGCGATTTTAACCCACTTTAAAAGGCCACATTTCGTTCAAACTTTGTAGATTTATCGAGGACCGATGACAATACACTACTGTGATAAAAAAAAGGCAAAAAAGTAAATAATAACATTAAAAATTTCAGTAAATATAAAATAACAATAGAGTGAATAAAAAAATATTTTATTTTGAAAAAATCGTGGGGTGCATGGTGTTAATAGTTATAAATATGTTATTGACAGATATGAGTAGAGTGATTATCATTTTGATAATACCTTAAAAAGCACCCTACACTAAAGCGTGAGCAAAAAGCGTGTTTTTATAAACAATTATTTATTAAAGAGAAAAAACAACAAAAATTGTTTCTCTTTAATTTGATCACATAAAAGTTCAGCATATGTAATAAAAAAAAGTGTGTTTTTCAAAAACTCATGTACGAATTATATCATTGGCTTGGACATAAAGGCAGACATTTTTTTCGGACAACGTCACAAGGGGTGAGCCGGTCGCCATTTTTATGTCCAATCCAACGACACAATTTTTGAAAAACTCATTGGTACGAGCCTACCAGCCGGAGTAAGAACATGGCCTCCTTACGAGTCAGTTCGATCGCCCAACCATTCGGCTATCGTGATTATTAATTATATCGTTATTATTGTATAGTTATTGTCCTTTTCAAATTTATTATTTTACAAAAATTATGTTACAAGCGTAAAAAAGAATAAATTCCCAAAAATACACGCGATGCTCTGAGAATCATGTTTGTTCGCATTTTGCTTTTACATTTTTAAATTTTTACTGCATATTTGCTTGGCCCATTTTGGGGTTAAATGGCGCATTCTCCAGTTATGTATGACTGTGTAAACTTTAGTAATAGATAAACAAAATACTAGATATACCCTCATTGGAAACTTTTTTTAATTAAATAGAGCCATTACTTTTAAGTCATTTACGTATTTTTATAGAGGTGACATTATAAAATTATACTACATAACTCCGCATGCAAAATTTTACACATTATGATTTTATAATAACATCTCAATATAATAATAATATCTTCACGCCATTCCCAATACAGGGGTAGACAGAGGTCTAGTCTAGACAATTAAGTCCCTTCGACCCACCTTCCACCGAAGATATTTCGGGACAACGTGACAGGTGGTGAGCCTGTCGCCGTCTTTACGTCCAAGCCAACGATATGAATCCTACATAGATTTTGAAAAAACCCATTGGTACGAGCCTGATTGATACCACCTCAATGATTAAAGAATTTCCGCAAAGTTATGCCTGGGCATATTAATTATATAAATTAATTAATTAATTATTGAATAAATACATATATAGATTATAACAATATCGCTTACCTTTCTTTGATCCCAAATTAATCAGATTAAGCACTTATATTATGGAATCAAAACCAACAACCCAGAGCCGAGAAAAGTAGATAAGATATTTCCTACATTGATTTCAGAACCGAACCGGGGATGGCTGCTACTATGGAAACCAGGACGTACACACACGTCCTTCGTCAACGGAGATCTTCAAAAGTAAGTATTTTTATTTACGAGTACTTATTTAAACTTCTTAACCCTGTAACTCTTATCGTCCGTGTGATTTCGGTGTCAAAATCTACCACCCCTTTCTTCCAGTGAGTATCGTAAAGATAGATAAGGTAGATAAGAAGATAGATAAGGTGCTTAAAACAATTACCAAGAGCCCCTAGATTTAACACTTTCACAGTTCGTTTCAGCAACACAAGTACTGGACAGCACGCGCCTAGCAATAGAATGGCTAATAAATACAACAACCTCTCCTGAACGTTAGGCTTAGATTGGTTTTTCCGACACAATTAGTAGTTTCAAAAATAAACTACTATCTCTTCGTAATGGAAGATTCTGAACATCATTCTGCTTACTTTGTTACTGATTATATTAGAATTGCTGGAATTTTGAAAATTGTGCTAGCTAAAAATCAACATTTAGTTACAAATTAATCGCTCTGGTGATTATTTCTGTTAATACTATATTACATATTTAATCCATACTCATATTACAAATTTGAAAGTCTCTCTGTCTGTCTGCCTGTTTTTATATTTCTCCACAAACGAAGAATTTTTTCTACATTCATCTCACGGGAAATTTACATCGCTCGATCAGATATGTAGACAATATGCTCGTAAAAAGTATGCTTTATATGTTTGACGAAAAGACGAGAAAATAATATTAGCGATGAAATCATTCTAGAATATCATTTTGAAAATTGTTGATAAAAATTATTATATAAAATGAAAATTACATCAAGATTCCCGCGCCAAAAAATAAATTCTTGATAGATTTGTCTAAAATACATAAATAAATACTTATAATTATTATCTTCACGCTATTCCCAATAACGAGGTAAACAAAACTCCAGTAGAGTCCAGTAGATAATTAAGTACTTTCAACGAAGACATTTTTGAGGCAACACGACAGATTGTGAGCCTGGCGCAGTCTTTATCGCAGTCCAAGCCAAAGATATATATTTATACTACTTCGTCAGGGACTATTGGTAAAGATATAATAAAGAAAATAATGTATTATGCTAGTGACCAGATATAGTAAACGTTAATTTGCGGCGGTTATAAAATGGAAAACTCTTAACTCGCATTTTGTTACAAAACTATAAGCAGCGATTGAAAACTTAAGCAGCTGTGTTGCAGCTAAAGTTCATCATCGCGGCCGAGCACAGAGTTTAAAAGCTAAGTAGTTAGTTACTTACTCAACTCAAACATAGACTTGCAAGAGGAAAATTAGTTTTTAATTTTCTTATTTAGATGTCATGGAGCCGGATTAAATACGAATTTTTAATTTATTAAATTTTATCATCGGCCATTAACAGGTTTAACGAATTTTTTAAATAAAATATTTATAACAAGGGTCATTATAATCAGGTGGATGGAATTATAGACAGGTGGTCAGCATAACGCCGTCTTAATGTCCAAGCCAACGATGAAATTCGTACATAAGTTTTAAGAAAAACTTATGGGTACGAGCCCACTACTTTGGGATATAACTCGGGTCTCAACTTAATTTCTGATGAATCAATCACTCGGCTATCATGACTTCAAAAATATTGAATAATGAAATTGAAAATTATTGGCGTGAATACATCCCTATACATTAGTTACCAGTGCTGTAAGGTACCATTGTAAAAATAAACCCCTAACTTCCAGTGTGTGTACTAAGATGAAAAATGAAGAGGGAAAACTTTGGAAATAAAAAGTACTTAGTGAGACGACTCGCAACTATCAGATCTAAATAAATCAGGCCCGCAGCAACAACTAAAATTGTGAGGTGTCAGGTGTTCTACTGCGATCGCCAATCAGCTTTCCAAGGGTGACGATTATGGAAAAGCATCTTCACGGGATGTGCTCATGAATGAGAATGTGAACATATATCCACAAAATAAAAATACTTGTAAAATTTGGTAAAAAATTACCTCAGAACCCTATTCTGAAGCTGAAAATCTGTTGACACCAGCCAAATAGTTACTCCATATACTTATTCCATCGTTCTATCGTTCTCTTTTTAAGTTATTAATCTAACGTCTCAACATATAACTTATTTGTCAAAATTCCTCAACTCACATAATAATCAAAACTTTCTCACGTCACTACATAAATACACCCAACTGAATGAACTTAAACTCTACGCTCCAACTAACACATACCCAAACATTTATTTATTTATTTATTTATTGCCCCAATGCGATAGCTTAATCCCCATTTATTAAAGTATTAATAATATTATATAATTATATTACAACAAATGTATCTCAGTTAAAAGTCCTATAGCATAAAAACCACATTGCTATCTTTGTGAGATCACTCAGAGTGCAAGAAAACAGATCAAGCTCTTCGGCTATGAGGTTAAGGGTGCGTAGCGCGCGCGTCAACGGCGCCTCTTTGAGCAGGTTTGTGCGCCCGCGCGACACGCTCAGCAGTGGCGGCCGTTCCACATACCTATCCGGCACACACAGTCGTACCTGCGCTAATACATCCGCGTTGCTAATCTTTCCACTAAATATTTTGAAAATGTATATACACAAAACACACCAACATGCACACAAACAACACATCAATTCTCATACTCCTCAAGACAAACATACTATTGCAAATGGCTTCTAATATATTCCTTTAAGTTAACAAACGCTATCGTATTTTCATAGTGCTTACACGTCAAAAGCGTAATTTTATTATAGCTAATTAAGGAACTAGCCGAGGGAGGGTATGGTGACTTGTAATTGGTTTTCAGGGAAACCTACTTCAATCATATCTTTGACTTGGACACTAAGACGGCATTATGCTGACCACATGTCACTAGTAGTGTAGTCACGTAGTTGTAATGACATCCGCGTTAATGCGAACGCGAGAAGGTTATGCATTCATGATAAAGTCACTTTAGTTATCCAAAACGTACAGGAGAAATATTTTGCTGTGTTCTTACAAAACGAACAAATCATTATTTATAGAAACAAGAATAGGCATTCATTTATCGACAGTTATTTTTTAATATACTACAGTTTGGAAATGAGGTAGTCTTTATCAGGGAAGAAACAGGTGAAAGAAGCTCCGCGGGTATCCTCATTTTTAGGTCAATCCTTTTATTTAAAGATGATACTTGATGATCTTGAAAGATGATCATTATATCATATATTGATGACAGTAACCCCTGGGGGGTTACTATCATATTAATATTTTTATTTATATAATAATAACCATTCTTATAAAGTTTTTATTAAATAAATTCGTTCTGTTAACAGCTGACGATAAAATAAAATAATTTAAAAAAATATTTTTTAATCTGACTCTATACTAACGAAATAAGAAAATTAAAAACTAATTTTCCTCTTGCAAGTTTATATTTGAGTTGAGTAAGTAACTAACTACTTAGCTTTTAAACTCTGTGCTCGGCCGCGATGATGAACTTTAGCTGCAACACAGCTGCTTAAGTTTTCAATCGCTGCTTATAGTTTTGTAACAAAATGCGAGTAAAGAATTTTCTATTTTATAACGGCCGCAAATTAACATTAGCATATTATACTTAAACTTGCATATTGTCACTAGCAAATTATATATTTTTAAATATCATCCCTTCATCCATAGTCCCTGAAGGGGTAGCTAGAGGGAACAGATCACCAAATAAATGTCACGATTCTTGCATACCATTACCAAATTAATTTCTTCACACGTATGTCTAGGTATCCGAGTACTATTTTTATTTATTAATTTTTTTATTTATCATTTATTTGCAGGAAATATGGTAATTACAGATGTTAAAACTATATATATGTGTCAATCATATTTCGCCATGTCGGCATGCAAATACATTAGAAATAGAATTTAAAATACTTAATTATAGAATTTAAAGGATAAAATTTTACTTAACACTAATAACATTAATAATATATAGATTACTGTCAAGAAAAGTTAAAGACTAATGTCAGTATCAAAAGTTCGTCTAATATTTGGTAGTAACAGTCTCCAGGTCAGGCAATATTTCTTAAGATAAGGTTTCATCTATTATACAAAATCATTAAAATATGAAGCTAATACAATTATGACATATTCCGTAGTGGTATATATAAGTAATGACAAAAAAGAACAAAAATTAATACAAAAGAAAAATAAGGTACAAATATTAATTTTGCAGATTTACCAAACGAAACAGTACTTATTTCTGCTTAAAGCAAAAAATACATCTAATGAATAGGAACAATTTTTAACGAGCCATAGCTTTAATCTACTCTACTTTAGAAAATTTTTAAGTATAAGTTCTCGAATTTCACTTGGAATTTTATTATATATCTTAATACTCATAAAATAACATTTTTTCTGAAATAAAGATATCAAGAATACAATGTAAGAATTTTTAGCTCTTTGAAAATTGGTCTACAAGATTCAAGAGAGCCACATCCACAGATTGCTCTAAGACATTTTTTCTGTATTACAAAAGCTTTGTTGAAATTTGTGGAATTTCCCCAGATTAAAATTCCATAACGTAAGATAGATCCCACATAACCGTGATACGCTAACATCGCTGCTTCTTTATTAACTAAGTTTCTCAGTCGCCTAAGCGCATAAACAAACTTATTTAATTTGTCGCACATTAATCTTATATGTGGTTTCCAACTACAGTGTTGGTCTAAAGTTAAGCCAAGAAATTTTACTTCTGTAACATTTTCAATTTCTTGGTTATGGTTCATAACTTTAATTTTTGGAATATTTGCCCGATTTGTGGAGAATGTAATATGTTTAGTTTTAAGTAAGTTTGGACATAAATTATTATTTTCTAACCATTTTATAGTTGATATTACTGTATAATTAACTAGATGTTCATACTCTGAAGGTTTCTTTTCATCTGCTATAAGGACTGATATGTCATCGGCATATAAGATGCATTGCTGATTGATTGCTAATGGTAGATCATTGATGTTTAAAATAAAAAATAGGGGTCCGAGGATAGTGCCCTGAGGGACGCCTTTAGAAATTTGTTTTAAATTCGAGCTATAAGTGACTTCATCTCCATATTCATTAGTTCTAGTTATTTGTACATATTGTTTTCTGTTAAATAAGTAAGATTTTACCCATTCATGTGCAATTCCTCTAACGCCATAGTTTTCAATTTTATTTAGCAGCAGATCGTGTTCTACAAAATCGAAAGCCTTACTCATATCGAAAAAAACACCGGTAACCTTTTTATATGTTTAACAAGCATGAAATGAGCTAAAGTGGTGGATTTGTCTTTTTTGAAGCCGTTTTGTTCTTCCCGTATAACTTTATATTTATCTATAAAGCTGTAAAGTCTACTATGCATTGCTTTTTCAAATATTTTCGCTATTATTGGAATAAGAGCTATGGGTCGATAATTATTTATATCTTTTTTATTTCCTTTTTTAAATATGGGTTTAATTATAGAAGTTTTTAGTTTTTCTGGGAATATTCCGCATTCAAATGATAAGTTAATAATATAAGTTAAAATTGGAGATATCTGATCAGCACAGGATTTCAATACTTTTGTTGAAATTCCGTCATAGCCCAAAGACTTCGTGTTATTTAATTTCTGTATAGTTTTTGATATTTCATCTACAGAGCATGGTTGTAGAAATATGCTTTCATTTATAGTATGTAATGTTTTTGTGCGATTTGATTTATCTCTATACCTACGTTGGTTACATAAATTAATAAAAAAGTTGTTGAAGATATTTGCAATTTTGATTGGATCTTCGACCAATTTTTCGTTGCGATAAATTGACTCTATACCATCGTTTTTGTATAAATTATTAGACGATTCTTTAATGAGTTCCCAGGCTGCTTTACATTTGTTTTTAGAGTTATTAATAAAATTATTGTTAGCATTATTTTTAGCTTTTATAATACATGCTTTTAAAATTTTAGAATAGGTCTGTACTCGTGTTTTAATTTTATTTGTTTTGTTTTTATACATCATAGTTAATAATTTTCTTTTTGTGCGACACGACTTTTTGATACCTTTTGTAATCCATTTTGTAGTTGTATTGTTTTTTCTTATTCTAACTTTTAATATAGGAAAGCATAGGTTATAAAACATTATTAAAGTTTCATGAAATTTATTAAATGCACTGTTAACCTCCTTGTCCTCTATTACCTCTCTCCAAGAAATATTAGAAAGGCATTGTTTGAATTTTATTATATTTTCCACGTTATTGTCTCTTATAAATATAGAGTGATTTAAATTCGTTACCTGTATTAAATTTGTCTGTTTGAATTCTAGTGTTTGTGCAGTGTCATGATCAGATAGATGTAGCAAATGTATTTTACCAGAGGCATTTCTAATGTTGCTTACTATTTGGTCTAGGCACGATGCTTTACGAGTAGGTTCATTTATATGCGTTTTTAAATTATAGTTTGCTAAAAAATCTTTAAATTCTAAAGTCAATTTATTTTCTACAAGTATATTAATGTTAAAATCACCCGCTATAATAATTCTTTTATTTTTTAGCATTGATAATTTATTTAGTAATATTTCTAACTTATTAAAAAATAGTATGTATTTGAAATTGGGGTTCTATAAAGGCATATAATTATGCAATTAAAATTGGTATTTCAATACCACAGCATTCGAAAGATTTTTCGACTGATAGTTCATTACAAAAGATAACACATTAAAATCATATTTTTTTCTGATTAAAATGGCAACCCCTCCTCGACATTCATATAATCTACCGTATGAGGCAGTTACACTGAAATCTCTCAAATTTATATTGAGTTCATGTCCATATTTTAGAAAAGTCTCAGTAAAGCAAAGTACGTTTAAATATGTGTGAGCTGTAGCAAACTCTTTAATACATATTTCTATAGTTAATAATTTATTAAGCAGACCCGCTATATTTTGATGAAAAATTGTTACTTTGTTGTTGAGTTCATTTACATTGACGAAAGGAGTTATCTTTTTCATTTAAGGTAGAGTTGTGTAAACAGTCTATGTTTAAATTCGGTTTTACATTAATTGTCTTAAAATAGTACGGTATTGTACCTTTTCTTAATAGTTGCTGTGTTTCAGATCTTTCCTTTGTGACAGTTTGTCTTTTTGCTTGCATTTTCATAAAATAGTAAGGGATAGTTCCCGGTTTTTGTATCATTCCTGATAAAGTTTTTGATCTTTTGGGTTTTAAAAACATATCTGCATTGTCATTAGTATCTATAAAGAAATTAATTTTATAACAAAGTTTGTCAAAATATTATTTTTTACTTAGAAATCTATTTGATAAATATATAAATTTACAATTTTGCACATTATTTCCCAATGTTTTTAGTGTATGATTTAATTTAACAGTGTTTAGATAATTATTGTTATTTACACTTAACAGTATAATATTTAATTTACGCATATATCTTAATGCAGCAGAAAGTTCAATACAAAGTTTTATAGGATTAGTATCATTTTCACCCACACACAACACGATATAATTAAAGTTGTTTTCCTAAAGCGTATAACACGTTTTTAGAGTTTCTTGAGCCGTAGCAAAGGGTTTAGTAATAGACGAGATATTGTATTTGTAATAAATTGATTGTTCTCTAGAAATTATCAAATGTGATGCTAGTCCGACACATTGCTGACTACCAATTATGAGTATTTTCCTTTCAATATTGTTTTTAAAAAGTTGGTTCTTAAAAGTTATAGGTGATTTGTTAGCTTTGTTACTTGCGCCATCTATTGTTATAAATTGTGACTTCATACATGTATTGTTGGTGGTTTGCAAAGTTTCGGTTTGCGGTTTTAGAGTTAGTTGAGAATCCTTATTTTGAATTATAGTGTCAGTTTTAATAGCTAATTCTAGGTAGCTAGTATTGTGTTCATCTCGTGAGTTTTCTATTAAAATCTTGCGTGATTGCTTTCTTAATGTTTTTTTGGTCGAAAAAATTTTATTGTACTGATAGGTTCAGTAGCAAGTTTTTTTAGATTTTCTATTATTTTTTGTTGATCTTTAATTTGTTTCGATAAATTATATACTTCAAAGTTTAGGTTATCTATTTCGCCATTGGCACTATCAAATTTGTTTTTCAATATCTTTATTTCCTCTCTTAATTCGTCTTGTCCGCTGTCATATCCAATAGATAAGTCGGGTAAGCTATGTCCTCTAATGTATGATCTTTGTGATATAAAGGAACACTCGACCGAATCGTTTGTCCTATATTTGCGTATTGTAATATTGTCAGTTTCCATTATTATATATATATATATATATATATATATATATATATATATATATATATATATATATATATATATATATATATATATATATATATATATATATATATATATATATATATATATATATGTATTTTATTTTATATATAAAAAATAGTTATCAAATTGTCTTAAGAAAATCTTAATATCATAAAAAAGAAAAAAGAAGGAAAGACAAAATCCATTAATTCGCTGGATTTGATTTCTCGACCTCCGATCTTCAGTCTAAAGTATTCCTATTAAGCTAAAGATGTTTTTGATTCAGTTGTTGAAAAAAAGTACTATATTTTCCTGTTTTTTCCACAACCTTTGAGTTTTAAACACTCTTCTTTTGTATTCTAATCAAAACACTTTACAATTTCACTTTATAACAAAGTTTTTAACTTTATACAAAGTTGTATCACTTTTACTGTATTTTTGGTTGCATATTTAGTTTTTTGTTATGTTTGCATATATAAATCAATTAACTAAGTTTCTCACTGATTAGTCTATAGGCACTTCATTTAGATCAGTATTTCTATTGACCCACTTCGATCGTTTTGCTCACTTTATTTTCGAAAGTTAGTCTCAACTTTCCTTGTGCCCTTTGTTATGTTTTTTTTGGGCTATATTTTGCTCACTATCGGTTTTCACTCAGTCTCACAACATGCCTAACCAGCATTATACATGCTAGAATATACCTCAATGTATTAAAAAATATGTTGACTCCGTGTATAGTAATTTTTACACCAGTTGGTTGAAACAGGGGTCTAGTTATTTTTTCACGATATGGTTAATTTTATTATTAATTTCTTTATACAAAAAGCATATCTGTTTTTATTTTTATCTTCACGCATTTTCCGGTGTTGGTGTGGTGAGAGTTCTAGACAATATTTAGTCCTACCGACCCACATTTCTAACCTCACTTGGTGATAACGTAGCAGGCAGTCAAAGCTTATCGCCATCTTAGTGTCCCAGCAAACGATAAACTTCGTACATAAAAAATATATCATACTTGGGATCGAACTTAGGTTACTTGACTCGAATTCCGATCACCAAACCTCTTGGATATCGTTACTCTCGATATCATATGAATAATTCATTTGTTTTATTTATCTCTTCGTCTGTACTACGTTGTAAAAGAAGCAGTAAATATGTGATACGTATTCTAGATTCTCTGCACGCCGCCGGAAACACTGAAAACAAATTGGAAGTTCTCGATTTTATCTATTTCATAGTTTGCGAGGAAGTCGTCTCAAATACACACAAGTACTAAGTACAATCGCGTACAGAATCATCTTTACATTTTATACAAAATATACTTTACAAATTTACTTTAAAAATTTCAGACGAGCAAATCTTGAATATAATGTAATATAACATCTTGTGTATAATATAAAAATATACTAGTAACCACTCTCCTATCGCAGGTCTGCTGGAAGAAACTTGACGCGACGTAATCAAAAAATTGTTACAAGACTATATACCTTATAAGAATTTTTTTTCTTTTGATGTATCAGTATTCATAATTATTAAATAAAATAAATAAATAAGGTTATACCACAGAGGAGTATATTTCACACTTTTAAGAAATAAATAAGACAGAACAATAATAGCTGAAGTTTAAAAATTTTATCAAAGAAAAAATCACACGTGTGGATTCAAACCCGCGACCTTCACCGTAGCGTGCTCTTCCCTCTAAGCCACTATACGAGTATGTTACACACATCAATTGAAATTTTAAATCAGTTCGTAGCCAGAATCGCGATCCCATGTTTCACGGTCCACACGAGATTATCTCGGGTAGCCGACCGAAATACAACCTTATCCCAATGATGGAGGGATGAGTGGCCCCTGGGGCCACTCATCCCCCCCGTCTGTCGAAGGTCTTCGCTTCCGTTACAGGAGTCGAGTGAGTCACGACATTGTTTCTATTCTTTATTTTACCTGCGGGCCTTCGTTCTCGCAGGTCTCCACAGATGAAGCTGTAAAGGCCTCCGGGCCAACAGCATCCCGTGGATGGTTTTTAGTCGGTATTCTCCTTCAATCCGAGTCCGACACTATTCACTTCAGTGGCCTTCCGGTCAGGAAACGATCGAGTATAAAGCATTTTCTTCACGATTATCAAAAAAAAATTAAATCACTTTTTAGCGCCTCTTAGGGGCGTTGGTGACATCTGCCGGAAATTATGCCAAATTCTTTATCAATGTCCATAGTCTTACAAATGTGAAGATAAATTGAAGGATTGGTTAATATGTAATTGTTTTTATGATTTAAATGAATATTATTGTAAAATTGTAATATATGATAATATTGTTAATATTATACGTCCGATATAGGC
This sequence comes from Sericinus montela, assembly GCA_029286605.1. NCBI lineage: Eukaryota > Metazoa > Arthropoda > Insecta > Lepidoptera > Papilionidae > Sericinus > Sericinus montela. The sequence continues at coordinate 12,475 of JAGSMR010000131.1, forward strand.
AAACTGTTGATCTATTAGTTACTTACTTTTACTAACTGCTATACTTTTATAAGACCTCTTGTACACAGTTAACACAATAAATTATTATCATATCTTATCTTATCTTAAGACATAAATATAATAACGCCATCTACGTCGTTGTGAAGAATTTTTGTTAATTTTTTAAGGATGTAAAGTATGCAGGGCTTTCTGTTTTAGGCAAATTTTGCAATTATTTAAATTAACATAAATTTAATAATAATATAGTCACTAATATACATAAAAATAATATAGTCACGATAGCCGAGTGGTTGGGTGGTCGGAATTTCGAGTCAATAGACCCGAGTTCGATCCCCAGTTGGTAGGCTCGTACCAATGGGTTTTTCAAAAACTGATGTACGAATATCGTTGGCTTGAACATAAAGACGGCGACGGGCTCACCACCTGTCACGTTGTCCCGAAAATATCTACGCTGAAAGGTGGGTCGAAGGGACTTAATTGTCTAGACTCGACCTCTGTCTACCCCTGTATTGGGAATGGCGTGAAGATATTTTTTTTTATAAATTTAATAATTTTGCATCAACGCCTTGTAAGCCTTACAGATATTTAACCTACCACCTGGAGGATCTTACTAGGGTCCTTTGACTTGAATTCTGATCATCCAACCTCTCGGCTATCGTGATTTATTTATTTACTTACATAAACAAATATATGCGTACAACATCACATACATTAATTGCCTTCCAAAGTGCGAAGCTAATGCGTTTGTGTTATGAAATCAGAAACAACTGAAGGAGAAGAAATAGACATCTAGAACCAATATAGGACTAGTGATTTTGAACAGATGCCATCTTGAAAACCAGTGGTTGTCAAATTCAACACCTAAACGCATACGGACGTAGTCGCTGGAAAGAGCTAGTCTCTATATAATTTCGTATCGAATACAACATTAATCTTAACTATCGACAGTATGTATCGTTAACTAACATCTAATGTTCAGTTCGACTAAATAACGGTCCAACATATTGGTTACTGACCACTTTAGACGTTTCTGAATGCGTTCCATTTGACTTAATTACATTTTAGAGCTATTGCTTCTGGTAAATCCACGGCTTCATCGATAATTGATTTATTAATGCATGCAAATACCATGAAATGAGCATAGTATTTTCCAAAAAAAAAAAACCTTGCCTTTACAGATGCAGTATAGTTTGAGTATATTAAAAAAATTTTGAACTACACTAAAAGGCTTCATTATTTAAGTTACTTTTCAAAAGTGCTTTTTTCAGTTACAATCTAATTTTTTTTCAAATCCGTTTAACTCACACTTGTTTATGTATCTTACGTCAAACGTTTACAACAAAACAAGACCTCAGAGAAGAACGTGGTGAGAAACTATTCTTTTATATTTTTACTTAAGATAAATATAATTTCGAAAGGAACAAAACAGTATTTTAAATATCGAAACAATTGTAAGCTTAAGAAACTCCATACGATCATCATAATACACAAATGTTATGTATATAACTTTTTTGTCACAAATATATAAAACTAGAATGTATAAGTTATATTCTACTTTTATATATTTGTACACAACTATATTGTATGTATACAATTATATTTTTGTTACTTTATATAAAAATAAAACCAGTAAGGTTGTCCCGAAGTCTTCGATGGATGGTGGTACATAATCACTTCATTGTTTAGACCTCTCTGCTGTTGGGAATGACGCCGAAATATTTTTTCTTCCAAAAAATGTTTTTTTTTTAATTTTAGCTACGTTCTTGCTTATCACAATGACGATATCTACACGTAATGGTATTTTTCTCCTTATCAAATAAGACTTTCAAAACAACGCCGAAAATGTCTGAATATTATGTAAACAAAACAGGGCCGAGTCCATTTGATTAGTAAGTTATATTTGTGATATTACACGTATTTCATTTATTATAGCCATTTGTTCAATTCTAATCTGAATCTCATATACTTAATTTGTGTCATAAGAAAAACAACTGAGAAATGAAGTCTCTTTGTCCTTTTATAATTTCATAATATAATGTACAAATCTCTAAATCCGATTGTGTTTCGAGATCAAGCGTATTACAAAAATATGATATTGTACTTTAAGACTAAACATCAAAGATTTTCAGGTTCCTTTTGTTTTTATTATTGGGTTCTCAACGTCTTTTTTATTTAATACACGTAATATGAAAATTAAGTAAAGACTTTTAATCCAAATATGACGAGCTTGAATATAATAATATTTTCTTCATGAACTACGGTGGATTGTAGTTTTTTCAAGTTTTTTATGTCATTAATCGATCATATATACACCTATTTCATTTTATATTCTGTTTATATTATACTTCCAGGCTGGCCCCATTGACGCGATTAAGAAAGTCCCGTGAAAATTAAGAAAATTTCTTAAATTTTATTTGCATTTTGAGTATTTTAACTCTTTTCAGACATTATCAGTTGTTTGCGTCGTGGGTTCATCATCTAAGGCCGCTGAGCTGATAATGAAAGCAACTACACTCCACGACATCGGTCAGGTCAGTTTCAAATATCTTCACTACATCCCCATACTGGGGTAAACAACAGACAATTAAGTCATTTCGAACCACCTTTCACCGAAGACACTTTTAGGGATGACGTGACAGATTGAGAGCCCGTCTCTGTCTTTATGTACCTTCGGCCTCCTTCTATCTTCCTAGCCTTCTTTCGGTCTGGTATTTTTCGAGATGATTCATTGATTCATTGCTTTACCATAAATCGCATTTTACACACGCTAGATTAAAGGAAGCGGAATATTTCTACACCGTTACCCACACTCAAAAGATAAAATGTAACTACCGCAAAATTTCATGTACAGTTTTGAGACAAATTTCGTTAGTAATAATTGGAGCTGAGACAAACTACAAGGTAATATATGGGCCGCGCGGGAAATCAGGCGCGTGACCGGTTCTCCGCACGACGCGTTATGAAGGTGTCCCACTTTGGATGCTTGATATGGACGAAATTTGAATAGATATTCAGCATGCTTCCCTTCAAATTTAGTTGACAATATTGTTTCCGACGTTTGGTTAGATATCACCAAAAAATCTACTACTCCTTTTATTCCTGTGGGTGTCATAAGAAGAGACTGAGGAAAACGGCCCTTAATATGTATTAGGTACCGATATTATATCCTCAGCTTCGACATAAAGACGGCTTAATTTTCTAGACCTCTGGCTACCCTGGCTTAAAAAGTCACGATAGCCGAGTTGTTGGGTGGTCGGAATTTCGAGTCGAGAGACCCGAGTTCCGTCCTCAGCAATCGGCAGTACCAATGAGTTTTTCAAAAACTTATGTACGAATTTCATCGTTGGCTTGGACATAACGGCGGCGACGGGCTTACCGCCTGTCACGTTGTCCCGAAAATATCTTCGGTGGAAGGTGGGTCAAAGGGACTTAAATGTCTAGACTTGACCTCTGTCTACCCCTGTATTGGGAATAGCGTGAAGATATTTATATTTATTTATATCTGGCTACCCCTGTATTGGGAATCGGGTGAAGATATTCATTCAAAGTTTAGCTGTAAAGGCCTCCGGGCCAACAGCATCCCGTGGATGGTTTTTAGTCGGTATGTTTCTCCTTCTGAGATCCGAGTCCGACACTGTTCGGTGGCCTCCCGGTCAGGAAACGTTCGTGCTTAAAGCATTTTCCTCCACGGTTATCAAAAAAAAAAAAAAGATAGTGGTCAGTGCATCCCACGTACACCTCCAAATAACTTCAAATGAAGAATGAAGCATTGACTCAAACGACTCTAAGACATAGATGTTTACCATCCAAAAATGTAATTTGAAATAATCTTTGTTCCCCCAAAAAAGTAAGATAATAATATACAAAATACTCATTAACATAAATGTGCAAAGTTATGAATTCTAATATGTTAGAAACATTCCTTTATGAAAAGTTCGAAGGAAATAACTTTTCATTGTCTAAGGAAACTGGCGAACTTTTTCTATTTCCTGTGCTTTATTCACCCAACTCTTTGCTAACTTCACGGGAGTGTTGTTTGAATATGGAAGTTTATATCAACGTATTTAAAGAAACAGGGATACAGCGTGCCTTTATATCCTTTTACTTTTCTTAAACAAAATGCCAAACGTGCAACTGGTTCACCTAATGGAAAGTGTACCGATTGCGCTGTACTCGCAATACCAGAAAGTATGTAAAATAAATAAATAAATAAATAAATATCTTCACGCAAATCCCAATACAAGGGTTGACAGAGGTCTAGTCTAGACAATTAAGTCCCTTCGACCCACCTTTCACCGAAGTTATTTTCGGCATAACGTGACAGGTGGTGAGCCCATTGCCATCTTTATGTCCAGAGGGTATTTAGGTACTGTAATAAGGTAATTAGCAAAGTAGAAGTAACATTATCGGTTAATCTGCTTCCCAGTAGTATTCTGCTAGGCCGATAGCATGTGCTGGTCTAGCAGATCCAATCATACAGTCAGAGGCTTCTATTTAACTACCTATCTTAAGTATTGGGGAAAATAATAAGTGGGATTATATGGAAGGAAGCACTGCGTGGTCGGGTGGTGTGAATATCGGTTTATAAGTTATCGCCAGCTTCGAGGTACCGTGTTCAATTCCCGGACAGACCAATGTAGAAAACCACTTTTTTCAAAACTTTTTCGGGTCTACGTGTCTTTACTACCATCAGTGTTTCTGTTTCCATAACACAAGTGCTACTTACTACTTACTTTGCGATCAGAACAAAGCATGCAGTGTTGTCCGTAGCTATATTACCTTTCATATTTTATTATCAATCATATCTACATATCGAGGTGTGTAGTTTGAAACACCTTAAAAAAAGTCACGATAGCCGAGTGGTTGGGTGGTCAGAATTTCGATCCCCAGTTGGTAGGCTCGTACCAATGGGTTTTTCAAAAACTTATGTACGAATATCGTTGGCTTGGACATAAAGACGGCGACGGGCTCACCACCCTTCACGTTGTCCCGAAAATATCTTCGGTGGAAGGTGGGTCGAAGGGACTTAATTGTCTAGACTCGACCTCTGTCTGCCCCTGTATTGGGAATTGCGTGAAGTAATTTTTTAAGGTGTTTAGTCAAAACACGAAAATGTATATTTGTAAATTTTGACTTTTTTTATCTCTCATTCTTTTACTATAGAATAAATCGAACAAGAAGACTCTAGTTCTATTCCCAGATGGAGAGCTGGTACCAATGAAATATTTTTATAACTTATCTAAGCATTGTTATTCAATATGTTTTAATGTTTATTATTATCAGAAACTACTACTGCTTCGTTTACTAAGTAAACGTTCCCAGAGTAAACGTTTAAAGGTAGGTTTAGTTTTTGCTTCTTTAATATTTCTGAGTAACATGTTCCAGAGCCTTACTGCATTTGAAGTTAAATAATTATAACAGAAGCTCGTGCGACAGAAAGAAACACGAAGAGTTAGATTTTCTGCGGAACGGAGAAATCGGTTGTGAAATCGTCCTGGTACTGATACTTTGAAAAAACTCATTGATATGAGCCTACCACCTGGGGATCGAACTCGAGTCTCTTGACTCGAATTTCGACCACTCAACCACTCGGCTATCGAGCCTTTTTTAACTCAAATAAGTTTACATTGACACATAGTTTATATACATTACAGACATAAAAAAGTTTGGAAAAGATCACTAAGTTTTTTTCCAAACTAATGTACGCTTTGTATCGTTGACTTGAACTCTAAGATTACAACTGGATTAAGTCTTGTCACGTTATCGTGAAACTAACTCCGTTGAAATACGGATGTTCACGCTAATAAGATGATATTTTAATATCGACTTCGTTTTGTTGCATTATTGAACCTCGTAGAACAGGTGACGTACTCAACCGTTTTCATGATGTTGCTGGGTTCGCTTCCCAATCGAGACAATATAGAAAAACATTTTCTAAATTTTCTCGGATCTGATTGTGATACCTTCGTTGTTTCTGATTTTATAACTCCAGTTAACGCTTAAACTACTTTGGAATCAGAGCAATGTATATGATGTTCTCGTACAAAGTTATATATATATATATATATATATATATATATATATATATATATATATATATATATATATATATATATATATATATATATATATATATATATATATATATATATATATATATATATATATATATATATATATATATATATATATATATATATATATATATATATATATATATATATATATATATATATATATATATATATATATATATATATATATATATATATATATATATATATATATATATATATATATATATATATATATATATATATATATATATATATATATATATATATATATATATATATATATATATATATATATATATATATATATATATATATATATATATATATATATATATATATATATATATATATATATATATATATATATATATATATATATATATATATATATATATATATATATATATATATATATATATATATATATATATATATATATATATATATATATATATATATATATATATATATATATATATATATATATATATATATATATATATATATATATATATATATATATATATATATATATATATATATATATATATATATATATATATATATATATATATATATATATATATATATATATATATATATATATATATATATATATATATATATATATATATATATATATATATATATATATATATATATATATATATATATATATATATATATATATATATATATATATATATATATATATATATATATATATATATATGTTTTATTAATTTATTTCATTAATTACGTTGGTGTCAATTAACAACTAATTTTCAAAAACTTATGTACGAATATCGTTGGCTTGGACATAAAGACGGCGACGGGCTCACCACCCGTCACGTTGTCCCGAAAATATCTTCGATGGAAGGTGGGTCGAAGGGACTTAATTGTCTAGACTCGACCTCTGTCTACCCCTGTATTGAGAATTGCGTGAAGTAATTTTTTTAAGGTGTTTAGTCAAAATAAAATTTTGACTAAATACCTATATATAAATTTTGACTTTTTTTATCTCTCATTCATTTACTATAGAATAATTCGAACAAGAAGACTCTAGTTCTATTCCCAGATGGAGAGCTGGTACCAATGAAATATTTTTATAACTTATCTATGCATTGTTATTCAATATGTTTTAATGTTTATTATTATCAGAAACTACTACTGCTTCGTTTACTAAGTAAACGTTCCCAAATAAACGTTTAAAGGTAGGTTTAGTTTTGCTTCTTTAATATTTTTATAACTTATCTATGCATTGTTATTCAATATGTTTTAATGTTTATTATTATCAGAAACTACTACTGCTTCGTTAACTAATATTCCCAGAGTAAACGAATAAAGGTAGGTTTAGTTTTTGCTTCTTTAATATTTCTGAGTAACATGTTCCAGAGTCTTACTGCATTTGAAGTTAAATAATTATAAGAGAAGCCCGTGCGACAGAAAGAAACACGAAGAGTTAGATTTTCTGCGGAACGGAGAAATCGGTTGTGAAATCGTCCTGGTACTGATACTTTGAAAAAACTCATTGATATGAGCCTACCACCTGGGGATCGAACTCGGGTCTCTTGACTCGAATTTTGACCACTCAACCACACGGCTATCGAGCCTTTTTTAACTCAAATAAGTTTACATTGACACATAGTTTATATACATTACAGACATAAAAAAGTTTGGAAAAGAACAATATGTTTTTTTCCAAACTAATATACGGTTTGTATCGTTGACTTGAACTCTAAGATTCCAACTGGGTTAAGTCATGTCACGTTATCGTAAAACTAACTCCGTTGAAATACGGATGTTTACGCTAGTAAGATGATATTTTAATATCGACTTCGTTTTGTTGCATTATTGAACCTCGTAGAACAGGTGACGTACACAACGGTTTTCATGATGTTGCTTGGTTCGCTTCTTAGTCGGGACAATATAGAAAAACATTTTCTAGATTTTCTCGGATCTGATTGTTTGTGATACCTTCGTTGTTTCTGATTTTATAACTCCAGTTAACGCTTAAACTACTTTGGAATCAGAGCAATGTATATGATGTTCTCGTACAAAGTTAGATATATGTTTTATTAATTTATTTCATTAATTACGTTGGTATCAATTAACAACTAATTTTCAAGCTTACTTCTCAAATTATTATTAATGATTATGAATCAGAGCACTTCAATTTTACCCTTATTTTTCCTACTGACGCTTTATAATTCTGCCATAATTTTGTGAAACTAGGTGCAGATTTACAAAATAAGAGAAGAGTGAAATTGACTAGTTGGCTAATGACCTCCGTCTCGTGTGAATCTGTTCTACCATTATAGTAAACGTAATAATAATTTTTACGTTGGAAAATTTAAGTAGGCTATTCGAAAAGTAATAAAGAAAACAAGTGCAAACAGAAACATGCATTCGAAAAGTAATAAAGAACACAGTATCAATCATATTAAAGTGAGCTTCCCTTGCCACCATCATCTATACATATAAATAAAATTGAAGTATCTGTTGTAATTCCAAACTAATAGCTTTTCAGTTCATATATTTATTAAAAGTATATACGGTACTTACACATGTAAGCATTTTTTCTGTCTATTTGTTTGTTCCGCCTATTCTCGAATACAATCGCGAAATACGACATAGAAACAGTGTATATCATAATCCTCGTATACTCACAAGTTACTTTGCAATTTGCAAAGGAATAAGACAACCTCTGCGCATCAGACGTGCAGCGCGCATGTTGCACAACCTGCATCGGGCGGACGTGACTCGAATATCCGGAATACAACATACAAATCGACAACGGTTCTATATACTGCGTGGAATCGGTTTAATATAATACCTTCTTTATTCTCGTAGGTGTCGTAGGACGGATAAGGAAAAGCCTTGAAAATGCAATTGACTACTGTCATATGGCGGGATAACCATCTCGAAAAATACCAGACACAAATTCAGTAGACCGATGACAGGCAGCAGAGTCCAAGCTTGCCTCTGAACCTGGCGAATGGACCAAGCGTGATCTCCTCGCGTGCTGCTCGCGGCTGTGTGCGTGCAGGTACTGTAATTGTTTGGCGCCTCTTTAGCGCAACTAACGTAAGGCTCCAAGAAACCAACTGTGTAGGTGAGCGAGCGGGAAGAAATACGCGCGGACGGCGCAGGCGAGGTATTTGGTACTTCGATCGCCAAAGATGCGTGGCGTTTAATATATGAATAAATGTATTTATTTATCTATTTAAACTTTATTTGTACAATTAAAAAAATACAAAATGGCGGACTAAATGCCTAACGGAATTCTCTACAAGTCTACCTTTAGTTTGAGGAGAGAATCTAATGATGGGTGCAAAATCACATTATTTAAAAGAAATTTAAAATGAGTCAAGTCACGATAGCCGAGTGGTTGGGTGGTCGGAATTTCGAGTCAAGAGACCCGAGTTCGATCCCCAGGTGGCAGTACAAATGAGTTTTTCAAAAACTTATGTACGAATTACATCGTTGGCTTGGACATAAAGACGGCGAAGGGCTCACCACCTGTCACGTTGTCCCGAAAATATCTTCGGTGGAAGGTGGGTCAAAGAGACTTATTGTCTAGACTAGACCTCTGTCTACCCATTGCGCTGTATTGGAAATTGCGTGAAGATATTTACTATATTTATTTATTTATAAATTTAAAATGAAACAACAAAGCAAAATTACAATAAAATAATAATAAATATAGAACACATACAATAATAAATATAGAACACACACTTTTACGTGAATAATGTGAAGATGAACTTACGAGAGTAGCCTATTTCCTGCAGTGGACTTTGACAGGTCAAGACAAAATGCCTAATATAAAGAACATTTCTTATACGTCACCTCAAAAGCTTTGAATATGTCAACAGCTATGGACAGATGATTAGAAGTCGCATGAAAAGTCAATAGTAGATAGCCGAGTGGTTGGTTGAAGGAAACAAGAGATCCGCGTTCGATATTCAGGTGATTAGTTCCTACCAAAGTTTTTTCAAAAACTTATGCATGATATATCGTCGACTTGGACATAAGGACGGCGGTCTGTATGTCCCGTTGTCGTTCGGTTCGGTTCGGGTAAAAATCTTGACATCTGTCTGTCCTTTAATGTATATTCCTTTATCTTACACAGTTATAGGAAAATGCGCGAAGATAAAAATCATACTACATCTTTTTTATATATAAAATGAAATCAACATACGTTATGCAGTTACTGGGCTCTATCGCATTTTACTCAATGCGAGATTATCCCGTCCTTCCAGTTCGGCTGCCATCGATCTCTCACACATCACAGCTCCCATTTATCAGCCCAAATGCCATTCCTTCATAACTTTAAATGAATTTACTCAAATTGTTTGTATAAGAAAAATATTATTATTAGCATAGTTATTAAACTGGGTAAATTATTGTTTCGTTAAAAATGGAGGGGGGGGGGGGGGGTTGCAACTCGCGAGAGCATTACAATAATCAAAGGAATCACCTAACCCATTAAAAGCAGCCTCTACTTCATGTCGATAATATATTTGAAGTATGCGTAAATATACTTTTTTATATACTATTTTATAAACCCTTTTCTGGCTGCAGTTTCATAAGATGACTAAAAAATATGTTTAAAAAAAATAAAAAAAAACGTCTTAATGATTTATCGAACTAAAGAGTAAAAAAATTATTCGTAATAAAGAAGAAAATTATGAACGGAAATCGTGCCAAGAGACCCGAGTTCGATCCCCAGGTGGCAGTACAAATGAGTTGATGATTTTCAAAAACTTATGTACGAATTACATCGTTGGCTTGGACATAAAGACGGCGACGGGCTCACCACCTGTCACGTTGTCCCGAAAATATCTTCGGTGAAAGGTGGGTCATAGGGTCTTATTGTCTAGACTAGACATCTGTCTACCCCTGTATTCGGAATTGCGTGAAGATATTTATTATATTTATTTATTTATAAATTTAAAATGAAACAACAAAGCAAAATTACAATAAAATAATAATAAATATAGAACACATACATGTATAAAAATACTTTTACATGAATAATGAGAAGATGAACTTGCGAGAGAAGCCTATTTCCTGCAGTGGACTTTGACAGGTCAAGACAAAATGCCTAATATAAAGAACATTTCTTATACGTCACCTCAAAAGCTTCGAATATGTCTACAGCTATGGACAGATGATTAGAAGTCGCATGAAAAGTCAATAGTAGATAGCCGAGTGGTTGGTTGAAGGAAACAAGAGATCCGCGTTCGATATTCAGGTGATTAGTTCCTACCAAAGTTTTTTCAAAAACTTATGCATGATATATCGTCGACTTGGACATAAGGACGGCGGTCTGTATGTCCCGTTGTCGTTCGGTTCGGTTCGGGTAAAAATCTTGACATCTGTCTGTCCTTTAATGTATATTCCTTTATCTTACACAGTTATAGGAAAATGCGCGAAGATAAAAATCATACTACATCTTTTTTTTTTATAAAATGAAATCAACATACGTTATGCAGTTACTGGGCTCTATCGCATTTTACTCAATGCGAGATTATCCCGTCCTTCCAGTTCGGCTGCCATCGATCTCTCACACATCACAGCTCCCATTTATCAGCCCAAATGCCATTCCTTCATAACTTTAAATGAATTTACTCAAATTGTTTGTATAAGAAAAATATTATTATTAGCATAGTTATTAAACTGGGTAAATTATTGTTTCGTTAAAATGGAGGGTTGCAACTCGCGAGAGCATTACAATAATCAAAGGAATCACCTAACCCATTAAAAGCAGCCTCTACTTCATGTCGATAATATATTTGAAGTATGCGTAAATATACTTTTTTATATACTATTTTATAAACCCTTTTCTGGCTGCAGTTTCATAAGATGACTAAAAAATATGTTTAAAAAAAAAAAAAAACGTCTTAATGATTTATCGAACTAAAGAGTAAAAAAATTATTCGTAATAAAGAAGAAAATTATGAACGGAAATCGTGCCAAGAGACCCGAGTTCGATCCTCTGGTGGCAGGCTCGTACCAATAGGTTTTTCAAAAACTTGGGAGCTCTTAACAGTGGTAGAGCCACGCATCAGCTTCTGTTGTTGCATGAATGGGCCGGCTCGACCGGGGAAGTACCACGACCTCACGGAATACCGGCTTGAAGTAGAAGTCTAACAAACTTCTGCGTTTCGTCTGGTAAGTGATGGCAACCGGAGGCCCACACACCTCCCTCCCCCAATTCTGGGCCGGGGGGGGGGCACTCTAAGGCCGGCAACGCATCTGCTATGCCTCTGGTATTGCTGGTATTCATGGGCGGCGGTAATCACTTACCACCACGTGAGCCACCTTTTCGTTTGCCTCCCTTTGCTATAAAGTAAAATAAAAAATAACTTATGTACGATTTATATCATTGACTTGGACATAAAATGCAAAATATTGGGTCACGTTGTCCCAAAAATGTCTTCAGTGGGTTGAAAAGACTCTGTCTACCCTGTATTGAGGATGGCGTGAAAATATTTATTTATTTTACTTATAGTATTACTATTAGCATAGTCTTTACGAGTAACTGATAGATTTAGAAACTCGCAACACTTAGTGGTGGCTAAAGTTATGCACAGTCAGTCTAGAGTTTCCGTCTTAATTCCTAAATCAATACTTAATGAACTGATGGATACTGACCCGGTTTCAAATCCCAATGCACTGACGCTAACAATAAGATTGTAAATAGCAATTTTTCAGTGAGCCACGATGTCTAAATGATTAAGTGATCGAAACTCAAATCAGGAGACTCGAGTTCAATCACTCGGAGGAATCGTTGACTTGGACATAAAATGCAAAATATTGGGTCACGTTGTCCCAAAAATGTCTTCGGTGGAAGGTGGGTCAAAGAGACTTATTGTCTAGACTAGACCTCTGTCTACCCTGTATTGAGGATGGCGTGAAAATATTTATTTATTTTACTTATAGTATTACTATTAGCATAGTCTTTACGAGTAACTGATAGATTTAGAAACTCGCAACACTTAGTGGTGGCTAAAGTTATGCACAGTCAGTCTAGAGTTTCCGTCTTAATTCCTAAATCAATACTTAATGAACTGATGGATACTGACCCGGTTTCAAATCCCAATGCACTGACGCTAACAATAAGATTGTAAATAGCAATTTTTCAGTGAGCCATGATGTCTAAATGATTAAGTGATCGAAATTCAAATCAGGAGACTCGAGTTCAATCACTCGGAGGAATCGTTGACTTGGACATAAAATGCAAAATATTGGGTCACGTTGTCTCAAAAATGTCTTCAGTGGGTTGAAAAGACTCTGTCTACCCTGTATTGAGGATGGCGTGAAGATATTTATTTATTTTAGTCAAAGTATTATTATTAACATAGTCTTTGCGAATACCTGATAGATTTAGAAACTCGCAACACTTAGTGGTGGCTAAAGTTATGCACAGTCAGTCTAGAGTTTCCGTCTTAATTCCTAAATCAATACTTAATGAACTGATGGATACTGACCCGGTTTCAAATCCCAATGCACTGACGCTAACAATAAGATTGTAAATAGCAATTTTTCAGTGAGCCACGATGTCTAAATGATTAAGTGATCGAAACTCAAATCAGGAGACTCGAGTTCAATTACTCGGGGGAATCGTTGACTTGGACATAAAATGCAAAATATTGGGTCACGTTGTCTCAAAAATGTCTTCAGTGGGTTGAAAAGACTCTGTCTACCCTGTATTGAGGATGGCGTGAAAATATTTATTTATTTTTTATAAAATGAAATCAACATACGTTATGCAGTTACTGGGCTCTATCGCATTTTACTCAATGCGAGATTATCCTGTCCTTCCAGTTCGGCTGCCATCGATCTCTCACACATCACAGCTCCCATTTATCAGCCCAAATGCCATTCCTTCATAACTTTAAATGAATTTACTCAAATTGTTTGTATAAGAAAAATATTATTATTAGCATAGTTATTAAACTGGGTAAATTATTGTTTCGTTAAAAGTGGAGGGGGGGGGGGGGTTGCAACTCGCGAGAGCATTACAATAATCAAAGGAATCACCTAACCCATTAAAAGCAGCCTCTACTTCATGTCGATAATATATTTGAAGTATGCGTAAATATACTTTTTTATATACTATTTTATAAACCCTTTTCTGGCTGCAGTTTCATAAGATGACTAAAAATATGTTTAAAAAAATAAAAAATAACTTATGTACGATTTATATCATTGACTTGGACATAAGGACGGCGGTCTGTATGTCCCGTTGTCGTTCGGTTCGGTTCGGGTAAAAATCTTGACATCTGTCTGTCCTTTAATGTATATTCCTTTATCTTACACAGTTATAGGAAAATGCGCGAAGATAAAAATCATACTACATCTTTTTTTTTTATATATAAAATGAAATCAACATACGTTATGCAGTTACTGGGCTCTATCGCATTTTACTCAATGCGAGATTATCCCGTCCTTCCAGTTCGGCTGCCATCGATCTCTCACACATCACAGCTCCCATTTATCAGCCCAAATGCCATTCCTTCATAACTTTAAATGAATTTACTCAAATTGTTTGTATAAGAAAAATATTATTATTAGCATAGTTATTAAACTGGGTAAATTATTGTTTCGTTAAAATGGAGGGTTGCAACTCGCGAGCATTACAATAATCAAAGGAATCACCTAACCCATTAAAAGCAGCCTCTACTTCATGTCGATAATATATTTGAAGTATGCGTAAATATACTTTTTTATATACTATTTTATAAACCCTTTTCTGGCTGCAGTTTCATAAGATGACTAAAAAATATGTTTAAAAAAAAAAAAAAAACGTCTTAATGATTTATCGAACTAAAGAGTAAAAAAATTATTCGTAATAAAGAAGAAAATTATGAACGGAAATCGTGCCAAGAGACCCGAGTTCGATCCTCTGGTGGCAGGCTCGTACCAATAGGTTTTTTCAAAAACTTATGTACGATTTATATCATTGACTTGGACATAAAATGCAAAATATTGGGTCACGTTGTCCCGAAAATATCTTCGGTGGAAGGTGGGTCAAAGAGACTTATTGTCTAGACTAGACCTCTGTCTACCCCTGTATTGAGGATGGCGTGAAAATATTTATTTATTTATAAATTTAAAATGAAACAACAAAGCAAAATTACAATAAAATAATAATAAATATAGAACACATACAATAATAAATATAGAACACATACAATAATAAATATAGAACACATACAATAATAAATATAGAACACATACAATAATAAATATAGAACACATACAATAATAAATATAGAACACATACAATAATAAATATAGAACACATACAATAATAAATATAGAACACATACAATAATAAATATAGAACACACACTTTTACGTGAATAATGTGAAGATGAACTTACGAGAGTAGCCTATTTCCTGCAGTGGACTTTGACAGGTCAAGACAAAATGCCTAATATAAAGAACATTTCTTATACGTCACCTGAAAATGCTTTGAATATGTCAACAGCTATGGACAGATGATTAGAAGTCGCATGAAAAGTCAATAGTAGATAGCCGAGTGGTTGGTTGAAGGAAACAAGAGATCCGCGTTCGATATTCAGGTGATTAGTTCCTACCAAAGTTTTTTCAAAAACTTATGCATGATATATCGTCGACTTGGACATAAAATGCAAAATATTGGGTCACGTTGTCCCAAAAATATCTTCGGTGGGTTGAAAAGACTCTGTCTACCCCAGTATTCAGGACGGCGTGAAGATATTTATTTATTTTAGTCAAAGTATTATTATTAACATAGTCTTTGCGAATACCTGATAGATTTAGAAACTCGCAACACTTAGTGGTGGCTAAAGTTATGCACAGTCAGTCTAGAGTTTCCGTCTTAATTCCTAAATCAATACTTAATGAACTGATGGATACTGACCCGGTTTCAAATCCCAATGCACTGACGCTAACAATAAGATTGTAAATAGCAATTTTTCAGTGAGCCATGATGTCTAAATGATTAAGTGATCGAAATTCAAATCAGGAGACTCGAGTTCAATCACTCGGAGGAATCGTTGACTTAGACACAAAGAAGAGCACAGGTTCACCACCGATTACCTAGATTGCTAGAAGCTGCAACGTTAATCTTGTCACTTAACAATGTCTATTACATGCTTACTTGCTTATTAGCTTCGTATTTTATTCCTAGATATTTTCTAGGGATAAATTACGATGCTAATAAGTGATAAAATAACAAAATTTTACTTTGTAGTTACGTATTGCCTAATAAAAAATCAAGTATTTTTTCGTCTAAATAATAGTACATTAGTTTTGGGGTGTAGTGGGGCGCCAATCATCTGTGTAGTTTAGTCGACCGAAAGGTAACTCACTAAATTTGCGGCGGCTCACAATCTCTCACCGGTGGCTCCAAGTAGCTGTAACGTATGCAGCGGCCACACCCCGGTTAACCACGTCGACTCGTGGGCTAAACCCGGTGTAGGGGACCGGCTGCTTCGGCACTGGTTCTGCGGATACCTCCCGCTCTATGCGCAGAATCTGCCCCGGCGAAGATGGCACACCAACGCTGATAAGCAACCGGTGGTGGCGGATTCGGCGGGGCAGTGAAGTCTTGTGATAGGCTTAGGGCGACGACAGAGGTCAAAGTGTTCGTCGGCCATTCACTGCATCCAAACCCTTCTCCAGTCGTGGCGGCTCTCCGTTCCACTGGGAATAGAAGGCGGAGGACGAGAGAGTGCGTCTGTGCCAGCGCAAACACTTACGCACTTAAATATGTCACGCGCAACTGACTGCTCCTGATTACCGGATCCTGATCAAGACCTACGGCGATGGGCTGAAGTAGAAGTCTAACAAACTTCTGCGTTTCGTCTGGTAAGTGATGGCAACCGGAGGCCCACACACCTCCCTCCCCCAATTCTGGGCCGGGGGGGGGGGCACTCTAAGGCCGGCAACGCATCTGCTATGCCTCTGGTATTGCTGGTATTCATGGGCGGCGGTAATCACTTACCACCACGTGAGCCACCTTTTCGTTTGCCTCCCTTTGCTATAAAGTAAAATAAAAAATAACTTATGTACGATTTATATCATTGACTTGGACATAAAATGCAAAATATTGGGTCACGTTGTCCCAAAAATGTCTTCGGTGGGTTGAAAAGACTCTGTCTACCCCTGTATTGAGGATGGCGTGAAAATATTTATTTATTTTACTTATAGTATTACTATTAGCATAGTCTTTACGAGTAACTGATAGATTTAGAAACTCGCAACACTTAGTGGTGGCTAAAGTTATGCACAGTCAGTCTAGAGTTTCCGTCTTAATTCCTAAATCAATACTTAATGAACTGATGGATACTGACCCGGTTTCAAATCCCAATGCACTGACGCTAACAATAAGATTGTAAATAGCAATTTTTCAGTGAGCCATGATGTCTAAATGATTAAGTGATCGAAATTCAAATCAGGAGACTCGAGTTCAATCACTCGGAGGAATCGTTGACTTAGACACAAAGAAGAGCACAGGTTCACCACCGATTACCTAGATTGCTAGAAGCTGCAACGTTAATCTTGTCACTTAACAATGTCTATTACATGCTTACTTGCTTATTAGCTTCGTATTTTATTCCTAGATATTTTCTAGGGATAAATTACGATGCTAATAAGTGATAAAATAACAAAATTTTACTTTGTAGTTACGTATTGCCTAATAAAAAATCAAGTATTTTTTCGTCTAAATAATAGTACATTAGTTTTGGGGTGTAGTGGGGCGCCAATCATCTGTGTAGTTTAGTCGACCGAAAGGTAACTCACTAAATTTGCGGCGGCTCACAATCTCTCACCGGTGGCTCCAAGTAGCTGTAACGTATGCAGCGGCCACACCCCGGTTAACCACGTCGACTCGTGGGCTAAACCCGGTGTAGGGGACCGGCTGCTTCGGCACTGGTTCTGCGGATACCTCCCGCTCTATGCGCAGAATCTGCCCCGGCGAAGATGGCACACCAACGCTGATAAGCAACCGGTGGTGGCGGATTCGGCGGGGCAGTGAAGTCTTGTGATAGGCTTAGGGCGACGACAGAGGTCAAAGTGTTCGTCGGCCATTCACTGCATCCAAACCCTTCTCCAGTCGTGGCGGCTCTCCGTTCCACTGGGAATAGAAGGCGGAGGACGAGAGAGTGCGTCTGTGCCAGCGCAAACACTTACGCACTTAAATATGTCACGCGCAACTGACTGCTCCTGATTACCGGATCCTGATCAAGACCTACGGCGATGGGCTGAAGTAGAGAGGTTGGGTTGTGGTGCACACCCGGCTTTGTCTGAAGCCTGCACGTATGGCAGCCTAAGGAGAGTGGTCGTTTCTGCACTGCACTTGGGACAACAGTGTGGATTGGGCAGCACCTTAGGTGATGAAGCAGCCCTATTTAGGGAGGCACTGCTTCCCTCGCTCAGCCGGGGAGAGGGCTAGAAAAGGTGCCCTAAAAAGATGCTTGTCCCATCACATTGGGGAAGTAGCAACCGCGGCTGCTTAAGCACCCCACTACTCGCGGTCGACGTCACAGGAAAAATAAAATAAAAACATCGTTTATGACATTTGGTGCATGGAACGTGCGCACATTAATCGACAACGACGGAAACCTTTGCCCGGAGCGTAAAACTGCTGTCGTGGCACGCGAACTTGGTCGCTACAACGTAGATGTAGCAGCGTTAAGCGAAACACGCTTGGCTGACCAAGGCGAACTCGAGGAAATCGGAGGTGGATATACGTTCTTCTGGACAGGACGATCTCAAACTGAACGAAGGTTAGCTGGCGTAGGGTTTGCTGTCAAATCCACCATCGCGAAAAAA
The DNA here is from genome assembly GCA_029286605.1 of Sericinus montela. Classification (NCBI taxonomy): domain Eukaryota; kingdom Metazoa; phylum Arthropoda; class Insecta; order Lepidoptera; family Papilionidae; genus Sericinus; species Sericinus montela. The sequence continues at coordinate 31,389 of JAGSMR010000131.1, forward strand.
CTGTCTGAATATCCACAATATATCTCGGACCGCATTATTACACTGCGCCTGCACCTACAAAACAACAACTACCTGAATGTGATAAGCGTGTATGCACCAACAATGAGTAACGAGGACATTGTCAAAGATCAGTTTTATGAAGAACTTTGCCAATGCCTCAGTAACATACGTTCAAGCGAGCAAATACTTCTGCTGGGTGATTTTAACGCAAGGGTTGGCAGAGATACTGAGTCGTGGCCGGGCGTGATTGGAAATAATGGTGTGGGCAATATGAATAGTAACGGACAATTACTACTCTCACTCTGTGCCCAATTCAACCTCACCATCACTAACACTCTGTTTAGGCTTCGCGACAAATTCAAAACCACCTGGATGCACCCACGTTCTAAACACTGGCACCTCCTCGATTACGCCATAACCCGACGAAGGACATCTCCCAGGTGCTTATCACCCGCGTCATGCGCGGCGCGCATTGCTGGACAGACCACCGGCTTCTGGTAACTAAATTGAGACTCCGCCTTCGCGAACCACGAAGACCCTGCAGGGCTAAACCAACATCTCTCAATTTAGACCGACTACATTGTGCGGGCCTGCGAGAAAAATACCAGGAAGGGCTAATAAGCACGCTAGATGGGTTTGATGCCCAGCAAGGTGACCTTATATCAAACTGAAACAGTTATCATCCTCCGTACTGACTGTGGCTACGGAAATCATAGGATGCAAAAAACGTAACAACGAGGACTGGTTGACTTAGACACAAAGAAGAGCACAGGTTCACCACCGATTACCTAGATTGCTAGAAGCTGCAACGTTAATCTTGTCCTTAACAATGTCTATTACATGCTTGCTTATTAGCTTCGTATTTTATTCCTAGATATTTTCTAGGGATAAATTACGATGCTAATAAGTGATAAAATAACAAAATTTTACTTTGTAGTTACGTATTGCCTAATACAAAATCAAGTATTTTTCGTCTAAATAATAGTACATTAGTTTTGGGGTGTAGTGGGGCGCCAATCATCTGTGTAGTTTAGTCGACCGAAAGGTAACTCACTAAATTTGCGGCGGCTCACAATCTCTCACCGGTGGCTCAAGTAGCTGTAACGTATGCAGCGGCCACACCCCGGTTAACCACGTCGACTCGTGGGCTAAACCCGGTGTGGGGACCGGCTGCTTCGGCACTGGTTCTGCGGATACCTCCGCTCTATGCGCAGAATCTGCCCCGGCGAAGATGGCACACCAACGCTGATAAGCAACCGGTGGTGGCGGATTCGGCGGGGCAGTGAAGTCTTGTGATAGGCTTAGGGCGACGACAGAGGTCAAAGTGTTCGTCGGCCATTCACTGCATCCAAACCCTTCTCCAGTCGTGGCGGCTCTCCGTTCCACTGGGAATAGAAGGCGGAGGACGAGAGAGTGCGTCTGTGCCAGCGCAAACACTTACGCACTTAAATATGTCACGCGCAACTGACTGCTCCTGATTACCGGATCCTGATCAAGACCTACGGCGATGGGCTGAAGTAGAGAGGTTGGGTTGTGGTGCACACCCGGCTTTGTCTGAAGCCTGCACGTATGGCAGCCTAAGGAGAGTGGTCGTTTCTGCACTGCACTTGGGACAACAGTGTGGATTGGGCAGCACCTTAGGTGATGAAGCAGCCCTATTTAGGGAGTCACTGCTTCCCTCGCTCAGCCGGGGAGAGGGCTAGAAAAGGTGCCCTAAAAAGATGCTTGTCCCATCACATTGGGGAAGTAGCAACCGCGGCTGCTTAAGCACCCCACTACTCGCGGTCGACGTCACAGGAAAAATAAAATAAAAACATCGTTTATGACATTTGGTGCATGGAACGTGCGCACATTAATCGACAACGACGGAAACCTTTGCCCGGAGCGTAAAACTGCTGTCGTGGCACGCGAACTTGGTCGCTACAACGTAGACGTAGCAGCGTTAAGCGAAACACGCTTGGCTGACCAAGGCGAACTCGAGGAAATCGGAGGTGGATATACGTTCTTCTGGAAAGGACGATCTCAAACTGAACGAAGGTTAGCTGGCGTAGGGTTTGCTGTCAAATCCACCATCGCGAAAAAACTGTCTGAATATCCACAATATATCTCGGACCGCATTATTACACTGCGCCTGCACCTACAAAACAACAACTACCTGAATGTGATAAGCGTGTATGCACCAACAATGAGTAACGAGGACATTGTCAAAGATCAGTTTTATGAAGAACTTTGCCAATGCCTCAGTAACATACGTTCAAGTGAGCAAATACTTCTGCTGGGTGATTTTAACGCAAGGGTTGGCAGAGATACTGAGTCGTGGCCGGGCGTGATTGGAAATAATGGTGTGGGCAATATGAATAGTAACGGACAATTACTACTCTCACTCTGTGCCCAATTCGACCTCACCATCACTAACACTCTGTTTAGGCTTCGCGACAAATTCAAAACCACCTGGATGCACCCACGTTCTAAACACTGGCACCTCCTCGATTACGCCATAACCCGACGAAGGGACATCTCCCAGGTGCTTATCACCCGCGTCATGCGCGGCGCGCATTGCTGGACAGACCACCGGCTTCTGGTAACTAAATTGAGACTCCGCCTTCGCGAACCACGAAGACCCTGCAGGGCTAAACCAACATCTCTCAATTTAGACCGACTACATTGTGCGGGCCTGCGAGAAAAATACCAGGAAGGGCTAATAAGCACGCTAGATGGGTTTGATGCCCAGCAAGGTGACCTTATATCAAACTGGAAACAGTTATCATCCTCCGTACTGACTGTGGCTACGGAAATCATAGGATGCAAAAAACGTAACAACGAGGACTGGTTTGACCAGAATGATAGGGCCCTAACTGAAGCACTCAAACAGCATCGTATACTCATAAAGCGTAATGAAGGTAATCATAATCTCACTCAAGAAGTCCGAAGTAGTGGTGATTCCTTAAGAAGATTAACAAGGAACATGAAAGATAGATGGTGGCTTGAAAAGGCGGAACAGATACAGTGGCTCGCAGACACACACCAGCTAGGCGCTTTTTATGAAGAAATGCATAAGTTGATTGGCGTTTCCATTAAAAATAGCACACCACTAAGATCTCTAGATGGTTCTCAAAAACTCACTGCTAAGCAGGATATACTTGATCGTTGGGCAGAGCACTTTAACAACCTGCTCAATGTAGATCGATTAGCAGATCTTGATCATATAAAGCGTATTAGTCCTATGCCGCTGAATGATTCGCTTGCTGAGCCACTGACTTTTGCTGAAGTAGTTAGAGCAATTAAAGATCAGAAAAATAAAAAAGCAGTTGGCGTTGACAACATCGCCGGAGAACTGCTTAAATACGGAGGGGAGCAACTTCACACTTACATCTGGCAAATTTTTGATCGCATTTGGAACGAGGAAATAATACCGCCTGAATTTAAAATATCCCGTATACAGACCCTGTATAAAAACAAAGGAGACCGTTCTGACTGCAACTCCTACCGGGGTATATCGCTCCTCTCCGTCCCTGGGAAGATATTCGCCAGAGTTCTTCTCAACCGACTTTTACCAGTCTCCGAAGACATATTGCCAGAAACTTAATTTGGGTTTCGTCCCAATAGGGGCACCTGCGAGGCCATCTTTTCCATCCGGCAACTCCAGGAAAAAAGTCGCGAATAGAGTCAACCTTTGTTTATGTGCTTCGTGGACTTGGAGAAAGCATTTGAATGTGTGCAGCGGGAAGCCTTCTGGACTTTACTGACAAAATTAGGTTGCCCTGAGAAGTTTGTTAGAATGATTCGCCTTCTTCACGACGAAATGACCTGCTGTGTTACCTATAATAGTGATCAGTCAGAGTTCTTCCCTGTCAGTTGTGGAGTTAAACAAGGTTGTGTGCTTGCACCAACACTGTTTGCTCTTTACTTTTCTGTCGTTGTCAGTGAAGCACTCGAACAAACTTCTGCAGTAATCAAAATACTTTTCAGGACTGATGGGGGACTTTTCAACCTGGCCAGATTAAAAGCTTATACAAAAATATCACACGCTCTTATAACGGAGATCATGTATGCTGATGATCTGTGTTTTGTTGCCAACTCTTCACAAGAACTCCAGGACCTGATTACGAACCTTCAGGAAGTCTGCTGCCGTTTTGGTCTGAAAATCAGCGTAAAGAAAACTGAGGTGATGGCAATTGACTCTCATGGAGCTACAGAACCTATCAAGGTGACCATTGGCAATACTGAGCTGAAGTAGGTGAATACGTTCAAATACCTGGGAAGCACAATTACAGCTAAGTGTGACCTTGACGCCGAAATAAACCATCGCATAGGCGCTGCATCAGCTGCTTTTGGTAAATTACGAGCCAAAATCTTACAATCACATGATCTGAAGCTTTCGACAAAAATCTCCGTTTACAAGGCCATAGTCCTCCCAAATCTTCTATACTCTTCGGAGTCATGGGTCCTCTATCGGAAACACATACGGACGCTGGACCGGTTTCATTTATGGTGCATAAGAGACATTCTCAAAATCAAATGGTCGGACCGGATTAGAAATACCGAAGTGCTACGACGCGCAAATGTCTACGGCATAGAAGCGTACCTGATGCGGCGACAGCTCCGATGGTGTGGACATGTTTTACGAATGGATGATGATAGGGTGGCCAAACGCATCTTCTTTTCTGAACTCCAGAACGGCATGCGGAAACAAGGTGGCCAGTTCTTACGCTTCAAGGATGTTCAGAAAAGACACATGAAAAGGTGCAATATTGATCCCCAGAATTGGGAGAAAAAGGCCATTTGCCGCCCTGAATGGAGGTGCATGGTGAAGAATGCGGTTCATGGTTTCGAGGAGCAAAGGAGGTCCGATCTGGATGCGAAGCGTGATGCCCTTAAGGCTAGACCACCAGCAGCCATATTTTATAACTATGTCGACGGTGTCCTCACGTGCAGCCGATGCGCGCGCAAGTTTACTCATAAGATAGGATACTGCAGCCATCAAAGGGCGCACAAGAGAGCTGACCACCTTGGCTCCTCTGCAAGTGATGGTCAGTAGCAGTCACCATAGCCGAAATCAGCTGGGAAGTATATATAGTACATTAGTTTATCGATAGTCAATTTTTAATCTGCCATCGTAATGAGAATAAACAGCCGAAAGAAACTCTGTAGCTATCCTCTTTTTCGGTAAATTTTTCAACGGCAGTCAGAGGTTAGGAGAATGTATTCCCAGATAGTTGCGTGCCGAATGGTTGGTTGATTGGTATCAAGCGTCTTCGGGTACTTGGATCTAATTAAATGTCCAGGCGGAAGGTTGCACAATAACATTCTACATCGCGCTATCGATCCGAGAGGAGATTTTCTCCAAGCAACTGGGGCCCTCGGATCGCATGGCCCCTCCCCCATATCGGAAGTTTCTCTTTCGTTATAGGGGACGCAGCGCTTCGCAGCGGTAGCCATCATTGAAACCAAATTTATTTGCGAGCCTCAGTCCTCGCAAGTCTCTTTAGATGAAGCTGTAAAGGCCTCCGGGCCAACATGGGATGGAACGGGATGGTTTTTAGTCGGTATGCTTCTCCTTCTGAGACTCGACTCCGACACTGTTCGTTTCGATGGCCTCCCGGTCAGGAAACGTTCGTGTTCCTGACCGGGACATTTTCCTCCACGGTTATCAAAAAAAAAAAAAACAGTTACCCATTTCCCGTTTATCCATAAGTTTCGAAAACACGCAGCCTTCACGAATTCCATTAACAATCGACTAATCTCTATTATATCATCGACCAACTCCGTGAACGAGTGGCGTACATTTCATGATTTTGCCAGCAACCCGGGTTCGATTCCCAGACGACTCACTACAGGAAACCATTTTTCTGCACTGTCTGGGATCTGTGTGTTTGTGGTATCATCGTTGTTTACGATTCCATAACACACAAGTGCTAAAGTGCACAGAATGTGAAGATGTCCCCATCTACGCATGCATTTATCTATTTGTTACCTATTGTAATCTTTGTCTCAAATTATTCCTGTTATAGAACATATTCGTACATACGCATGTCGCAGCAATGTTCACAGTATGATTTCAAATATCGCACAAGTTATTTGCGACGTAACCGACAGCGACACGTTTCCATGATTGCATGTTTAATTAAACTATTTAAAATTCATTGCGTTATTTATTATGTTATTAATCTTTAAATTTTTGATTAATGTGTTATCTTACTACCTGTTGAAGTTAAAAGTTTTATGTTTTTCATATCGGTGATGTCGCATTGTGCTGTTTGTAGAGAAAAATTAGTAAAAACATCTTCACGCCATTCCCAACAGTGGGTGCAGATAATTAAGTCCTTTCGACCCGCCTTTCACCAAAGATATTTTTGAACAACGGTTGGTGAGCGGACAGTCGGCGCGCCTGTCGCCGTGTTTATACCCAAGCCAACGATAAAAATCGTTCATAATTTTTGATCGAGTCTTCCACTTACGGATCGAACTCGGGTATCTTAACTTGAATTCCGATCACCCAACCACTCGGATATTGTTTTCTTCGACTAATTAGATTAATTATATTTAGACTAATTAGTAAAATAAAAGTTATCGGTGATGGTGTCAGCTAAAAATTTCGCAGTCCCTTTCAGTCAAATCATTGAATTTTCTACAGATACCTGGATAGGCATCTGAAAAAAATATCAGAACTTTTTGTTTATTATGCTACCAGTAAAAAAAATATATAGGCTACTAGTTAACCATGCTACCAGTTAACAATAAAATAAAAATAAAATCAAAGTATGTCATTACCTATGTCCTATACTTTTAAATAAGGACCTGTGTACCTTCTAGTAGTCCTTACTAGATTTTTAATAGGATTTCGTTCTTAATTCGACAATTAGCCGGATCCACAAACGCTAATGGAACTTTCCAGAAACTGAATATAAGCTATCCACAGTAATAGTCGCGTTGGGTTCAGTAGAGCGTGGTATGTGATATAGCTAAGTTTAAACGATTAAAACTTGGTAAGTCGGGTCCGAACGTGCATACGTCTTGTAAGCGGGTTAACACCAATTACAGTGTTAATTGTCTCTAGAGAGATCTACCATAGTGTTGCTGCATGGATGAATGTACATTTCGGTTATCAAATTGTTTTCCATATAATTTAATATGCATATATTTCACCGGAGGTTCAAACATAAACAATAATATAAAATATGAAAGTCACAATAGCCGAGTGGTTGGGTGATCGGAATTCGAGTCATGAGACCCGAGTTCGATCCTCCGATGGTAGGCTCTTACAAATGAGTTTTTCAAAACTTGTGTACGATTTATATCGTTGGCTTGGACATAAAGACGGGGACAGGCCATAGTGATGTCACTAAAGTTGTCCCAAAAAATTGTCTTCTGTGGAACGTGGATCGAAATGACTTAATTAAATAGACCTCTGTCTGCCCCGTTTTTGGGAATGGCGTCAAGATATTAATCTTTATATAATTGTAAGTGCGTAATGAAATATTTAAATTTATCTCTTATTTTGTTTAAAAAAAGCTTACGTGGTATAACAGTTTAGTGTTGCCACAAGGGATGTTTAATGCTAAAGGATTTGTTTACGCCACACAAGTAAATCCTTCGATTTACATAGTTTGAATGCTGGGAATCCCTAGCGACACTCCAGATTATCGGTTGAATTCGTCTCTTGTGTTCATTTTAAGTGAGAGTTTAAAATGTTTGTCGTTTTTTCAGTCTTTTCTTTTACAAAATAGCGGTAACTTTTCTACTCAGTATGAGCTCGGGACTAAAAAAATATCGTCTAGAGTCTAGAGCAACAAAATGCTTTACAATAACACTGTCACCTTTTTTCTTAATAATTTTAAGTCTCATAACCTTGTAAATGGCAAAGGCTACAATAAGACTGAAACTGTTTATCTTGGACGTTTACATTGAAAACGTTATCGAATTTTTACATCATGTCGTTCGAATTTCCATCGACAGCACTTTTCCAATCGAGATCGGTTGTTAAAATGCTAAAGCGTACAATTGATTGCAAAAATTTCTATAACGGTAATAAGTAACTCTAGCTGTTTCGTTCAATGAATTTTTTTTTGTTTTATAATATAATTTATCCCGATTTCTTATGCAACGTATAAGGCCAGGCGTAATCCATGGCTTAATTATTCTTTTTTTACTTGATATGATCAAGATATGTGAATTACTTTTAACTATGTTAGAAACCATTTCAACTAATAAGTCTGAAGCAATTTCAGGGTCATAATTCTTTAATATAACAGAGAAATCAGTTTTTTCTAATCCAGCTACACAAGCTGATTCATTTACTTGCTCTCTTGTTAATTTATATTGACTTATATTAGTTTTTATATCTAAAAAATATATGACAGGTGCATGGTCTGTGATAAAAGAATCGAAACTAAAGTTGTTGCATGGTGTTTTGTTCTAAGAATCACATGATCAAGGCATCGATCATTTCTTGTCGGAAGTAAATGTGCGGGCATCATACCGTGGCAAGCTATTATATCCAAATATGTGTCTGAGGATGGATTTGAAACTTCTGCTTTCATATTTATATTTAAATCACCAACAATAGCTTTATTATCAATTGATTTTAAATCATTTAATGTATTATCGAGACAATTTATAAAATTAACAATATTTTTTTGTGAAGGAGACCGATATAATGCAATCACTGCTAGCTTATTTGATAATTTCAGTATTAAACAATTTGCATCTATGAATACTGGTAATTCAATAGAACATGATAGTTTGTCATTCACGTATGCAACTATTCCTTCGTTTTTTGTAAGATAATCGGTCTTATATGAGTTATATCCAGTTATGGTTGGAATAGTAGGACACTTACTTAGCCAACACTCCGTTAAAATAATAATGTCGAATTCAATATTGGTTCTATTTAAAAGAATTAATAATTCATTAAAGTTTTTACCTAAGCTTCTAATATTAACATGAAATATTTTTAACAAATGATTGTTATTTATGAACTTAAAACAGTTGTCAGGAGAGCATATCGATGCATCAGAAACAGATAGATTTTTGCACTTTCATCCATTTTGAGTTAAAGAGTTTAGCAATTGAGCAGTAATATTACAAAGGGCCGATAGTATTTCAAATATGAGATCATAAGTAAATTTGTATGTATGTAAAATGTGTGTATTTATGTGTGTATGTAGTGATTGAATTGTTGTGGGTTTATTCTTATATACCAAGATAGAAATAATCAATACTATAACCAAAAGAAAACCCAAGAAAAATACAATTATACAGCTTATGAAGCTGTTGCATGAGACTAATATTTCTTCTTGGTATAATGTTTAAACAAACAAAGTTTCTATTCTTGCATACAAGAGTTTACAATTAAAAAAAATAATAAACAAAACTAAAGCGAAACTATGAGCATGACAAAAATAATTTTCTACAAATTTGAGGTAAATGGAGCAAGAAATTGATAAATTGTATAAAAAATAATAAAATAATAATAGTCACATTCCTTGTTGTAAATTGGTCAAGTCGTGTTCTTCTTTGATGAGATTCAATGTAGCACCCTCCGACTTGCGCAAAAAGATTTTTCCCTTTGAAACCCAACAAAATTTAGAGTTGTTTATTTTGGCGTAATCTCGAGAGAGATAGAACAATCTCTTCATTTTAGGTTTTCGCTGATAAAGATAGGTTTCACAGGCCCAACCATTTTTAAATTCTCTGTTGTAAGCTTCCTTGATGCTTTCGTGTACTCTTTGTATATTTTTAATACCCTTTCTTCCACGAGAACGCTATTTAAATCAACTATAATATGCTTACTCAACGGGTCTTTAGAATTAATACGGAAAATATCTTTAACGTCGTATGATTGCAAGGTAACACCCATTAACTTCATAGTTTCAACAACAGTATTAAACATCTTTGGTTTCCATTTTCCAATTACAGGTATATTTCTAATTTCAAGGCAGGTCACTCGAGGGTTGCGCTCAACTTTTTCTATTTTATCCTCCATTGTTTTTAAATATTTATTATTTTCTCGTCGATAGTCCTCTATCTCCTTAATTTGGTTTTTTAGAGTCTCATAGCTTTGTGACAGAAAATCAACAGAGGTGCGAATCTCAAAATTTTGATTTTTTATTTCTTCAATAGCTACACAAATTTTTTAAATTTTTTTGACTTGCTCTTGCTTAAAGTCTATGAACATAGTTTTAATCTCAGACATAAATTTTGCCAATTGGTCCGTCAATTTTATCTTGCCCCCAGGTAAAAAGTATAACTTACTGCATACGCCGATGTGTTTCTCGTTGCACTTTTATGCACTCCTAATATTGTCGTTTCATTATTTAGATAAAATTTGTAAAATAAAACACAATCCACACAGTAAACACGTCTGATCGATGCAGAGGTCCGGAGGGAAGGGGAAAGATGAAAGGTGAATGAATAGCTTAATTGTCAAGACCGATTTGAAAAACCGAAAACTGTGGCGGCTTGGTTTACTAACCAAAGCGTTGGGTATGCAGTAAGTTGTATCCTACGGGTGTTTTAAAATTTCATGGCTTACAGCACGCTTCAATTCAACCTCGATACAGATACATAAAATGTCGATCTATGCCGGATAAATTTTGCAGAGTTTATTTACTTGTATATTTTAAAATTATTTACGTGCGTTTACAACAAGTGTTGTTTATTTATTTAGAATAAAATATAGGATACTATATTTTAACATATTATCTTTTCACAATTTCCCATACAGGGGTAGGCAAATTACCACCCTTTCAACGCCACAGGTCCAACCTTTCGTCCCACTTTTCATCAAAGCTTCTTGAGAGAAGGCAAATTTTACATGTTATATTTACCTTTCTACATTCTGTACAGTTGTCAATACTATTCATCAAATATCGTTTGTATTAACTTTCAATCATTTTCGGTATCATTGCCGGTGTCAAAAACTTGCTATAGTTCTTAGAATGTTGTAAGTAAGAGGTACGAGCGCATTTTAACTTTAGTTTACACTTCAATGAAATTCAAATTGCCTTGTGATATATTTTTAACAATATCGTTCCTTCCTTTGGGTGTTGTAAAAGGGAGGTGGAGCCACAAAGAACACCATCTCAAAAATACTAGACTCAAAATTAATCAAACCAGCAATGGGTAGCACCATCCAAGGTGCGAAGTGACTGGTACTGCGATCACAAATCCACTTCCCGAGCTGGCAAATGTGGCAGTTACTAATTTTGTGCCAGCCCTTATCCTGTATACTGTGGCAGGCCATTGTGTGTGTGTTATGTATGTAAATTTTGTTTCGACACAACACGTATTTAAATAATCATTTTTAATTATTTTAAAATTATTGAATAAATTAAACATCTTAAAATCAAAAAAATCAACACTCAGGCGCTATTCGAACCAGTGACGTATATCGCTACGTTGCTAGTTCTCGCCTCCATGCCAGCATGCCCCACACGCGTCAGTTGAAATTTTAAATCGCTCGTTTTCTTACGCGAAGGTTGCGAGTACGAATTCGACTCTTGACAGTTGATTTCTCTTATTTTTCATTAATAAGAAAAAGTCGTGCATGGCTTACATGCATTTAAAATTAAGAAAAATTCATCATATTTTAGCATTAATTTGCATTAAACATTTGCGGAGATATTTGCTGCGTTTTATTCCGCTAGCGCTTGACCGCAATGTCACTAAATGTCGAGTGGGGATAACGCTTAAGCGGATGAGCACGGTGCTTTCGTAAAAAAGCACTCTTGCTTTGAACTTTGCCTTTTTAAACAACTTATTCGCAAAAAACGTTTAATGCAAGAATGAAAATTCGAGTAAAGCGGTAGTTAAATTAAAATTAAATAAGGAAAACATTATGTTCCTTCCTTAATACCGTCATTGGGCTATCATGGTAGTTATATATACATCTTCACGCCATTCCCAATACAATGTCTAGACAATTATGATGTCTAGACATTAGGACCCACCGTAGACATTTTTTGAACAACGACACAGGTGGTCAGCCTGTCGCCGCCTGTATGTCTAAGCCAACGATATAAATCGTACCTAAGGATCGAACTCGGGTCTCTCGACTCGAACTCCTCTCGGCAGTAGTGACTTAAAACATTTTTAAATTATCAAACAACCTATCTGCGCTGTACTACTGTTTGAATTCAGACTATTATGCAATTTTTTTATTTTTTATTTATTTTAAAGCATATAAGTTATGCTGATATTTTTTGATATTAAATTAAAGAGAAAAAATGTTTAAAATTTCAAATGACACGAGCGGAATTCGAACCCGCGACCTTTGCCAGATTATTGTCTACACACTTCACGTTACTTTCCTTTTTTTCTCTTCACATATTAATGTACATAAAAGGATAGTAAAGTTAATTTCTACTTTAACTGACCGGATAGCCTAATTGACATTGACCATGTCTTCGAAGCTAATGGTCACGGGTTTGAATCCCGCTAGCAGGCACATGTGTGATGTAGAAAAATGTTTTTAAATGTGAATAAATTAACTAAGGCTAAGGTTTAGATGTCATAGAGAAAAGAGTGAGGGTACTTTGTGTGCATAACCTCAGAGGCACTGAAAGAGTAGTGTGGGATAGTTCGAAGGAGCTGGTTGGCGATAATGCTTCGTTGCTGTGGCTCGTTGAGAAAACTATCAAATAAGTGTACATACAGTTTATTTGTATAATTGTACTGCAGATAGAGAGCGTGGCCGAAATGTAATGTTTAAGGGGAGTTATGAGGGGAGGTTAAAGACTCTTTAGGCACAAGAGGTCCCGCGTAAGAGAGATATGGGTACAAGAGTCTTTGTTTATGTACCTACCACATAATTTCTCTTCATCAAGAAGGTCGACTGGTAAAGAATGCCATAAGGCATTAAGACCGTCTTTTGTCTTACCTTTTTTTTTAAATAATGTTAACAATAAAGTATAAATAAGTAGAAAGATTCATTTACAGATTTATTTTCTAAATAACATATGATTATAAATATGTATTGTAAATGTAGGTCACTAAAGTCGAGTGGTTGGGTGTTCGGCATTCAAGTCAAAAGACCGAAGTTCGAACCCCAAGTGGCAGGCTCGCACGAATTGTTTTTTTTTTTCAAAACTAATGTACGATTAATTTAGGTCGCTTGGACATAATGATGGCGACAGGCTTTCCACCTGTCACGTTGTGTCCAAAATATCTTCGGTGGAAGATAGACTTCTAATAAACAGTGTAGACTTTTGTCTACCCCAGTATTGGGAATTGCGTGAAGACATTTGTTTATTTGTATTGTGTATATATTTAATCTACGATTTCAGGTTAGAGTCAATTTATCCGCAAACAGTTTATACAATTTCCAACATGTGTTTATTTAAATATACATATATCTATGTACATAATTATATTGCATATCACATGAAAGCAGCAGTTGCCTAGTCTGTGGACGTATCGGATAAACGTACGCACTCAACTCTATTTCAGGATCGCTTTGATCTAAGATAGCATTGAGAGGTCGGTTTACGTAGGCAAATTTTACTTAAGTCGATTATATTCTAGTATTGTCAACAAATAGAAATGGAAACGAAGAAATGTAGTAAACATACTACATACTATATATTATTTTAAATGGACATCTCCAAATATTTTCATAATACAGGGGTAAACAGAGGACTAGAAAAATTTTTTTTTCCAACCACCTGTAACCGAAGCCTATTTGAGACGTAACAGATGGAGGGCCTGACGCCGTCTTAGTTTGGACACTTTTTGGCGTTCTAATATTATTCTAATATTATGGAACTTTAATATTTATTTACATAAGTTATACAATCGCAAAATTGTTTTCCCTAGTGGGTTCGAACCGGCAGTCCTTATCTTCGAAGGCAGGTAACTAACGACTATGCTCTCGAGTCATCATCTTTTATTCTTACTCTTACTTATTTTATAAAAAAAATATAAATGTCTTCACGCAATTCCCAATACAGAGGTAGACCGAGGTCTAGTCTAGACAATTAAGTCCCTTCGACCCACCTTCCACCGAAGATATTTCGGGACAACGTGACAGGTGAGCCTGTCGCCGTCTTTATGTCCAAGCCAACGATATGAATCGTACATAGGTTTTTTTTTTAAATCCATTGGTACGAGCCTGCCACCGGGGATCGAACTCGGGTCTCTCGACTCGAAATTCCGACCACCCTTCCACTCGGCTATCGTGACATTTATTTTATTTTATTTAATAAATACACTTAATTCAATAAATGAAAATAAAATAAATATCTTCACGCAATTCCCAATACAGGCATAGACAGAGGTCTTGCCTAGACAATTAAGTCCCTTCGACCCACCTTCCACCAAAGATATTGTTGGGACATCGTGACAGATGGTGAGCCCGTCGCCGTCTCTATATCCAAGCCAACGATGTAATTCGTATATAAGTTTTTGAAAACCCCATTGGTACGACTCGAAATTCCGACCACCCAACCACTCGGGTATCGTGACTATACTGAACTAAATAAACTATACACGTCGTCGCAGTTTGTTTTTCCAGCATAAGCTTCTTTTTTTTGTCCTGTTGTAATTCCCACACATTTCAGCTCATTCACACAAGTTTGATCGGAATTCAAATTTAAAAAAATCTTATGCAAATAAAGAATTTGTGTAAGAACTTTTTTATCTGTCTAAGACCACTACTATAGTGTAAGATTCATCCATTTGTAATATTATTCATGACTGATCTAAGTTTTCTCAATGAAAATTTTACCCTAAAGTATGATCGTAAAGTAAAGTAAAATAACATCCAGTGCATTCCGCATTGGGCTAAAGTTCTTCTCGCAAATATTTGAAAAGTATTAGATTAGGAGAAACATCCGCCGCGCTGATACTCCAATGCCTTTTCTATTCATTTAGTAATATAAGTCTCTTCTTAAATATATTGTTAAAAATAAGAACATAAACATTTAGATTGAATTAAAAACAATAAAGCAGTTTCCAAGATTCTAATGTGTGTATATAATATATACAAAATTAACTCATCCCGATTTTTTCGATTAATATTCGACTTTATGAATATGATCATGTATCACTCTACAGGTTTAGTAATAGCAAAAAATATATTACGTGACGTGATTAGTAAGATTACACGTGCTACGGAAACATTCATTGCGGGTAAAAGCAGTAAATTGTTTCGCTTGCTGCCACTGAATCAGCTCCGGGCGTCGGAATCGTTTATATATTACCGACTAAGTTAGTTTAAGCTCGTCCACGGGACATTTGTCACTGCCACGCGTAAAGAAGTCTCCATTTACGTGTGGCGGTGAGTTTATTACAACTGTTTGAATTTATATGTTTGAAATCAATTGTGTTACTCGGTTTGTATGTGATACATGTAGGGTTGTGTTTGTTCAATACTTTACCCGCAACCTTATTAACTATGACGTTCTCTTATAATATATATTTATACAGAACTAAACTTGATATTCTACGTCTTTATAGTCCAGTTAGTAGTGACCCTACAAATTTAGGGGTAGGGGTTACGAATCCCGCTATGGTCATCCGTGCTCAATCTTCGTTGTTTACATGTTCATATAAATAAGGAAAGAGGCGTGATTGTATGCAGTAGTAGGCAGAGAGCACTACTTTCTTCTTGCTACGACCCATACATACTTGTTTCGCTTCGTCCACTTTCGTTATTCTCTTCGGTTTAGGCTGCTGTTGACCAGGCCTTTTTTCAGGACGACCTTGCTTTGTTCTTAAAACGTCCGCCTAGGTCTACTCCTTCCAACACTTCCATTCAAACTCGCCTTTTACACTTTTTCTTTAATCTTTCTTCATTCATTCTCTCATTTCTACAAAAATAAAAACAATGTCTTTTGCTACATTTTTTACTTAAATTTACTTCAAGTCTGCTTTTACCAAATAATAAAGATTATTTAAACTTAATTTTGTATTATTTTTACTGGTACTAACAGTTCGATAAGACAACATGTTTAGAACTAAAGTGAATAACACTAGACTACAATGACTTATTAGGTGATTCAGGCAAAAAAATATTTATCTCAGACATTGATACATGAACGACAGGTAGCGACGCATACAGGCATTCTTTCTCCAACAGAGCATACGACTGCGGCTTGTAACAAATAAAAGCATCAACAACAGTATCTTATTGCTTAAAAACTAATGAATCTTGTTTATCAATACGTGAAGAATTTGATTCTTTGTAAAATGTTGTACGCTTTTTGAAAAAATTTTCATCATGGGTGTGATATAGTACAATATTATATAAAACTATTATAATATTATAATTATAAAAAAATATTATGTATTAATTTCAATTTCATGTCACTCTGACTCCATACAAACTAAGTAGTTTTTATACCTTAATTGAATAAAACAAGACATTGCACACAAACAGAAAATTAAATAAATATTTTGTCCAACACAAGAGTGCTATATTGAAAGGTAGAACGTTAAGGAAGTAGATTGGTAAGCATGATATCAGTTCACTCTCTAATAAAATACTTTATATTAGAGAATCCCATCATCCCCATAATTCATAAAAAATGGCATAAGAATTATACCTACAATTACCCACATTTTTTTATTCCATATTTTCTTATCACTTTTTTCATCGCCTTTCTTTCTATTTACAATTTATTACGAAAAATTTGCATAAAAAATTAAATCACGAACTTCGCCAACTAACTTTTATTATACAATCTTATGATAACTTTGCGTTCGTTTCCACTGAAATAAATTCTCTCGTAAGGGTCAGAAGCCGGAAGTCACGGAACTAGATAGGGAGTCGTAACTTTAAAAGGACTTACAATAAACGACCGGACGGCAATTATTATTATTGAAAAGGATAACTTTTGAACTTCGAGATTTGTAAACAGAAAAGAATGACTTTCTATATGAAATCCTTATGTTCGTTTATAATTGTTACAGGCAGTGTACCAACTTACAGGTGTCGTTACAGTAGAATGCAAGCCTTTAAGTAAGCATAAATTAAATAAGTTTATGGTAGTACAAACTTTTACAACACACACACACACACACACACACACGCGCACACACACACACACACACACACACACACACACACTCACACACGCGCGCGTGACACACACACACACGCGCGCACACACACACACACACACACACACACACACACACACACACACACACACACACACACACGCGCGCGCACACACACACACACACACACATAGAAGAATCTCATTAGGAATTGTGGTTCGAAATTTCAAATCGAAACCAATGGGCTATCGTGACTGTTTTGTCGCGCAACTTCATTACAATCCATCAGCGACACAACAAAGCTTGAAAGCAGTCGATGCGAACAGACTTGCATTTAATGAGAGACGCTAACAGCTTGGAAGAACCTGTCAATCAATATACGTCACAACTCCGTCCAAAAATGCCAGACTAAGACGCTTTAGACGCTGCTGCCTGCCACCGGTCGGCTGAATTTTAGTCTGGTTCGTAGTAAAGGTCTCTACCATCTGTCGGTAGCCAATGGTAATTTTAAGGCTTTTCCCTTAGTTCCCCCTTTTGCAGCATCCACGTGAAGAATGGGGTGATTTCTTCTTACGTGAGTATGTAGTTGTAATAAAATTTTGTTAAATTATAACACATCACTCTCAACGGTACCGCAGGAAGCTACTATGATTTTACGTGTACCTGTCTGCATAATGGAAGTCTAATAACATGAACGTATTTGCATAAACCTACGCTGCAGGATTAGAGCGAGCCGAGCTCAGGGCGAGCAGTTATTAGAGCACGACGGCATTACATATCGTCTAAGTCGGTGTAATAACAGACGACGCTTGTCTAAAGTGCATTAATTCGCAGCGTGTGTCAAAGGACATTTAGTATTGCAAAGATCGCGTTGGAAGTCTTAAGCTATTTGTCTTGGGTACGGTAATATCCGAAGTGTGGAACATTGGCACAATAAGAAAAATGATTTGGTTTAGTTCACAATTTTGTAGATTTAATATTTAGTTTTATTAAAAATCGTTTAGTTTCACGGATCAATAGTTAGCTTTATTAGCCTTCAAAGCTAAGGATTGCGGATTCGAAAAGCGTATTGTTAGGATGGCACTTCGGGAGTCCTTTTAAAAAAAAACTACAAACTACTACGACTAACTAAACTCTTACTGCACAAAACTATGGTTGAAAATAACAAGTGTTACGCACAATTGGTTGCGGCTGATTGACTCATCTTTACATAAAGAAATCAGTTTTATATATAATTTGAAAAAGCTTATGTAGCATTAACTTCATATTACACTGACATCAATTTTATATATAATTTGAAAAAGCTTATGTAGCATTAAAAGAAATCAGTTTTATTGAAAAAGCTTATGTAGCATTAACTTCATATTACGCTGACATCAGTTTTATATATAATTTGAAAAAGCTTATGTAGCATTAACTTCATATTAATATTATTCATAACATCTCCCCCCCTTAAAACTGAGATATAATCTTTTGAGAAATATCGAAGTAAAAGAAATTTACAAGTATAATAAAGACTGTAAATATCATTGAATTAAAGTTAACTTGAAAATTATAAAAATCGTAAACAATTAAAAGTTTATAAAATAATAGTCATTATATTTTATAAAATGCAAAAGCTAATTCCCCAAAGCAAACTAAATCTAATATTAGTAGAAACAAAAGTAAGTCCCCATAAGTAAAACAAATAATCAAAGTCATTACTAACTATAAAGTAAACATATTAAAATATTAACTTTAGAAATTACTAATATTTCTAAAAGATATACTTTTTTTATTTTTACTTATTTCTATCTCTGGGAGACTTTTGGTTGACTTCCTGTCGCATTCAACAGATTCCTCTGAGATTTCGGACAATTCTATAGAATTACTAGCTGAGGTTTTAGTATTATTTAATCTTTTACCATAACATTGATTATAAATTTGGATGCAACAAGATGTCTTACACTTTGAAGAAAGTTTATTATAAATTTTGTAAATGATGTAGCTAATAATTAACACTATAATAACAAAAGTAGTTGCGGAATAGTATTTACTATATTTAATAATATGCGATTCGTTTTCCGCTTTATAAATTTGATTTTCTAAACTGTCTAATTTATGAGAAGCTACATTAAGAGATTCTAAATCTAAATTTGTTAAAGTAATAGGAGAGAGTTTATGAATTGTCTCATTGACAAGATTGAATTTACAACAGTCGTCTTCTAAAATATCAAAATTAATTGTTAATTGATTTGGCAAAGTAGTTTTATATTTAACTGATGGATAAAATTGTAAAATTTGAAAATAGGCAACACAATCTTTCTCAAGGCTTAATATTCCTGTGCCTTGTAAATTATAATCCTTAATTTCTTTGTTACATTTTAATGTTAATTTATTCTGTTTTGACTGAACATAAATATACTTTCCATCATTAAGTTTTTGACATAAGTTAATATTTCCATAAATTACTCTAGATTCACAAATATCAGGAAGTGAAACAGTCGCTTCTGTTAACAATCTAGTTTCACATGTAGGATTATTTATAGTAGACAAAATAGAAGGAAGAGGACAAATAACATAATCTAAATTAGCATTTTTACAATCACTTAAACTATCTAATAGAGCATAGCTTAATCTGTCATCCGTTACAGCCACATATAACTTAGTAGGATGAATAAGGAGAAAAACATGATCCATTTGACGTGGTGTTGGTAACGATAAATTCTTATAAACGCTAAATTTAGAAGGATTAATTAAAGGGATTTCAATAACAAATATTATCTTATTATTAAAATAGTACGACGTTAACTTAGATAAATCTATAACAGTATGAATATTGTCCAAAGTCAATTGAGCAGGAAATTCTAAGTTTCTTTTAGGTATTTTACTCTCTGAGAGCTCATTAAATAGTTTCGTAGGAGTTAAAACATACGAATGCAAAATATTTGCTTTTGCAAATAAAATAGAATTTAAAGTCGTATCTAAAATATTCGATATTGATAATAGTGATCCTTCAAGGACATTAATCATAGAATTTATTTTTTCAGAATTGATTACTTTTAAGTTATTTTTAGAATAATTAGATATTAGGTAATCGAGTTTGTCAATTCGATTATTAAGTTTAATTTCATTATTATTTAATTTAAGAATAGAAACGTTAAAATTATTAATAGTTGATTGAACTACGTGTATGTTGTCTTTCATAAGCGAAAATATTTTCTTTTCATTTTCTTCGCAATCGGTTATAGCTTCATCATATTTTCTAGCATCCTCGGCGTCTAAAATGCCGAAAAAGAATTTCAAAACTTCTCCACCGAATTCTAAAGCTCTTTTAAAATGATTTGGAGGATTTTCGGAAATGAGATGAGACAGAGAATCATATTTAAGGTAATTAACATTGATTAAAATTTCTAAAGGGTTAATCATCTCTTTACAATCTATATTATAACAGCTAAATTTTGTGCTTTATCGCAAAAATTAGAAAGACTTGTAATTGATTTTTCTACTTTAGTTAAATAAGGTTTAATGGGAAAAACTATCTCAATGAGTTACAACATTCCAATAATCATTGTATAAATACGCTATATTAGTCGGATCAAAATAAATTCCTGGGCTGTGTAATACAGGCACAATAGGATCCATAGAAATAAATTTGGAGAAAAATCTGAAACAATAGAAAACTATGCTGACTTTATTTCATTTACATGATATTTTACGTGTTTCCTATTAATACAAATTGTGACGTTAGTTTTACCATGTGTTTTTAATATTTTAAATGGTCCCTTCCAAACTGGGGATAAGGCCTTACGCAATCTATGATATTGCTTAACATAGACTAAGTCACCAACTTTATATGACTTTTCTTTTGTCGAAGTGTCATAATATCTTTTTGAAACCTCTTTACTTTTAACAATGTTCTGAAGAGCTTTTTCTCTATAAAACTTCATTCTATATTGAAGTGCTTTAATATATTCGTGATATGTTAAATTATCTGAAGAATCATAAATACTACCAGGAATTGACCAGTTTATATATAGTATAATAATTCAAAAGGAGTGAATTCCGTAGTACAATGAGGAGTTGTGTTATAAGATAAGATTGCTGTGGCAAGATAGCAATGCCAATCATCTTGGTTTTCATTGACAAATGATTTTAAATATTCCTTAAGGGTTGCATGACTCCCCTCAAGAGCACCATTTGTTTGTGGATGATAAGGACTAGAGAAAAGGTTTTTAATTTTAAGAATTGTAGTTAATTGTCTAAATAACTCTGAGGTAAAACAAGTACCTTGATCAGTTAAGATCATTTTAGGAAACCCGAATAAAGAAAAGAAATGTATAGGGTTACGTGCTACTTCATCTGTTGTAGACGTAATCATTGGATAAGCACATGAAAATTTGGTAAGATCGTCCTGGAGAGTTAAAATATATTTAAATTTTTAAATGCCAGCTTCGGGCAGAGTGCCGACGATATCTAAAGCTAATCTTTCAAAAGGTTTGGTACTAGACGATGTGATAACAATAGGTGCTTTATTAGAACATCGTAAAGGTTTATTCACTTGGCACATTTTACAATCTTTAACGAAACGCTCAATATCTGAACGCATATTTTTCCAATAATAGGAAGCTTTTATTCTACTAAGCATACATTTTATTCCCGGGTAACCAGCTATTGTGGTCCCACGATTTTCTTTAAGAATATTTGGGATCTCCGTAGGACTAAGATATAAAATTTGATTTTTGTAAACATGAATTTTAATATTAGTGCCATTAAAAATATAAGATATAATATTATAAATTTTCGTGTAAGCTAGTTTTGTAAAAGGTTCTGAAAAATCTGGTAACGCTAGTTCTTTATCATAATTATCATTTGAAATAAGTTCGTTTCTTAACTTAAGTAAAATATTATAAATAGTTTTATAGCTAGTTTCTTCATAATGATGAACATTTTGTAAATAAAAAGAAGAATGTTTTATTTTTCGAAGTAACTATTTTTGTAGTCTCTGGCTCGCGTTCGGCTGATAATAATTCATCTGAGTTTTCTAATAACGATAAAATTTGTTCAGTGTACGGAATAGAATAATCAAAATCAAGAGATACAGGACAGGCAATTAATTTTTGTTTTGCTGTATGTAAGCTTTGGCCATGTTCTTCAATCTGTGTATCTCCAGAAGCCGTTTTTGTAAACTGTTCTTTAAAATACTGCTCATGTGTAGAATTATTTAAGTTAGAGCGAGAAACAGTAAGTCTTGTTAACGCCTTAACTGGATTACGCGATAATGCATCGGCATTAGAATTAATACGACCTGGTTTATAAATCATATTCATGTCAAAATGATTTCGTAATCATATTCCTCTAATTTCAAACGCCATCTTAAAAGACGTCCACCTGGATCGTTTGCGTTAAAAAAGCCATGTAAGGGGACGATGTTCAGTAACAATTTTAAACTCATAACCATAGAGATAAGGTCGAAATGTATTAACGCCAAAAAGAATTGCGAGAAGTTCCTTCTCGGTAGTAGAATAATGTCCTTCTTGTTTGTTTAAAGTTCGGGACGTGTAAGCTATAGCCTTGTCTTTGCCGATCTCTCCTTGAGATAAAAATGCGCCAACTGCGTAGTTTGATGCGTCAGTGGTCACGATAAAAGGTTGAGAAAAATCTGGATATTGTAATAAAGGAGCCGAAATTAATTTTTGTTTAAGATGAATAAAGGCTTGCTCCTGATCATGTGACCAATTAAAAATAGAGTCTTTCTTTAACAAGGAAGTTAGAGGTTTTGTAATGTGAGAAAAGTTTTCAATGAAACGACGGTAATATCCTGTTAGTCCTAGGAATGACTTTATGTCTTTGGGCGTTTTAGGTGTAGGAAACTCTGAAATAGCCTTGACCTTATCAGGATTAGGCGAAACACCTTTATCTGTAATAACATGCCCAAGATAGGCGACTTCACGTCGCAGAAACTCACATTTATCTGGATGAAGTTTCAAATTTGCCTCTCTAAATTTGGAAAATATAAGTTCTAGCTTAGAAACGTGGCTTTCAAGGTCATGAGAATAGACTATACAGTCATCTAAATAAATATAACAGTAAAGACCTTGTAAACCTGTAAGGACTAAATTCATCATTCTTTGAAAAGTGGAGGGCCCATTTTTTAAACCAAATGGCATTCTTGTAAATTCAAAGTGTCCTGAGATGCCATTTGTCATTATACTGAAGCCAGTTTTTTCAGTATCCTTAGGATTTAGTAATAATTGATGAAATCCGGACGCTAAATCCAGCGTGCTAAAATATTTGGAATGACCTAACTGGTCTAAGATGTCAGTTATAAGAGGTAGAGAGTAAATTTCTGAAACTGTGACATCATTTAAACGACGATAGTCGATAACAATTCGCCATATTTGCTCGCCTGAAGCATCTAATTTTTTTTGTACCACCCAAACGGGTGCACTCCAAGGTGAAATTGAGGGACGAATAATATTTTGTTGAAGCATTTTCTTAATTTGCTTTTCTACTTCGTCTTTATGTATTTCGGGAAAGCGATGCGATTTTACATTAATAGGGGCGGCATCCCCTGTATTTATTGAATGCTTAATAATATTTGTATGCGTTAAAAATTCACCATCGAGATGAAATATATCCGTAAATTTAGAAATGCAATCTAATAAACATTTTTTCTCTTGCGGATTTAAATGAGAGCTTCTTATTTGCTCAAGGACCCTTTTAAGTCTATCAATATTTGAAGAATCTAATTGATGAATAACTTTAGTTTGAGTGTCATTAAATTCGGAAGATGGAATCTCAAAAGGTGTTAATTTAACTTGAAAATTACTATTGACTTCAACTGCAGACTCAGTTGTATTCAAAACCTTCAACTGCGACTTCAACTGCAGACTCAGTTGTATTCAAAACCGAAACATTAACTCTGCCATTGGGTTTTAAGCTTACAATGCAGTTAGATAAAAATACACCTTCACAGATTTTATGATCTAATTCTAAAGCTTCATTTTCTATCTGAAAAATCACTAGGATTTGAAACTTGACACTCAATAACCGTTTCAGACCGCGGAGGTATAACATATGACGGCTGACTAAAACAAATAGGTATCATATGACCTTGTAATTTAAAAAATTTGGTAGAATAATGTACATCAATTTTAAAATATTCAATAAAATCACTACCAATAATACCATCATAAGATAAATTAATCGTATCGGCAATCGCGTGAAAAACGTAATTAAAAATAATTTTCTGTGTTTTGGAAATGCGATATTCAAAATTAAGTTGGACAGATCCGAGAGATTCGCAATACGAATCATTATCGCTTAAACCTTTAAGTTTAATAATTTCAGGCCCAAGACAAGGCTGGCTCAATAAACTTGAGAATTTCAATATAGAAATTGAAGAACCAGTGTCAATTAAAAAACATAGGGGCTTATCATTATAATTTGTCTTTAAATAAACATGGGGTAAAGAAATTTTATTATTAACATTATTTATAGTATAAGTTTTCCCATGTTTGTAATCCCTAGAAAAATTAGGCTCTTGCTCTTACGAGGCAAGGGACAATTATTTTTAATTTTTAAATTAGAAGTCTCTAAACATTCACTGCTCTGTGTTGGAGATAATTTAAGAACACAGGGAGTTTTGTTTACTTTAGATAACTGAGTACTATGAGATTTCTTCTCATTAATATAATTATGAGCCGTAGGTGTACTAGCCTGTGCAACAGTGAATTGACCACGGGAGTTACGACCTTGAGGCTTTAATAGATTTGAGACTCTTTTAAGATTAAACTTTTGTTTATTATTATTCGTCATCCGCGTTAGAGAAAATTTAGGAACACGGGATTTAATAAAATTTAAAGTATTCGTGTCATTAAAAACGTACGGCCTCGTCAGACACGGCACCGAAACCGAATTTAGTTTAAATTATTACATTCATTAGAATCATTTAGAACGTGCATATTAGAATAATTATTATTGTCTGATGCACCACTCGGTGCATTTGCACTTGATAGTGTAGAGTTACGCGGGTCGGAGTGCATATTATTGTTTTTAAACTTAAGCTTGCGGCACTCTCTTATCAAATGACTTCGCTTTTTACATAAGCACATAATTTATTTGCATTAAAATTTGAATTAGATTTATTTTGATTATAGTTGTTTGAATTGTAATTATTATTAAAATTATTTTTATTAGAAACGTTAGAGTTAGTATTTACGTGAAAATTAGGTTTGAAATGTTTAGATTTATTTTTATAACACTCGGATGAACTGTGGCCGCTTTTGTTGCATATTGAGCACTGTTTATTTGCGCGATTTGATAATTTAGTAAGATTATAAAGTTTCTCTTCTTCAGTAGCATGAGTAATAGCTTCTGATAAATTTTTAGGATTCCTACAGCGCACAATATGTGAAAAATTTGAATTTAACCCTAATAAAAACGTGTTGAGGGCCAAGTCCTCCATAGCAGCTAATCTGCCTAAAAGTTCTGAACTATTTTCGCAGCTGTAATGAATGTCAGATTGAAGCCGCGTTAAACAAGATTCTATTCGTAACGAATATTGTATCACATCCTCAGAAGGGAGTTGCTTGCAAGTTTGTAAGTCAACTAGTAGATGGGTAGAATGTTTTTTCTCCCCGAATGTGGTTTTTAAGAAGTTTTTGACATCCAGCCAATTATCAATTTTTTTTAAACAACAAGCTAACTGCGCTTTCCCTTCGAGTTGCGATATAATATATTTACACAAAACGTTCTGTTGATCTGTACTAGCTAATGAAATTGCATTTTCGCAATTTGTTAAAAATGCAGGCAATGACTCGCGATCCCCGCTATAGGGTTTAATAAATTTTGTAAGAACAGAAAGCGTAATTTTTTCAGACATTTTTAATACTCGAACTTTCTGATTTAATTTTTCGTCGTCCTCAGAGGTGCTAGGAATTCTATCTTTAGTCTTTTCAGTTAATTCCTTTTTAGGAGGCATTAAGTAAAAAAAAAAATTTATTTAAAGGCTATACAGATCATCAGAATAAAACAAACAATAAAAGCATAAAATTGGAATTAAATTGTAAATAATTATCTTTAAAATATTAAAATCACGTTAAAATTGTCTTTTAAATTGAAAATTTAATAAATAATTACTGAAAAATATTATTTTTATAATTTAAGAATGCACTTTCACTTTATATTTAAGAAATTAACTTTTAAAAACTTTGAAATATTAATTAAATTATATAAATCATAAAACATAAAACACTCACAAAATAATATAGACGGCGATGCTCTGGTACATAATTCTGCTACGTAGGCGAAACTGGCGACTCACAGAGTCGTATTGCAGCGTTGTCCTCGTAGTCGATAGAAGTTCTCACGGGAACTTTATAAAAATGCTACGTAGGCGAAACTGGTGACTCATAGAGTCGTATTGCAGCGTTGTCCTCGTAGCCGGTAGAAGTTCTCACGGGAACTTAATAAAAATTATTATGCC
Organism: Sericinus montela; assembly: GCA_029286605.1. Classification (NCBI taxonomy): domain Eukaryota; kingdom Metazoa; phylum Arthropoda; class Insecta; order Lepidoptera; family Papilionidae; genus Sericinus; species Sericinus montela. The sequence continues at coordinate 57,859 of JAGSMR010000131.1, forward strand.
GTAGAGTGAGGTGATGATAAAATTGAGTCAAACCTTGACAGTTTTTGCAGTTGCAGTATGTATCATAGGTGCGGGCTCACACTCGAAAGTGGAGACTTATCGTCGACCAATAGTCTGTAGAGTATGCAGCGGCGTCCTGATGCGGGCTCACACTAAACAACTGGAGACTGATGGTCGATCCTGTTGAACGTCCTGAGGTAGGTGCGGGCTCACGCTTGAGAAGCGGAGACTTATCGTCGATCTACTCGTGTGTGATGCAGCAGCGTCGGGATGATGCAGGCTCTCACTATGCAGCGGAGACTTACTGTCGATCACTCCTAACCGCTTGCACTTTTCGCTTAAGGACTGTTTCCGAAGCTCACACAAATCAGGGACAGACGACTATCTCGCGATGCGCCTATCACCTAATTTGGATTCCAGTACTTGATGAAGGTCTTTCCTGGAATCCCACTTCTGACACCAGATTTGTTAGGATGGCGCTTCGGGAGTCCTTTTAAAAAAAACTACAAACTACTACGACTATCTAATTTTTTACTGCACAAAACTATGGTTGAAAATTACAAGTGTTACGAACAATTGGTTGCGGCTGATTGACTCATCTTTACATAAAGAAATCAGTTTTATATATAATTTGAAAAAGCTTATGTAGCATTAACTTCATATTACACTGACATCAGTTTTATATATAATTTGAAAAAGCTTATGTAGCATTAAAATAAATCAGTTTTATTGAAAAAGCTTATGTAGCATTAACTTCATATTAATATTATTCATAACAGTATGTTTTTTTTAAATATGTTAATAGATATTTATCAACGTGTAGACTGGTAGAGAAAGCTTTAACTTTATTTTGAATCTCAAATAAAGATGAAATAATCAAAGCTGTAAGAATTCTATGTCATGCAAATGCAATTGAATTTAAGTAAGTCTTTACGCCATTCCCAATAATGAAGTAAACAGAGATCTAAACAATTAAGTCCTTTCGACCCACCTTTCAGCTAAGACATGTGGTGAGCATGTCTCCGCTTTTATGTCTACGTCGTAAATCACATATAACTTTTTGAAAAACCAACCAACAAAACCATTAGTATCAGCATGTCATCGAACTAGGGTCCCTTGCGTTGAATTCCAATCCGACCAACTCAGCTATCGTGGCTTTCAAGTAAGTATCACCAGAAATACTTACCACACTCAATATAATTCTATTAAATCTGGCTTTGCTTTCACATATAAATGAAAAATTGTAAGTTCTAATGCTATCCAAAATATTCAAAGTTTTGTTCATCTTTCGCAGTCAAATATCTAGTCCGGATCAAAGTTTAAAAGTTGATCTCCCGCCAAATTTTTGCAAAGTTGTTCGACCGTGGCTTTGTGTTGTTACGTTTTCCTGACAAGTTGTTTATTCACTCCATAACTTTCGACTTTCAGACCCCTTTTACGTATGGATACAATGGTCAGAAATATAATACTTCTGCCTTTATAGAATTTATTTTGAATAGGAGGTAGACTGTTTTTCTTCACAGGAGTTATCTAAACTAACACACATTTTCGTAACTAAAATAATCTTTAATAAATTTCGTAACTAAAATAAATTTTAATAAAAGGCACAATATCCGAGTGGCCGGATGATTGGAATTAGAGACAAAAGATTTGTTGTCTATCCCCAGGTGGTAGTCTCTTTTTAAAAATTTTGGTGAAAGGTGACTCGAAATGACATTATTATATGTATAAACGTCAGTCAACCCCAGTGTTAGGAATGCCGTAATGATATTTTTTTTAATAATCTGACACTGGTTTTCAGCGGTCTTGGCAGCTTAGCCCTTTCAACCCACCTCTACGAGTGACCCTGTAGCCCTCTAAGTGTGTGAGTGTAAACCGACGACCTCCGTGGACGATGTTTGCGGTACTTTAGTTCCATAATACAAGTGCTTAAGCTGCTTACATTGGGATCAGAGCAATGGAGCTGGGGAAGCAGGTTGGCTTTTGCAGTAGCAGACATCTGATAGACGCTTCTGCCTGTCACCAGCCTGCTTAAATTTGGTCTGGTATATTTTAAAAACTCAAAAATACATTATAGTTTTAATAGCTATGATAGCAAAGCGGTGGGTTGATCGTAATTCGAATCAGCAGACCCGAGTGTCAGCTACAGATAACATGCTCGTATCAATGAGATTTTTTTTATTTCGAAACTGATTTTCGAAATAAAAAGACTGCGACAATTGCACCCCATAGAAATTGCTCCATAGAATCTCCGATGTAATATGATCCGAATAACAGAATTGTAGCTAGGTCTCTACCTATACCTGTATTGGTAAATTGAAACAAAAACAAATGAATAGCATCAATTTGTACACTTTCCTTTATCGTTGGCTTGCACATAAAGATGGCGGCGTGGCCACCACCTGTCATGTTGTCCCAAAAATTGTCTTTGGTGATAAGTGGGTCGATAGTTCTAATTGCTTAGACCTCTGCCTACCCTAGTTCTGGGAAAGGCATGAAGATATCTTTTTCCCATGAATAGTAAACATTGCACTAAAAAAATACCTTACGTGCAGGCAGCTTCGACAAATATGGTTGCAGTATAAATTTGATTTGTCGAGCAAACATACGCTGCGCTGGCCTTAACGAGAAACTCTGTATTAAAACAATGTGTTTGAGCTTCGCGGTGGCAGGATTCAGGATCTTCTATCTATCTATGCGCTAAAATGATACGAGATTTAATAGATTTATAAATATTTTTTTATCTTCAAGCATTTCCCAATACAGGGGTAGACACAGGTGTAATTAAGTTCTTTCGACCTACATTTAACCGAGGCATATTTTGGGAGAACGTGACAGGTGGTAGTCTATCGCCATCTTTATGTGCAAGCTAATGATATAAATCGTACGTAAGTTTTGAAAAACTCATTAATACGAGCCTACCTTCTGGGAATCCAACCTAGAGCTCTCGACTCGAATTCCGTTCACCCAACCACTCGGCTATCATGACCTCAATATTGGTTCAACCACATAATACCGTTTAAGGAATCAGAATCAAAAGACATTTTCGACAACTCGAGTCCCTGTTAAAATAAAGGACGTGATTGATAGCCCTTCGTTTCTCGTAGTCGTAGTAAGTTAAAAAAATATTTGATCTTTATTTTTCATTATAATTATAACATAATTAAAAAGTTGGTGCTTTTGTATCTTACAAAAAAAATTTACGAACGAACACTTTTTTCCTGAATTCCACTACGTATGATATTCTTGTATATTACAGAAATAACGCCTTTATTAGGCAGTTTTACGAAACCACAATGGAGCACTTATAAATATCATTTCCTTCTCGATGGTCTAATATTCATTGTGAGGTGACCTCCCGGAAAATGGTGATTGTTATTTTAATAAGAATCGTTGAAAATGAAGATATCTAGAAACATTTTTTGATAAAATGTACATTAGTAATGTCTGAACTGTGATATAAAAATATTTTTGTTTTTTTAATGGTATTTATTTAAAAGTCACGATAGCCTAGTGGTTAGGTGGTCGGAATTTCGAGTCAAGAGACCCGAGTTCGATCCAGTGGCAGGCTCGTACCAATGGGTTTTTCAAAAACTGATGTTCGAACTATATCGTTCGCTTGGACATAAAGGCGGCGACGGGCTCACCACCTGTCACGTTGTCCCGAAAATATCTTCGGTGTAAGGTGGGTCAAAGGGACTTAATTGTCTAGACTAGACCTCTGTCTACCCCTGTATTGGGAATTGCGTGAAGATATTTATTTATTATATATTTAATGGTATTTAAGTCTTGATAGGTATAAATGTGTAAGTTTAGCGAACTAAATTTGTAATAGGGTAAAATGACTGCCTCCGCGGACTAGCGGACCTCCTCTATGGATTTTCATAGCTCTGAGGAAAGGTTTGATCCTCGGACGGGTCAATATATGAAACACTTTCTACATTTTCTGTCAAGTCTGTGTGTTTGTGTAAGGTAACACAAATTTCTTTCTATAATAGATATGTTTAAGCTGCTTACTTTGGCATCACATGCTATGTGATGATGACCTTATATATCAATCAAATATTAAACTTTTAAGTGTTATAGTTGCCATTTGTTATTATTTTAAAGACACATTATTTCATATTTGTCATCAATACACTCTGAAATTACTTCGCGGAAATTCTACTATATTGATACATATATGTACATAACGAACTTTAAGAGTTCAATACAGGGCATTTCCCTTTCCCGTAAGGGATAGGGCCAAATCTAACAGACTTCCGGCGATGCTGCCCGGTACTGGTCTGGTCTGGTCTAGTATTTAGCGTTCCTCCTTACGCGAGAGTGGATGTCATGCAATGGATTTACAAGTTGTTAAGTAACACTGTAAGCGTTGACAAAGTATCACCAATGCAACTGACAGTAACTTCGTACATAAAACATGTTGAGGCTACAGACCCTGATATTTGTTTAGCTTTATTTATTCGATACATACTTTTGTATTTATTTCACGCAATACCCAATATAGTGGTAGACAGAGGTTTAGTCTAAACAATTAAGTCCCTTTGACCCACCTTCCACCGAAGATATTTTCGGGACGTCGTGACAGATGGTGAGCCTGTCGCCGTCGTTATGTCGAAGCCAACGATATAACTCGTACATAAGCTTTGAAAAACCCTATAGTACGAGCCTGCCACTTAAGGATCGGGTCTGGAGAGAACCACTATGCAGCGATAAGGCCTACTAATTGTACATAGCTTTTAATTTTTCGTTTTTAATGTTTTTCGGTTTCGTCGTGTACAATAAAATTGTAATCATCCATTCATTTATTCTTCGTTAGTCAAAAATCTAGTCTAGTGTAAACAGAAACAGGAACGCGCATTGAATCTATGTCAGACGGTCCTATTTACAATACACTAGATACATTTAAAGACAGTGCACCGGACATTTGTTAGCCATGTTTATGTGTTGTGGAGTGCTACGTAAAGTCTACGACGGTGTACGAATGCGTTAAGATGTTCAAAGACCCGATAGCTTAGTCAGTTGTCATCATCTCTTTGAAGCTAAGGGTTCGGGGTTCGAATTCCGCTTGATATGGTATTTTTAATGAAAGATTGAAATCAAAAGAACGTTGTTCTGTAAATAATGTAGTCGGAAAAATGTATTTTTGTAGTCATATGGTGTTTTGCTGTGTGGTATGCAGGTTCTAATTTACATGCATATCCAAGGCATATAGCTCTGAATCTCTAGGTCATCTATTCAATAGCTACTGTTTATTCTAATCCAATATTATATTTTATCCGAGTTAAAAGTACACCCGGTTGTAATTCAGCATCTGCAGCCAGTATTTATATTTATCCAGATAAGTTGTTTTAGACCTGCTAACAACTTATCTTGATAAATATAAATATAGGAAGAAGTTAATTAACTGATATTATATTTATTTCGAATGGCAACACCGATTACTGTTACTCTTCTGTGACGCGGCAGAGATTGTACAAACGCTCGTCGGTTTGTACACTCTCTGCTCCTATCATAAAGGGAAACTACCATCTGCAATGTTTGCGTTTTAGATTTGTTGGCAATTAGGGAGAAAGTAGTCACAACTTATCATCCACTTTAAGATTAGGTCTGTGTTGTTCGGTCGTGTTCTATGCGAGAATATATAATAATACTAAAGTGACCTTAACTCGTCGGAATAAAAATATCATAAAAATACTTAAGGTGCAAGTCTTTACGTTTTACGTAAGCGCACTGTACAACAAACAGGTTCAATAAAGAGCCACAAACCAGACGTCCGGCGTCCGGCCGGAGCTTTGTTCCGGAACAGCGTAGTATTTATTACAAACTCGGCGGAGTACAATGCGGTGTAATCAATCCATGTCTTTGGGAACGATTGCTCGTTTCATCAGTATTGGAACTTGCCATTTGCAATTTACTGTTGCCGTGGTGGAAATAATAATGTTGGAGTTAATTCTCATTTTGTTTACAAAACAACTGAAGTAAAGTAACGGTGGCACAGAGGTAGGAGCGTCGCCATGGTATGGCGGAGGTCGCGGATTAGAATGCGGCCTCTGTCGGTTGATTTATCGCATTTTCTCATTTATTTAAGTCACGGTAGCCGAGTTGTTGGGTGGTCGGAATTTCGAGTCGAGAGACCCGAGTTCGATCCCCAGGTGGCAGTACCAATGAGTTTTTCAAAAACTTATGTACGAATTTCATCGTTGGCTTGGACATAAAAGGCGGCAACGGACTCACCACCTGTCACGTTGTCCCGAAAATATCTTCGGTGGAAGGTGGGTCAAAGGGACTTAATTGTCTAGACTTGACCTCTGTCTACCCCTGTATGGGAATTGCGTGAAGATATTTAATTTTAATTTTAATTTAAAACACACATTTGCAGAAGAGATAAATCTTGAAACGATATATATTTTTATAATATTTATAGCAGACATGTTTTTTCTTCATGACATATCTCTTTATTGAGGTAAATTCGTCACTTACTATTGCTACTAGCAAGTTTAGTGGTTTCGAACCGGAACCGAACCTGGTTCACTCACGTTCATAGCAACCGCACTGACCACCAGGTAATCACGACTATATGAATTATAAATATTAATAAATTTGTCTAAGATAAAAATACATTCGTATATGCATAGGGACAACAACACATACATTATGATTTCTTGTATTTACGCGAATACTACACATTTAAAATAAAAGATTTTCGGATTTTATCGCGTTTTTAATTAGTTTTACAAACTATTTTTGCTTACTACGTTTTTGCTTACTATTTTTTACCACGGATGCTTTATAGCATCCTTGGTGAAAAAAAATAGTTTGTAAAACGTCGGGAAATAAAAATAGTTTGTAAAAACTAATTAAAAACGCGATAAAATCTGAAAATCGTTTTATTTTAAACACATATATTGCTCTTATCCTATAGTCAATCCGCTTAAGCACATTTATTTTGGAATCAGAAACAACGTCCCACACAACACCCAGACTCAAAAAAATTTAGAAAAAGTGTTTACTACATTGACCCGAGATACCACTCGCGCACAGAGGTCGTCGGAGACTAACTTTTACACGAATACGTAAAGTGAAAACTTTGTACCTTGTTGTGTGTTGTTTTTTTAACAAATAGGAGTGTGAGATTTGTAGCTATATTTTACCGCAACAAAAAAAATTAAAATCATAAATGTTTCAAAACAAAATAAAATAAAAGTTCCCTGACGAAAAAAAAAACATACAAAAAAAATAATAAAAAATAGAAAGAAAAAAATACATTCAAAAGTTACAAAATAAAGCAACACAAGGTTCTGCGCTCAGTATAAGTTGCAGGTAGACACAGTACTGATTTTCAGCGAAGCCCGTATATGTATTAGGACTACCTACAATTTATATGCAAAATCTTTTCAAAATATAGAACACAAAATAAAATTTACTTTTGCACACATACACACATAACGTATTGCCAAAATAAAAGAAGTAATAATTTGCTGTCAAAGACTAACTAAACATTTACATAAAATCTCAAGTAGGTACAGAGTAGAAATTGTCCATCAAAAAATGTTGCCACATTATAATTAATTAAATTGCGGTGGAATTTCGACAGGAGGCTTTATATTACAATTTGAGCTCAAAAATTTAATTAAGTTTTTTTATCAAGAAAACCTGTCGCAATCGGTCAAGTTCGGAATTCCCGGCAGTTAAATTAAAATCGCTGGCCGGGCCGTTCTTACGGGTTGTAATTGAAAGAATGCCAAAGAATGTTACTAATACTACGTAAAACACATATTTTCGGTCTATTCCACATAAAAGGCTATAGTAAAATATAGGATTTCAATACATGTACAACTTGAAATGCCTGAACCCAAAAAGAAAGCTTTTATTAAAATCACCCTCATCCATATTAAATAAATCATCATTTTAACCTAAACTCTAGTTTTAACTTCTGTATCAACTAATTTTAATTTAAAAAAAGGATAATTTACCGTAATTTAATTTAAACGTATTTTAAAGAAAAAGTCACGATAGCCGAGTTGTTGGGTGGTCGGAATTTCGAGTCGAGAGACCCGAGTTCGATCCCCAGGTGGCAGTACCAATGAGTTTTTCAAAAACTTATGTACGAATTTCATCGTTGGCTTGGACATAAAGGCGGCGACGGGCTCACCACCTGTCACGTTGTCCCGAAAATATCTTCCGTGGAAGGTGGGTCAAAGGGACCCACCTTCCACCGAATTTGTGTCCTTCCCTATTGTGTCCTTCAGAATTGTCTAGACTTGACCTCTGTCTACCCCTGTATTGGGAATTGCGTGAATATATATATTTTTTAAAGATATAAATTATAAGATACTGGATACATAAATTCAAAAGGTTTTATTGAGAGACACACAAATATAGTTATAGTATGTTTTCAAAATTTATTAACAGATTTTGATATTTATTTAAACTACATCACAAGGATAACTTAATAAGGAAATGAACACCCTGCATTAGACCAATATTGGGCAAAGATCATTTATTTTTCAGAGACCGTGGGATCCAGCGAATGTTCGCCGAGCTGCTTCAAGGAAAATATACAAAATAATATTATTAATTCAAAGAAAAATATGCACATTTCTTCGCAATCCATTGTGCTAGTAGTAAATGAAGTATTACAGTTAAAGTTGGTAACGTCTGTGAAAATCAAAATTGACAAATCATTACTTCAAAACGGCTTGACCGATTTGGCTGATATTTTTCTTCTTGTGTTCTTAATTGTCAGGACTAGATTTGTGCGAAAACATTATTTTGTAAAATCAACCAGAATATTTGTTGACCAGATTGTTTTACCAGTTAATTTGGGAATAACTGTAACTTTTTTAATTACTTTTTGATTAAAGAATAATATTTTTTCCTTATCTATCATCTGTTTACTAAATATTTCGACTTGTCAGCAAGTGTCTTGTTAAATAGTTTGTTAGTAGTTTGTATAGAGGCGAGAGTGTATACCATTACTTCCTGTAATCTTTAGTAGGTCCTAGAAACGTATTTGAAATGCAAATGAAACAGCTTCAGCCAGTAAACGTGCCGCAACAATGGAGTCCTTAGCGCCTGTTGCAGGGTTCACAGCCCCGCAGGGATCTCGCTTCCAACGATATTGTTAGGCTGTGAAGTATAAATAAAAGATAACTTCGAAATTAAAGTATATTAAGTTAAATTTTATTTTATTTACTTGTCCTCGTTTAGGCAAACGCAGTGTAGGACGTCTACCCACAAGATTGAATGACGAACTGCAAAATGTTGCGTAAAGACCTACGTTCAGCAACAGTCTCTTGATAGGCTGAAAAATGAAGAAGTGGAATTTTGATGACGACCTTATAACCTCGTTGGTGAACCTTCCAAACTTAGAGTGGCCCATATGACCCATACTGACATGATGACAATACAGTAACTGCCCCCGCAATTAGCTTTTGTTGATCTCGTTTTTGGACGGTAGTAATGAGATTTTTTTTTCAAACTTTAACAGATTTATATCGTTAGTGACACAAATTAATAAAACGGCGCCAGACTTACCATTAGTCACGTAGTTCCAAATAAGCTCCAATGTAATGTGAGTCGAAAGAACTTAAGTTTTTTATTCGAAACCTATAAAATGTAATACCAATAAAATAATGCATTTCAGTTGAACTACCACTTTTTTTTAAATCTAATACAGGTAGAAATCGGTTTGTAAAAGCACATTCCTACAGTACAGTAGTACAGTATCACATACTGACTATCTGATCTAATAATTAAAATTTAATCATTAATGTTTAAATGCAACCTTAACCATAAGAACAGTTTTCTTCCGGCAACCCTTCTTCCGGCAATTATCTATTATCATAAAGGTAACTCTGTACTTAAAAATTAAAACAGTAATAATAATTGAGTCAATGTATGTAAATTGAATATACGCACGATACGAAATAATATTCTCAATAAATATATATAGCTTAATACATTTTAACATACGTCATGCACACCTTCTCTCCCGTCTTTTTAAATACGTCTACATAAACTCACAGTATTTGGTGCCCGCAATTTTTTTAAATTGGGGCACAATGTATTAACTTATTAATATATAGGTGTCTACATAGATCTTTATATCCCTCTATAAGCAGTAAAATTAATTTTATAATAAACTATTATAGAATCCCATGCTTATTTGTTTATTGTTCCAATTTGCTTTGTTATGATGTAGTGCGCGTCGCACTCCGTCGGTCGCGTCTCACGATCCCTCGCGTTATTCAATTTCGAGTTTAGCATAAACTGTTTACCTAACGCAGAGGAGACAATATACTGCATACATTACTGTTTGTCTATGGCAGGACTTCTTCACCTCTAAAAAAATATGGGCAAAGTATGACTGATAGCTGAAGCTTTGTATTGATTGGATTTAACATGAGCAAAAGCTCATGCTCAGTGAGTGACTAAAAAGTCCAACCCATAGTAAGTAGTTACTAGAGCCTAAGGGCACCTGTAAGCAATGTCAAAAGAAGAAAATTTCAGATCCGTTTTCACCTACGAAGAATGTGACGGAATGTCTCATAGCCCACGCCCATAATCTACCAATCGTAATACCTCACTTGCTACACACCTTTTTGGCGGTTGAAATGTTAATCGTAATTAAATACATAAATATCTAAATGAAAGTAAAATAATATTTCTTATTCAACATTTTATTTACAGAATCAAAATTATGTTTTTATTGACAATACTTATTAACTAAAAACTACAATAATCGTACAGCCTTGTGGCCTTGTGGTACCAAGAACAGTGGCTGCCTTTTCAAGTTGTATGGTTAGTATATCCCAACCGATTTCAACCACAGCTACTTGGACTATTGCGAGCGTCGTTCGTATGCTCGCAGGTGACTGACTTAACCGATCTTTGCGCTGAACATGCGAGCACATTGAGCGCAAGTCAGGACCCCTCCGACATAACTGAATGTGATGGCTACTGGTGATCGAGCCTTGAGCGCGTCTTGTATGGTTGGAATTAGCCGTTGAACGAGAGAAGAACCAGTCCTCTTGTCACCAGCAGCTACGACCAGTTGCATATATAATTCCTTTAGAACTGCTTCGCGCGAAGGCCCTTCGGACCGATCATCTCTACGCCAAATAAAACAAATTTATTATTGTTAATAGAATCTCCTTACAAAGACTAATATTGGGGCCTCTTACTCGATACAGCTGCTTCTGCTGCCGCCTCGGGCCTAATCGGACTACCATGATAATGGAAAAGAGTTTTTGTTTATTTTACTGAATATTTTTTTTTAATTATTTATTATAGCACTTTTCAAATTATTTCTTAAAATTGCAGCATGAAAATAACAAAACAAAAAGTGAGATAACCATTAGTAAACTTGGACATCCTGTGATTGACACAATTTCCCGTTGTTAACAACCTCTGGGTAACTTGTTACAAAAGTTTTTGGCAGACGTAAATTCTTATTATAAGTTAGAGGGAAGGGATTTTCAATTTATGTTTTTCTGAAGCTTCGAACAAAATTAATAAAATTGAAATTCATTATTTCTTTAATAGGACAGAATTCGAAACGTGTAACAGCTTACACTCTGTTTGGCTTAAAAACAAAAGTGTTTGCGCCCAAGAAATTGCAACAAAACCCCAATTACTATAAGATAACAACAAGACAAAGAAAACCTTAAAAATAATAATTTCTTTGACTCCCTATCACGTTCTATGAACCATAGCTTCGATTAACGTCGATACAATTTTTTTAGTTTCAAATTGTTTGAAATTACGACATGAGGCTACGGAAATGATCGAAAAGTGAGAAGTCAGATTTCACTATGTTTTTACCAGATATCAAACTCTACCAATATTTTTATTATGCAATTTTATTGATATTTAAAGCATATTTATGCTGAACTTTTATGTTATTAAATTAAAGAGAAAAAAGTTAAAATTTCAACTGATACCGCCCGTGTCAGTTGAAATGTCAACTTTTTTCCCTACTTATATTTGTTTCCTATATGACATACATATAATACATATAGATTAGGGCAAATCCACCCTGATTATGGCAACCTGGTTATGGTAATCGGATTGGGAATCGCAATTCTTGAAACATCTCACCTTAGACCCTGCTGCCCGTCACTTTTTAAGGCTTTTCCCTTTTCGACTCTTACGACACCCGTAGGAAGAAAAGTGGTGGCATAATTCTACCTATCTACCAACTACTTTAGTAAACAATTCTTGGTAGTTTTTGTTAAGATTTTTTATTTTAAATTGAGTTATTAAACGAAAGCTTCAAGGCAACACTGTTAAATATAAATTCATGAATCTGTAACAAAATATGGGAGCGAGACATATGCACGTAGGTTACAGTTGCGGCACCCAGCCATGTTTCGCCAACTGCTACTGAATATTGAAAAACGATACAGTTGCCCGAACCGCGCGGGTGCTCTTCCTTTTTGTTGACTTGCATAAACCCTCGCACCTTACTGACTCAGCACCTTTTTATTTATGTACAGAATAACCTTACCATGTTCCGAGATGAAATAGCAAGATGTTTGGAACATATAAGATTATATCTCTCGATCAGATATCTTTATTTTACTTCTTCGACAAATCTCAAATTTAGGGCAATGATATAACCTCACCTGGTTAGATCGTAATACAGGAAACTAATCTCCCTAATGAACTTCATATGATTGGTCACATTGGGGCATCATGTCAGGTACCACACGGAATTAACAACGCTTTATATAGATAGAGGTAGGTACCCAATACAGGGGGTAGACAGAGGTCTAGACAATTAAGGCCTTTCGACCCACCTTTCACAGAAGACACTTTTTGGGACAACGTGATAGGTGGTGAGCCCGTCGCCGTCTTTATGTCCATCCCAACAATATAAATTTAGAATTATAAATTTTTGAAGACCTCTGTAGACCAGAGGCTTAAACACCGGTTTTCAAGGTGTCGCCATATCGAGGTCCCAGGTTCGGTTTCCGGATGGCTCAGTGTAGAAAAAACATTTTTTCTATGTTTTCTCGGATCTGAGTGTTTGTGGTGCCTTCATTGTTTGCGAATCCCATACTTCAAGTGCTTTAGCTTCTTACATTGGGATCGGAACAATGTATGTGATGTTGTCCCTATCTATATATGTAATTATTTATTTATTTAAATCGTTCATAAGTTTCGGGATCGAACTCAAGTCTCTTGACTTGAATTCCGATCACCCAACCACTCGGTTATTGTGACTCAAAGTAGGTTGTTATTTTTCAATTTGAAGTTGAAAATTTCCAATCCGCGTCAAACTTTGTAACTTTCAACCAATCTTTTCGCGGAACATTCAGGAAGGTTTCAGCCCAAGGCACTTTATTGTTATACTTTTCTGACAATTCGACCTTCTTCTGTAATCGTCACGTAGTCAAAACGCATTCTTAACTTTTAGGATATCGAACGAAAATTTTTAATTTTTCTTTCGTCTTTCCTGTTGATGGAAACAAATAATTTTTTAGCTGCTTGTTTTTTCCCTGAAACAGATTTCTGTTGCCATAACAAAAAACCAACTGTACTATGCAGTAAATGGAACCGTATTTTGGAAACTTGTGTAATGTAGAAGTGTATGTAAGTATATATAGTATTTGTATACATAATTGTTCAAGTGACTGAACTCCTAGGGGCCAGAATTTTTGTAATGTATTCAAGTGGATTTGAGAATGTTTTATTTTAGAAGCAAATTGGATATGCTGCAAACAGGTTCTGGGACTGGACTACTTCTGCTTGGCCCGCTATGTTTTATATAAAAATTCAGCGCCTGTATGCTTGTGGCTGCAAAACTCGAAAAGTAGTCATTGGATTTACTTGAAATTCGACAAATTCATTGCATCTTTACTCAAAGGAGTATGTAAATACTTTGTGTCACGAAATTCCATTCCGAATGATAAATATTTTTTTTACAAATACAGCATTGAACATAATTTTTTAAATTGAATGTTAAGTATAATTTCGAGACACCTCAGCCCCTCAGTAACCACGGCATTGTAAAACACCCAAAAAGATTCGTTGGACAATGAAAAGAAATGTGATTAATATTTATTGCAGTATATGCGGTATTTTTTCTATTAACTGAATTTAAGTGTCACGAGTGGTTGAGTGATCGGAATTGGAGTCAAGAGACCGTATATCGATCCCCAATTGGTAATGAAAATCCCCAAATGCGATTTATATCGCTAAGATCTAGACGGCGACAGGCTCACCACCTGCTACGTTGTCCCAAAGATTGTCTTGATGTCTAGACCTAAGTCTGCCTTGGGATGGTATGAAGATATTTTTTTATTCATTTAGAAACCCAAAAAACTAAAAATACGGATGACACTTCGAAAAACAAACTCTGGGTAATCTGAGACGATGGCAGCCCGATCACAAATCACTCAGGCCTCGACACACAGACACACACGAGCGCATCACAAATATATTAAACGAGGGCGTCTGTTCGGGAGCACTCTCTTAGATTACACGCCATATCGAGTTCTTAAAAAATGAAGAGAAGCCATTTTGCGGATTGTAATATACCTACTTACATTATTTATATTTAATGAAACAGAATTAATGTGTTCGTCTTCATTTCGGTTTATTTTGTCCATTTTCTTATTACAACTACTGATATTTTCTGGTTTTATTGATATGATTTTGCGGTTCTTAACTCAATCGGGGTTTCTTAACTCATTGAAACCCTGCTGTATATTGAATGGCTAAAAAGAAAAAAAATATATTTATTAGTAGCTAAAGCTCGCTACGCTGTGACTCAGTCTGTTGTTAAAATTAGCAAAAGAAGTAATCTTATAAGATAGCAACGTCAATAACTTTGTATTTTTTAATATTAAATAGATTATAGAGACCGGGGCAATTAAGTCTTCTGGTACTTTAAAAATAAAAATGACTTGCATATGACGGCTCGACAACCTGATTAGCTCTGCGGTTTGAATCCGGCTAAGGGAAAACATTTGTGTGAACAATATGAAAATTTGTAATCGAATTGTGAAAGTTTATGGTATTATATTATTATACACTTACAAAAAATATCTTCACGCCATTCCCAATAGAAGTTTAGACACTTAAGTAGTTTCGACCCACCTTCCACCGAAGACATTTTTGGAATAACGTGACAGGTGGTGAACCCGTTGCCGTCTCAATGTCCAAGCCAACCATATAATTCGTGCATAAGTTTTAAAAAAAACCCATTGGTACGTGCCTGCCACCTGGGGATCGAACTCGGGTCTCTCGACTATCGTGACTTCTTTTCCATCTGTAAACATATGGTAGCTAAATTCACTATGACGCAGTCTAGTCTTAGGCTTATTAAAATTACTAAAAACAATCTTGGAAGATAGTAACTAAAAGTAAACCACTTGGTAGACAGCAGCAATGGTTACCATGAATAATATATAAGATTTTTTTCCCATGAATACCCGCAATACCAGAGGCATAGCAGATGCGTTGCCAGCCTTAGAGTGCCCCCACCCCAGAATTGGGGGAGGGGGGTGTGTTGGCCTCCGGTTACCTGCACTCACCAGACGAAACGCAGAAGTTTGTTAGACTTCTACTTCACGCCGGTATTCTGTGAGGTCGTGGTACTTCCTCGGTCGAGCCGGCCCATTCATGCAACTTCAAAAGCTGTTGCGTGGCTCTACCTCTCTACGTGCCTGTTAAAACTGCACTGATAAATAAAGCATTAAAGATTTTAATGCAATATTTTTATGAAATTGTTTCCTGTTCCTGTGACAACTTCGGGATACAAAGTATTTACAATTTCAAATCTATCCATCGACTACCTATCAATATATAATGAGATATAGTTACATGTATCTTATCACCAACCAGTTAATAGGAAACGGAATTCTACTTTAAGACTTGATAATGCCTTTAGTTGTTTAATATATTTTTATAATAAAGGTAATAATGGTTTGTAGTTTTTACACGTGGTAAAGCCTAGCTGCTGTAACAGTGTATGGTTTGTTTTCGCTCGTAACATTTAATTTCAATAGATGGCGCTCGTATTATTTTATTTTGATTTTATAGAGGATTGTTATATTCAATAAGTGTTTTTGTATTTAATGTGAAGCACATCGGCCAATGTTATAGTATGGTTTAATTTAAACCTTCATTACACTTAATAGTTCATAAGAAGCCTAACAAGGCTCGATCGAGACATGAGTGCGGCCTCACAAGATAACCGCGCGGCGAGCGGTGACCGAGGTAGGCAGAGGCCCTCCACGCTACCGCTGCCCTCTTCCCAATTCACTTCTTCAGGCTCACCAACGCATTTCCAGCTCTCCTCTAGTACGCATTTCCATGGGCGTCAGTCATATACACAATGCCTACGAAATTGAACTCACTTTAGAAACAAAGCTACTTTTCATCTTCCTATTTCTAACTCATGTAGTATATCCACTTACCGTGAGTGTGAGAACTGAGTGCATTCATCACCTGTCATACAAATGTTTTCAAGGAAATAAAATAAAACAATTATGTATTTGTAAAAAAATGTATTGATATAATTAGATAATTGAATGATCTCGACAGGTATAACTTCAGTATGATAATGGAACATTCACTACACGAGAGAATATAAACGTCGTATATTACGTATACATTTATATACGAACATCCGAAGGTTCTCTGTATACATATAAAAATATAAATTTAATGCTATCCTAGACAACTAGCAGGAACACTTCACACAGCAACCGCGGACCACGTTACGATGCAAAGTACAAGTAGTAGATTGGTGTATAAAGTCTCCTGTAAATAAAGCATAGTCTATTGTCTGAACGTTGCCCAAAGCAGACGGACCTAAATCCGATACAATTAAGCCCAAGTAAGTCCCCCGAGGCACATAAGTGCATCAAACTGCAGATAAAAAAACAAGAATTCATAAAACTTGTTTGTTTTTTCTTCTAATATAATTAAAATTTTTAAGTATGGCAATAATATTTGTTTCACGGAATGCGTAAATAACCGCTTTTTCAAAAAATTAAAATAATTTTATCACGGTTTTCAGTTAAACGTCTTTTTTTTAGTTATAATATTTTTAAATATAATTTTAGATATTTTATCCCACAGAGTGTACCTCGGTCCCTTATTTGGGCAGATTTTGGTCGCCTCCTTTAGGTAACATTATGACATCCTAAATTGAGCCTCTGTTAAATATAACTCGTAATAAACATAGAAACACTATCATAAACTGGATGTACAATTATATGCTCTTACAAACTGTTTGGCATTTCAATATGGCGATTGATATATACAACAATCTACAGAACATCAAGATATTTAAATTGTTGTTTGTTATAAATCGGAGGCACTGAACAACACTAAAACAGTTTTAAAATTTCCAATCTTGTTTGTATTAACTGTAATAACATTCTTTTATTATTATTTATTAAATATTCATCAGGTAGGTAATTAGTATTTAAGTGGGTTATAATGATTAGATATTCCGTTAAAAACTTTAATAAATATATGAGAAGATAAAGACACGTATAATCTATTTTGGCTTCAAATATCTGTAAAACATTCATAATAATTATCAAGTAAAATAGACTCCGAGACGTTTCGCTCTGGAAGCCCGTGATGACACAGTTTTTATTAATTTAAATATAATCTAACTAATATCACGAATAGACAACGAGGAAATTTTAAAGGGATATGTATAGGGTATACTTAATTGGAGTAATCTATTTTTTGATTGGATTGAGACAAAATTGCCCACAACACAATGTAAACTTAAGATAGGACTTTCTGGCGTTAGTTTAGATGATAATAAATCTGAAGCAGCCAAAATTAAGGAAACAGAGATTTCAGAGGACTAACTTGGTCAGGTCTTGATTTAAAATGTGAACTACTACTCTGAACAGTTTTGTGTAAGTACCACACTTTTTCTTTTTCGTTTGAACGGTAAAGAGAGACAGTATTATAACAATTAATTAGGCATTCCCTTTTAGTCCTCTGACGTGACCATAGTAAATATCTTCATACAATTCCCAATACAAGGGTAGACACAGGTCTCACAACAATTAACTCCTTTCGACCCACCTTCCACCGAAGACATTTTTGGGACAAAGAGTCAGGTGATGAGACCCTACCAGTCTTTTATGTCCAAGCCAACGATATAAATAAAAAAATAAAATATCTTCACGCAATTCCCAATACAGGGGTAGACAGAGGTCGAGTCTAGACAATTAAGTCCCTTCGACCCACCTTCCACCGAAGACATTTTTGGGACAAAGAGTCAGGTGATGAGACCCTACCAGTCTTTTATGTCCAAGCCAACGATATTCGTACATAATTTTTTGAAAAACCCATTGGTACGAGCCTACCAACTGGGGATCGAACTCGGGTCTATTGACTCGAAATTCCGACCACCCAACCACTCGGCTAACGATATAAATCGTACGTAAGATTCGAAAAAACCATCAGATTGACTGTTTCCACGCATTCCACCCTACTGGATACCTTCCGAATCGGAACACGGCATTTGTTGTACTGATCTGGCGGCAAAAATGTACAAGACTGTGATACTAACCAAGTAATTAATATTCAGAGACATATTGAATATTAGATTTATATTGAAAAATAACACGCGTCCCAAATTAGGTCACTTTGTCTTGATAAAAGGATTATATTTATATATAATAATCACAAGTCACGATAGACGAGTTGTTGGGTGGTCGGAATTTCGAGTCGAGAGACCCGAGTTCGATCCCCAGGTGGCAGTACCAATGAGTTTTTCAAAGACTTATGTACGAATTTCATCGTTGGCTTGGACATAAAGGCGGCGACGGGCCCACCACCTGTCACGTTGTCCCGAAAATATCTTCGGTGGAAGGTGGGTCAAAGGGACTTAATTGTCTAGACTTGACCTCTGTCTACCCCTGTATTGGGAATTGCGTGAAGATATTATATAACAATCCAGATCAACCGTCTGCTAAGGATTCAAATGTACTATTGGAACGTATCAGTAGTTACAAAATGGTATTCTGCTGATCTATTATTGGAATGAGCTGGGGAAGAATCTTGAGACTTTTCACTAAAAAACTCATTGATAGATTGTTAAAATAACACAATTCACAAAAATGATATTAATTCCGACTATCAATATGTTATGATTTTAAAAAATTTCATAATTACCATAAATTCATTAAAACGTATAAACTGTAAATTTAATAAAATGTTTCCAGCCACGCGACCATACCAAAAAGTAGAAACCGTTTTTTAAAGAATATCATGTAAAAAAAAGCAAATGTTTAAAAAAAAAATAAAAAATCAAGCGAAATGCAAAGCATTCACAGAGAGAAATTGATTTTTGCGATTTGAGCTAATAAACTGACATATACTAATACACAATTGAGCGAAGCGTTTATACAAAACATCTTACGAAATAATGCCACTATACGGCTTAAATTTAATTATAAAACGCACCAAGCAACGAGGAACAAAGGATTGTTTAAAAATTTTCGTCCCGACATCTATGTGTCAGCATTGGAAACTCGCCAGTGGCGATAATCCTACATCGCGCTATCAAAAGTTCTCGCAAGTATAAACGCAAGACCCCCACATAATTTTGATCTTCGCAACTAGATATGGAAAATTTCATGTGCTAAGTAAAATGTATTCAAGCTTAATAACTAGTAAATATGAACTAAGTTATTGTACGTAATACTGGACGTTTTGCAGTCGCATGCACCAATTTCAAGTCGCGGCCACAGCCCACACTATTATAATAAACTATGTTACCGCTAGCTGGTATACGGCAACTCGTATATAAAGAAGCATCATCGCACTTACAAACATTCATTTCATAAATATATACATTAATCGATACAGCGTAAATGTTACGCTCATTTGCGTCATCTGCGTAAAATTGGATATATTTTATTATAACCGTCACTTCGCTGGGTCAACTTGCCGCTAGGTGTTTTTCTTAGATTATCACTTTTAGAATAAAGTTTAAGTTTATCGCGAGAAAAAATTGCTCAAAATAATCTCCAAGGTCCCTGTAGCAAAATTCATCAAATTGGATTGAGAGCAGCTTACAGACTACCTGATACCTCCTAGGCCATTTTTTTGCCTTATTAAAGTAACAGTGGTTAGAGCATTAAAGAAGGAATCAGAGATGTCAAGATGTTAGAAGGACCAAGAAGAACTCAATGAAAATGAAAAAATATCCTATAAACAATTGTTTACAAGGTTAGGTAAAAAAGAATATAAAACAGTAGTTAATAAGTCGTAAAAATGAAGAGACACCAAAATCCATTTTAGTTTGCTGAGCCAGCACAGTGACGTGAACAATAAAGATTAAATATTTTACAAGTTGACATTTAGAAGCGATACTAAAATGTGAATCTAAAACAAATTTTAGATACAATCGAATGTACATACTAGTTCATAATTTGTCCTTAGACTAAGTGTAATAATGTATGTAATGTAAGACCATGTGTAATAATGTATATTTTACAAATTAATAAAATTTTGGGCACACTCGAGTAAGAGTGTTTTTACGATTGTATGTGTTAAAAATCTGTTTGCTTTGTTTTTAATTGATACAAGAGCTATCAGCAATGTATGCCACACTCGTTGCTGAATCTAAAATGAAACATGGTGATTTTTTGTAATCAATAAAACTTAAATATTGCTTTGACAAACATTTAAAACACCTATACACATGAACAAGACATTATCAACAACCTAAAATCCGAAGGTTTTATAAAATATCTGCACAACTAGAGTGCGCTGTAACATTATAGTCATAACAGTCAATAAGACGTTAGAAGTCTCGTCGTACAATTTTCCGTGACTTCTGCAATCGTCATTTCAATCTTCAAGCCTGAAACTGAATAAAATGAAATATGATTACTACTACAAAAAGAGCTTTTAACGAAAATACAGTGGTAGACCACGCATCAGCTTTTGTTGTTGCATGAATGGGCCGGCTCGAGCGGGGAAGTACCACGACCTCACAGAATACCGGCGTAAAGTAGAAGTCTAACAAACTTCTGCGTTTCGTCTGGTGAGTGCAGGTAACCGGAGGCCCACACACCTCCCTCCCCCAATTCTGGGGGGCACTCTAAGGTAGGCAACGAATCTGCTAAGCCTCTGCTATTGCGGGTATTCATGGGCGGCGGTAATCATTTACCATCACGTGAGCCACCTGCTCGTTTGCCTCCCTTTTCTATAAAAAAAAATCCGGTTAAAAGGACCAAAACGCATGAAATTCCACTTGATTCCGACAGCCGTATGAGAAAATATTGAATACATCCATCATTTAAAGTTGAAGTACTACCGCGATCACCTTTCCGCTTGCACGAGTGCCATAAAAAGCGAATAATGGTATTAATAGTCTTGCCAAAGGGTGGGGCATAAGAAAATTTGCTAACCCATTTGTTCCCGTGTGTATCGTTAGAAGTAGGTAGAAGGACTTATAAATGTCAGGAGATGGACAGCAACATCTTATTGCGAAGAAACACAAAAGGAACAATATTTTCTTTTTGCTGTAATACTTGATAATTCTTAATTCCGATAACTTGTTTTACCACCGGGAGGGCAAACATTTGTCCACAACAAGGCGGCGGGTTTATCGTCCACAGGTCTCTCGTCATGAACGTAATCATAATCGAGAGTGTGTAGAGTAGGGTGCGTACACAAGTTCAAATTAGATGGGATAACTCAGAATAACCAGGTTATATTGGCGCACCCCAAATGAAAAAGGGAAGGAAATGACCCCAATGAAGAAGTTAAGGTAATGTATGACATTTCAAGAGCCATACATTTCTTAAAAACTTATAACACAGTGTTGTTGAAAAGCTTAAACACAAAACTAGGCGCGCGAAAAAGTGATGAGCAGACCATAGTGGAAATTTTAGAGTAGGACTCCAGAACCCAAGAGGCCTCTTGGGTTTCGGAGTCCTACTCCATCTCACTTTATGGATAGCTTGCTGACTTTATGGAGAAGGATGAGCGATATGGATCTTTATGCCAAACTTTTACAGAACGGTGCTACGGGTGGTTTTATTAAAATGAAATCATAACGACGAACAGGGACAGCTGTACGAGTGATCTCTAGGGTGAAAATCGGCAGAAACGGTTCACCGAATCTTACCAATAAGCTAAAGCCGTCTGAATGATGAAGTCTTCAATCTGTCCATCTCATACCTGTAAGCTTTCAGCTCGCATTGCAAAATCGCATAGAGAGCCTTAGTCGTACCTGTGCGTAAGTCGCGCGGCGCGTGCGGGCACGTCAGTACCTGTGCGTCAGTACCTGTGCGTCAGTACCTGTGCGTCAGTACCTGTGCGTCAGTACCTGTGCGTCAGTACCTGTGCGTCAGTCACGCGGCGCGTGCGGGCACGTCAGTACCTGTGCGTCAGTACCTGTGCGTCAGTACCTGTGCGTCAGTACCTGTGCGTCAGTACCTGTGCGTCAGTCGCGCGGCGCGTGCGGGCACGTCAGTACCTGTGCGTCAGTACCTGTGCGTCAGTACCTGTGCGTCAGTACCTGTGCGTCAGTCACGCGGCGCGTGCGGGCACTTTAGTACCTGTGCGTCAGTACCTGTGCGTCAGTACCCGTGCGTCAGTACCCGTGCGTCAGTACCCGTGCGTCAGTACCTGCGCGTCAGCACCTGCGCGTCAGTACCTGTGCGTCAGTCGCGCGGCGCGTGCGGGCACGTCAGCACCTGTGCGTCAGCACCCGTGCGTCAGTCACGCGGCGCGTGCGGGCACGTCAGTACCTGTGCGTCAGCACCTGTGCGTCAGTCACGCGGCGCGTGCGGGCACGTCAGTACCCGTGCGTCAGTACCCGTGCGTCAGCACCGTGCGTCAGCACCCGTGCGTCAGCACCGTGCGTCAGCACCTGTGCGTCAGTACCTGTGCGTCAGTCGCGCGGCGCGTGCGGGCACGTCAGTACCTGTGCGTCAGCACCTGTGCGTCAGTCACGCGGCGCGTGCGGGCACGTCAGTACCTGTGCGTCAGTACCGTGCGTCAGTACCTGTGCGTCAGTACCCGTGCGTCAGCACCGTGCGTCAGTCACGCGGCGCGTGCGGGCACGTCAGTACCTGTGCGTCAGCACCTGTGCGTCAGTACCAGTGCGTCAGTACCTGTGCGTCAGTACCTGTGCGTCAGTCACGCGGCGCGTGCGGGCACTTTAGTACCTGTGCGTCAGTCACGCGGCGCGTGCGGGCACGTCAGTACCTGTGCGTCAATGCCTGTGCGTCGGTACCTGTGCGTCAGTCGCGCGGCGCGTGCGGGCACGTCGGTACCTGTGCGTCGGTACCGCAATGCGTCAGTACCTGTGCGTCAGTCGCGCGGCGCGTGCGGGCACTTTAGTACCTGTGCGTCGGTACCTGTGCGTCAGTCACGCGGCGCGTGCGGGCACGTCAGTACCTGTGCGCGTCAGTACCTGTGCGTCGAGTACCTGTGCGTCGGTACCTGTGCGTCCAGTACCTGTGCGTCAGTCGCGCGGCGCGTGCGGGCACGTCGGTACCTGTGCGTCGGTACCTGTGCGTCGGTCACGCGGCGCGTGCGGGCGTCGGTACCTGTGCGTCGGTACCTGTGCGTCAGTACCTGTGCGTCGGTACCTGTGCGTCAGTACCGCAATGCGTCAGTACCTGCGTCAGTACCTGTGCGTCAGTCGCGCGGCGCGTGCGGGCACGTCGGTACCGCAATGCGTCGGTACCTGTGCGTCGGTACCTGTGCGTCAGTACCTGTGCGTCAGTCACGCGGCGCGTGCGGGCACTTTAGTACCTGTGCGTCAGTACCTGTGCGTCAGTCACGCGGCGCGTGCGGGCACGTCAGTACCTGTGCGTCAGTACCTGTGCGTCAGTACCTGTGCGTCAGTACCTGTGCGTCAGTACCTGCAATGCGTCAGTACCTGTGCGTCAGTCGCGCGGCGCGTGCGGGCACGTCAGTACCTGTGCGTCAGTACCTGTGCGTCAGTACCTGTAGTCAGCACCTGTGCGTCAGCACCTGTGCGTCAGCACCTGTGCGTCAGTACCTGTGCGTCAGTACCTGTGCGTCAGTACCTGTGCGTCAGTACCTGTGCGTCAGTACCTGTGCGTCAGTCGCGCGGCGCGTGCGGGCACGTCAGTACCTGTGCTTCAATACCTGTGCGTCGGTACCTGTGCGTCAGTACCTGCGTCAGTACCTGTGCGTCAGTCGCGCGGCGCGTGCGGGCACGTCAGTACCTGCGTCAGTACCTGTGCGCGTCAGTACCCGTGCGTCAGTACCTGTGCGTCGGTCACGCGGCGCGTGCGGGCACGTCAGTACCTGTAGTCAGCACCTGTGCGTCCGGTACCTGTGCGTCAATGCCTGTGCGTCGGTACCTGTGCGTCAGTACCTGTGCTTCAATACCTGTGCGTCAGTCGCGCGGCGCGTGCGGGCGTCGGTACCTGTGCGTCGGTACCTGTGCGTCGGTACCTGTGCGTCAGTCACGCGGCGCGTGCGGGCACGTCGGTACCTGTGCGTCAGTACCGCAATGCGTCAGTACCTGCGTCAGTACCTGTGCGTCCAGTACCTGTGCGTCAGTACCTGTGCGTCGGTCACGCGGCGCGTGCGGGCACGTCAGCACCCGTGCGTCAGTACCTGTGCGTCGGTACCTGTGCGTCGATGCCTGTGCGTCAGTACCCGTGCGTCAGTACCGTGCGTCAGTCGCGCGGCGCGTGCGGGCACTTTAGTACCTGTGCGTCAGTGCCTGTGCGTCAGTACCTGTGCGTCAGTCACGAGGCGCGTGCGGGCACGTCAGTACCTGTGCGTCAGCACCCGTGCGTCAGCACCCGTGCGTCAGCACCTGTGCGTCAGTCGCGCGGCGCGTGCGGGCACGTCAGTACCCGTGCGTCAGTACCTGTGCGTCAGTACCCGTGCGTCAGCACCTGCGCGTCAGCACCCGTGCGTCAGCACCGTGCGTCAGCACCTGTGCGTTAGCACCTGTGCGTCAGCACCTGTGCGTCAGCACCCGTGCGTCAGCACCTGTGCGTCAGCACCTGTGCGTCAGTACCTGTGCGTCAGTACCTGCGTCAGTACCTGCGTCAGTACCTGTGCGCGTCAGTACCTGTGCGTCAGCACCTGCGCGTCAGCACCTGCGCGTCAGCACCCGTGCGTCAGCACCCGTGCGTCAGCACCGTGCGTCAGCACCTGTGCGTCAGTCGCGCGGCGCGTGCGGGCACGTCAGTACCCGTGCGTCAGCACCTGCGCGTCAGCACCCGTGCGTCAGCACCTGTGCGTCAGTACCTGTGCGTCAGTCGCGCGGCGCGTGCGGGCACGTCAGTACCTGTGCGTCAGTACCTGTGCGTCAGTACCTGTGCGTCAGTACCTGTGCGTCAGTACCTGTGCGTCAGCACCTGTGCGTCAGTACCTGCGTCAGTACCTGTGCGTCAGTACCCGTGCGTCAGCACCCGTGCGTCAGTACCCGTGCGTCAGTCGCGCGGCGCGTGCGGGCGTCAGTACCTGCGTCAGTACCTGTGCTTCAATACCTGTGCGTCAGTCGCGCGGCGCGTGCGGGCACGTCAGTACCTGTGCGTCAGCACCCGTGCGTCAGTACCCGTGCGCGTCAGTACCTGTGCGTCAGCACCTGTGCGTCAGCACTGTGCGTCAGCACCCGTGCGTCAGCACCTGTGCGTCAGCACCTGTGCGTCATCACCTGTGCGTCAGCACCTGTGCGTCAGTACCTGTGCGTCAGTACCTGTGCGTCAGTACCTGTGCGTCGGCACCTGTGCGTCAGCACCGTGCGTCAGCACCTGTGCGCGTCAGTACCTGTGCGTCAGTGCCTGTGCGTCAGTACCCGTGCGCGTCAGCACCTGCGCGTCAGCACCCGTGCGTCAGTACCCGTGCGCGTCAGCACCTGTGCGTCAGCACCAGCGTCAGTACCTGTGCGTCAGTCGCGCGGCGCGTGCGGGCACGTCGGTACCTATGCGTCAGTACCTGTGCGTCAGTACCTGCGTCAGTACCTGTGCGTCAGCACCTGTGCGTCAGTACCGCAATGCGTCGGTACCTGCGTCAGTACCTGTGCGTCGGCACCTGTGCGTCAGCACCTGTGCGTCGGTACCTGTGCGTCAGTACCTGCGTCAGTACCGCAATGCGTCAGTACCTGTGCGTCAGTACCGTGCGTCAGCACCTGTGCGTCGGTCGCGCGGCGCGTGCGGGCACGTCAGTACCTGTGCGTCAGTACCTGCGTCGGTACCTGTGCGTCAGTACCGCAATGCGTCGGTACCTGCGTCAGTACCTGTAGTCAGCACCTGTGCGTCGTACCTGTGCGTCCAGCACCTGTGCGTCAGTACCGCAATGCGTCAGTACCTGCGTCAGTACCTGTGCGTCAGCACCTGTGCGCGTCAGTACCTGTGCGTCAACACCTGTGCGTCAGAACCTGTGCGTCAGTACCTGTGCGTCGGTACCTGTGCGTCGGCACCTGTGCGTCAGCACCTGTGCGTCGGTACCTGTGCGTCGGTCGCGCGGCGCGTGCGGGCGTCAGTACCTGTGCGTCGGCACCTGTGCGTCAGCACCTGTGCGTCAGCACCGTGCGTCAGTACCTGCGTCAGTACCTGTGCGTCCAGTACCTGTGCGTCAGTACCTGTGCCTCAGTACCTGTGCGTCGGTACTGTGCGTCGGTACCTGTGCGTCGTACCTGTGCGTCAGTACCGCAATGCGTCGGTACCTGTGATTCAGTACCTGTGCGTCAGTACCTGTGCGTCAGTACCTGTGCATCAGTCGCGCGGCGCGTGCGGGCACGTCAGTACCTGTGCGTCAGTACCTGTGCGTCAGTACCTGTGCGTCAGTACCTGTGCGTCAGCACCTGTGCGTCGGTACCTGTGCGTCAGTACCGCAATGCGTCAGTACCTGTGCGTCGGTACCTGTGCGTCAGTACCTGTGCGTCAGCACCTGTGCGTCGAGTACCTGTGCGTCAGTACCTGCGTCGGTACCTGTGCGTCAGCACCTGTGCGTCAGTACCTGTGCGTCGGTACCGCAATGCGTCAGTACCGCAATGCGTCAGTACCTGTGCGTCGGTACCTGTGCGTCAGCACCTGTGCGTCGAGTACCTGTGCGTCAGTACCTGTGCGTCAGTACCTGTGCGTCAGTACCTGTGCGTCAGTACCTGTGCGTCAGTACCTGTGCGTCAGTACCTGTGCGTCAGCACCTGTGATTCAGTACCTGTGCGTCAGTACCTGTGCGTCAGTACCTGTGCATCAGTCGCGCGGCGCGTGCGGGCACGTCAGTACCTGTGCGTCAGCACCTGTGCGTCGGCACCTGTGCGTCAGTACCGCAATGCGTCAGTACCTGTGCGTCGAGTACCTGTGCGTCGGTACCGCAATGCGTCAGTACCTGTGCGTCAGTGCCTGTGCGTCGGTGCCTGTGCGTCAGTGCCTGTGCGTCGGCACCTGTGCGTCGAGTACCTGTGCGTCAGTCGCGCGGCGCGATGCGGGCACGTCGGTACCTGTGCGTCAGCACCTGTGCGTCAGTACCTGTGCGTCAGTACCTGTGCGTCAGTACCTGTGCGTCAGTCGCGCGGCGCGTGCGGGCACGTCAGTACCTGTGCGTCAGCACCTGTGCGTCGGTACCGCAATGCGTCAGTACCTGTGCCTCCAGTACCTGTGCGTCGGTACCGCAATGCGTCAGTACCTGTGCCTCAGTACCTGTGCCTCAGTACCTGTGCGCGTCAGTACCTGTGCGTTAGTACCTGTGCGTCAGTCGCGCGGCGCGTGCGGGCACGTCAGTACCTGTGCGTCAGTACCTGTGCGTCAGTACCTGTGCGTCAGTACCTGTGCGTCAGTACCTGTGCGTCAGTACCTGTGCGTCAGTACCTGTGCGTCAGTACCTGTGCGTCAGTACCTGTGCGTCAGTACCTGTGCGTCAGTACCTGTGCGTCAGTACCTGTGCGTCAGTAC
This sequence comes from Sericinus montela, assembly GCA_029286605.1. NCBI lineage: Eukaryota > Metazoa > Arthropoda > Insecta > Lepidoptera > Papilionidae > Sericinus > Sericinus montela. Next base: position 85,764 of record JAGSMR010000131.1, read on the forward strand.
CTGTGCGTCAGTACCTGTGCGTCAGTACCTGTGCGTCAGTACCTGTGCGTCAGTACCTGTGCGTCAGTACCTGTGCGTCAGTCGCGCGGCGCGTGCGGCGAGCGCGCGGGGCGGCGCGCGGCCGCGTGCGCCAGCGAGTAGCTCTCCGGCTGGAACGTGGGCGGGCACTGAAGGTGCGGGTACGAACCGCGCGCACTTTCCTGCTGCGAAAACAAACACTCTTCATTTCATAACGCACTACTCCATGCGGTCTTACTCCGCGCGGAGCACCTAAATTTAAATTAATTATTGCATCAAAATCGATTTGGTATTTCAAAAAGTCACCGTACAACCGATGTTAGTGTAGAACTCATCAAGGAATATTTGAAACTTGAGGATTACACAGGATTCTCTGGGTATCTAAAATGTGATGTCTTAAGAGCTTACAATTGCATCAATAATAATATAATACATTTGTCAGTAAATTACACCATTTTGGCATAAGAATCACCACGCTCTCTCGTATTAACTTATATTTATCTCACAGAATTCATAAGAGTTGTAATTAATGGTACAAATTATTTTGGGTCGATAATATCAATGGGTGTTCCTCAAGGTTCTATTCTAGGCCCATTTCATTTTGTTATTAATCTTAATGATTTTCTCTATTCTGTAAGGGAACAGATAGAATATAACATTATTTGCATAGAGTTGTTCGCGTCCGGTTTCTTGGTTGTAGGAGTTACCTAACCACAGCCCTACTGTGGTTAGGTAACTCCTACGACCAAGAAACCTGCCCAAGAAACTTCTTTGAAGGCAGAACCAGATCGTCGTCTCTATCCTCGCTGCCAATGAGTGAAGATAGAAACAGACTACAATTTAAGGAACAATCAAACAAATTACAAGATAACGCACCTTAAAAACAACCAACCCCTGACGTAGTACATACAGCAAAAAAGCGAAAATTCGGCAATGAACCTGCCTCTCCAGAAGGCATCAGTTGTTTTAATAGATTTTCTAGACTCTCTATCGATCTAGTTGAAGACTCTCCTACTAACCTCCTTTAAGCGTGTCAAAATCGAAGACCCGTGCATATCAACAACAATATTCCAATGCAAACGCTGTCAACAATATGTACATTCAAAGAATAATTGCATGCGGCCTATTCGCTGCTTGAAGTGGGCGGAGGGACATAACAACTGCCCTAAAAAGACCGAAACACACCAGCTAAATGTGCACTGTACCTTCAAGACCACCCTGCTAACTTCAAAGGCTGTCAAGTGTATAGAGAAATTCTGGCAATGAAAACTAAGAAATGCCGTCCAAATCCGCAGTCAACTTCCATCGAAGTTAGTAGTCAGCTATGTAAAACAAATCCTGAGGTTGAAAAACAAACCAAGTACGGTAGTCCTCAGTCTACAACTGGACGCACCCCAAATAAAGAATCATACTCAGATGCGGTAACAGGAAGAAATCATTGCTCACCTGAAAAAGAAAATAAATGTTAATGAAACAAACACTCAACAACCTACCAAAGTAGAATTTCTTCTAATTATGCAAAGTGAATTAAGAAGAAATCGACATTCTCATTCAACAGGTAAGTACCAGTCAGTAGTACAGTCTATTTACTACAGGGACTATTTACTACAGTCATTGCCAAACTAGTTCCAAAATGATCTGTCATATGGAACATGGTCGACTTCTGGTCATATGGAACATCAACGGGCTCTCCCCGAACATTCAGGAACTAGAAACCATTCTCTTAAGAAACAAAATTGATATAGCACTCCTACTCCCACTCCTGAAACCCATGGTACTATACGCAGTTCATTCCAAATCAAAGGCTTTCATGTGTACAGTACTCCTCATCCTGATGGCAATGCACATGCAGGCTCAGCTGTGGTCATAAAGGCCAATCTGAAGCACTCAGCCCTGGACGCTTACTTTACTGATTTTCTCCAAGCCACTTCAATATGACTAAGAGGACGTGCTAGTCCTATAGTCCTCTCCGCTGTCTACTGCCCACCAAAACACAAAATGTCTGCGGAAATGTATCTTAACTACTACAAGACACATGGTCAACGTTTCATCGTTGGTAGCGACTGGAATACGAAAAACGTATATTGGGGTGCCTGTTGCACAGTAACCAGAGGTCGAGTGCTGAAAGACTGCGTTGACTGTCAGCTACTGGTCATCAGACCCCAAAAAGATATCTATCTTCTTGACTTCTACATCGTCAACGGCGTCAGTCACCTATACACTAGTATAGAGTCAAGTTTTGATAGTTCATCTGACCACACACCAGTCATCCTTAACCATTGAGCTAGAGTGATGGGTAAAGAAAAACCGGAAAAATTATTGAATAATAAAACTGACTAGGATGACTATCGCACTTACCTAGAAGAAAACATCAACCTGCGTACTCCGCTAAAGTCCTGTTATGATGTGGATGAGGCTTTCTTGCACCTTACCAATCTGATTCAAACTGCAGCCTGGCTTAATACTCCCAACCTGTTTGACTCGCACGAATGGCAAATTACGCCCATGAACAGATTAAAACTGGAAGAAAAGCGTCGCCATAGAAGAAATTAGCATCAGTCACATCTTCCGGCCGACAAGACAAGATTTAATCGCGATGTAAAAGACTAAAAAAGGCTCAAGGAATCAAAGAAAAAGAACTAAGTTAGAGTTGATGTCTCCTACTGGACGAAACGACTACTCACTATGGAAATCCACTACGCTCCCATAAAATCTAACTCTACTTGGGCTAAAACAGATAGTGAAAAAGCCGAAGCCTTTGCTTTTCATCTATCTCGTATGTTTCGACATAATGATGAATACAATGATGAATCTGAACAGGACAAAACATTAAATCTGGATCTGCAAATTTCTCTACCAATAAGACCAACGTCACCCAGAGAGGTTGCACGTATGATCAAGAAGGCACCTTGGCTACGATCTGATCACTCCAAAGCTTCTAAAAGAAGTGCCATAGAAAATAATTACTTTTGTAGCCTACTTGTACAATGCGATCTTCAGAACGTGAAGCTTTCCTGCTCGTTGGAAGGTTTCAGGTTATTATGGTACATACGCCTGGAAAACTTGCACAACATGTAACATCTTACCGACCTATTAGCCTAACACCGGTGCTGTCCAAACTCTGGGAAAGAATATCCTAGTTCGCGTGAAATCCCAAATGGAATGCAACATCGTTCCATCGCACCAGTTTGGATTCAGAAAATCGCACTCCACAATTGAACAATCCATCGAGTTCATAATTTAGTACGACAGTGCTTTGAACAAAAACAGTACTGTTCGGCGGCCTTCTTGGAAGTTAAACAAGCCTTTGATCGCGTTTGGCATAAGGGCTTACTTTGCAAGATAAAACAAAAATTACCACACTTTTTCTTCAACATACTGGCCTCGTACCTAGCCGAAAGAATTTTTTCAGGTTAGACATGGCGAAGCTAGTAAATTTCTATAAAATTAAGGCTGGAGTACTGCAGGGTTCCGTGATTGGCCCTGTTCTCTATAACATATTTACTCATGACCTACCCACCTCAGACAATGTGACTGTTGCTACTTACGCAGGCGATATCGCCTATTTATCCTGTCATAAATCAGCTGAATTAGCCAGCGAGCAACTTCAGTCAGTATTGAGAAGCACATTCCATTGGCTCCTGAAATGGCGGATTAAAGCTAGTGCCAACAAATTAAATCGCACTACATTCAGTCTTGGAAAAGGAACTAGCCCCCCAGTCCTACTAGGCAATGACATCTTGTCATTTTGTGAATGCGTTAAGTACCTAGGGTTCCATTTGAATCGTCGCCTTACCTGGATGACACACATACATTATAAACGAAGCGAAGTCAACCTAAAATTCACTGGCTTTTTTAACTAAAACGATTTTCAGATTTTATCGCGTTTTTAATTAGTTTTTACAAACTATTTTTATTTCCCGACGTTTCGGATGCTTTACAGCATCCGTGGTCACGGGGAGACTGAGGTCTTGAACGTCCCGCTGTCATTGCTACCTACGGTTACCGACAACTTTATTTAATAATTTTGGATCCGATTTACGCAGAATGTGCTCACTGTATCTTGGGGTCTTGCCCTCAAGATACAGTGAGCACATAATAAATACAAGAAATCATTACTTGTACCTAAATACAAGAATACTTGAACATGCCCACCGTGAAGGAGGAAATAAAAGATTTCACAAGACGCTATGCTGAACGCCTAGCCATACACCCAAATCCCATAGCTGTTAAATTGCTTGACTCCTCCCAAGCCGTGAGACGATAAAAACGAAAGCAAATTTCGTTAATATAAGGGTTGGCTGAGACAATGGCTTCCAAAACCCAAAATGACGTCGTCCAGCATAGCTGATTATAGTCGCTACCTGACTAATGGCAGTTTAAAGACACAAAAAATAGTTGTTTATTTTTCAGTACCACATAAATAATGCTGACTTGGCAACTCCCCACCCACCTGGCGCGCGCCTCCGAACATGAGCCGCAAGCGCGACACGCCCGGCCCGCTCGCATGCCCGCCGCCCGCGCTCGCCGCTCCGCTCGCCGCTCCGCTCGCCGCTCCGCTCGCCGCGCCGCTCGACGCACTGCTCGCCGCGCCGCCCGCAGCAGCGTCCGCGGCGCCCGACCCGGGCCCGCCGCCCGCCACCCAGCTGCTAATCAAAATTAAACTTAGCCGCCTAGAGTGATATCCGCTATACACATAACTATAGATCAACACGTACCGTCCTTGCAATACTTCGTTACCCATTGCATGCAAATTCGTGACCATAACATGTAAAATCAAACCTGACATGATCTCAAAGCGCATAAATTATGAAAATGTTAGTACAGAACTTAAAAATATAAATTTTTCTCCTCTATACAAGATTGAAGATGTAAAGAAAGCTGCTGAATTCTTAACCAATTTACTGCACTCAGTTGTTACAAAAAACACTACATTTGTTAAAATTTAAAGGCATAAAAAGATTTTAAAGCCATGGATTTCTCCTGGAATTCTAAAATGTCTTCGAAATCGTGATAATCTCTATAAAAAACATAAAAAGGAACCTAATAATCAAATCTTAAAAATCACTTACAAGAGGTACCGTAATTTTTGCATAACAATGTTAAAAAAGTTAAAAAGAAACTATGATAAACTCCAAGTTCAAAATGAAAATAAAGACAATAAAAATTATGGAAAACTTTAAAAGAAATCACATGTACTACTAAAACAAATCAATCTCCTTCCGTATTGTTATCTGCAAATGACCCGCAGGTATCTGTAAATAATGTTAACCGTTACTTTGCTGACTTTGGTAAAATATTAGCAGAAAATATAAATAAGGTAGACTCTATAAATGAACTCCATTGTTCTGATTCTTCCTGCTATTATTTTGCTTTGATGCCGACAGACTGTGAAGAAGTAATGGCAATACTAGCAGACTTAAAGAGTGATTGCGCTGTTGGTCTGGACATGATTTCTAGTAACACCTTGAAGACGAACAAAGCAGTTTTAACACCTCCTATAACATTCATCTGCAATCTGTCTCTTAGCACTGGTGTATTCCCTACATTGTACAAAAAGTCTCGAATTCACCCAATTTATAAAAATGGAAACAGAGATTGAGTAAATAACTATCGACCAATCTCTGTTTTACCGTCACTCTCAAAAATCTTAGAACGCATTATTAACAAAAGATTAATAAATTACTTGGAACAAAATGAATTACTATCGCAAGCACAGTTTGGATTCAGATCAAAAATGTCCACTTCTGATGCAGTATTGCAACTCACTAATTACTTAGTAAACAATTTTGAATTAAAAAAGAGAACTACCGGAATATTTTTAGACTTAGCCAAGGCATTCGACACGGTATCCCATTCTATGTTAATAAAGAAACTCGAACGTCTTGGAATCAGGGGCCTACAACTAAAATTATTCCAAAGTTATTTAAAAGACCGTACCCAGTGCGCACAAATAGACCAAGTTATTAGTGAGGAGGTTTCGGTGTTACTGGGAGTTTCACAAGGGAGCATTCTTGGGCCCACACTATTTCTTGTGTACATCAATGACTTATGTCAAATCGATCTACCAGATGGGAAATTGATTGCTTTCGCCGATGACACGTCATTACTGTTTAGTGGAGATTCATGAGAAGAAGCCTTCAAAAATGCACAGAATGGCATGACTTCTGTCCTAATTTGGTTAAATGAAAACTCACATTAAACGTCGACAAAACTAAGTATATTGCCTTCTCTATCAAATCAACGGAAAAGCCGGATCCCTCCCCTAATATAATATCCCACTATTGCTCTTTTTTAACTGAAAGAACCTGTTATTGTCCAAAAATTCAGAACACGTCGGCAATTAAGTATCTTGGCGTAATGATTGACAAAAATTTAAACTTTCAAGACCACATTGATTTGCTGGCTACTAGAACGCGAAAGCTTATGGTAATATTTAAATATATCCGACGACATATTGCAGATAGAAAGGTACTAAAATTGATCTATTTAGCACTCTGCCAATCACAGCTAACATATTGCAACACTTCTTGGGGTGGTGCAGCCAAAACTCACCTGCTAAGACTTGAAAGAGCTCAGCGAGCAATTCTAAAGCTAAGTTTATCCTTGCCTTTTTTTTATCCCACAACCGATCTGTACAAAAAATGGGAAGTGTTGACGGTGCGCCAACTCTATATACTATGCACTGCAAAACAAGTATAGCCAAAAAACTAAGTATATTGCCTTCTATCAAATCAACGGAAAAGCCGGATCCCTCCCCTAATATAATATCCCACTATTGCTCTTTTTAACTGAAAGAACCTGTTATTGTCCAAAAATTCAGAACACGTCGGCAATTAAGTATCTTGGCGTAATGATTGACAAAATTTAAACTTTCAAGACCACATTGATTTGTTGGCTACTAGAACGCGAAAGCTTATGGTAATATTTAAATATATCCGACGACATATTGCAGATAAAAAGGTACTAAAATTGATCTATTTAGCACTCTGCCAATCACAGCTAACATATTGCAACACTTCTTGGGGTGGTGCAGCCAAAACTCACCTGCTAAGACTTGAAAGAGCTCAGCGAGCAATTCTAAAGCTAAGTTTATCCTTGCCTTTTTTTTATCCCACAACCGATCTGTACAAAAAATGGGAAGTGTTGACGGTGCGCCAACTCTATATACTATGCACTGCAAAACAAGTATAGCCAAAAAATTTTTCCCATATCAAAGTTGTCATCTTTGTAATAAGGTAAATAGAGTTCGGTCAATATATGCACTGACCAAATTTAAATGTAAATCTGTTATGACGAAATGGCTACAAACTTTGGACTATAATTGCACAGAAAACTTGCTTAAATAGTATAAACCTAGTAACATACGTTATCCCTTAGTCTGCATTGTCACACGCATCCATTCACACATAAACACACACACACACACACACACACACACACACACACACACACTCATAACAGATGATAGCAACGGTACTGTAAAAGTTAAAAAAAAACTGTATTCATGGGGTGAGGTCCTGGTGATCTGTAATTCAGGCATTCCCGTGCCTACTTCAGACACCAGCTCCTCACATATATGAGACTACAATATTGTACCCGTATAGTTCTAAATTTATTTATAGTTATAAGGCAGATTGGCTGTAATATATGAGACTACAATATTGTACCCGTATAGTTCTAAATTTATTTATAGTTATAAGGCAGATTGTCTGTAATATGTGAGGAGAAATAAACGCATTATTATTATTATTATTATTATAACCCGGTAGCGACAAAACTTTCATGTTTTCAAAAATAAAACACCTCACCTGTCTGGTGTAGGCCGTGCACCCGAATGCACCTGAAAATAATTTTAGTGTTTCATTAAAAATCGCACAACTACCTCGATTTTCCTTTACTTTACAAAGAAACAAGAAATCATGGTTATGTTATTAAATTAAAGAGAAAAAAGTCAAAATTTCAACTGACACGGGCGGGATTCGAACCCGCGACCTTCGCCGATCCGTGGCGACGCTCTTCCCTCCGAGCCACCGTATCTTACACGCATCAGTTGAAATTCTAACTCTGTATTCTCTTTATATTACTTGTGCCTTTTTCATTGGCATAGGCGCCATCTGTTATCCCTTTTGCAAGTGACAATTTGATAATCCTTACTTTTTAGTTAGGAATTATCACTACGATAACGCCAAATTTAATTTTATTATGCAATTTTTATTGATTTTTAGAGCATATTTATGCTGAACTTTTATGTTATTAAATTAAAGAGAAAAAAGGTTGAAATTTTGACTTTTTTCTATTTAATTTAATAACATAAAAGTTCAGCATAAATATGCTCTAAAAATCAATAAAAAATGCATAATAAAATCATGGTTAATTAAATCATATTATTAATAGTATGTATTCGCTTACTTTATCGTTTCTACGAAGAGAATCACGCCAGCTATCGCCGCGGCTCTCCGAGTATATAATCTTCTCGTATCTAAAATTGTAAAAAAAGACCCTAAACATGTTTAGCATTATACAATCTATTGGAAACTTTATCTTCCTCGATTATTCTTGGTTAACAAATACTTGTGAACCAATTTTTATACAAAATATCAAATATTTCAGTTGCATTCATTATTTATTTTAGCAACGTGCTTTAGATTTATTAGGATTTTTGCGGAATCTAATATTGTAGTGGATAGAAACAGTGGCCAAAATGTTAACATTAAATTAAATGAAAATAATTTAGAATCATACGATACCCGAGTAGTTGGGTGGCCGGAATTTCTAGTTAAGAGACCCGAGTTCGATCCCTAGGTTACAGGCCAATGGGTTTTTCAAAAATTCATGTACGAATTACGTCGTTGGCTTGGACATAAAAATGGCGGCGGGCTCACCATCTGTCACGTTGTCCCGAAAATGTCTTCGATGGAAGTTGGGACGAAGGGACTTAATTGTCTAGACTAGACCTCTGTCTACCCCTGTATTGAGAATTGACCAATTCCAACTCTAGAAGTCATTCTGAATCTAAACTAAGTAATCTAGCACTATATGAACAATTTCAGCAAATCATTGCATGAAAAAGTGCAAGTAGATGCTCTTTAATGCTATTTAAAGTGCGTCTGACATAGTAGACCATTATATTTTACATCAAAAGTTATCAATGCATGGAATGCATCGATTAATTTGCAATTGGGTTAAATCGTTTTAAACTAAACAGAAGCAAAGGTTTGTCACAGGTGACTATGAATCGAATTATTATTTTGCCACGTCTGGTGTGCCTCAGGGCTTACACCTAGGACCCAAATTATTTCTATCATTTTTAATAATATAGTTGACATTATCTCTCTCTTGTGTGTCAAATTGTGTTTACGGAATTGCTCCATAATATTATTCCGTAGCGTAGTATTGACTCTGCATATCCATAATAAGCCAATATAAAGGTTTCAGTATTGGATATTTTAGAAAGTTTGTTTAGAACAAACATTGTTTGAAAAAATTTGTGTAACTCACTGTGGCTGCTGCGGGGGCGGCGGCTGCCCGGGCGACGCCTGCACACACCGAGACAATGAATCCCATATAATATACTTAAGGCGGTTTTTTCCCTTAGCAACCTTGAACTTCTTTTACATAATGACGAATAACGCTGACACGAATCACGTAGCAGTAAATAGCAGAATGTTATGAATAAATTTTTTTTTTAAAATGTTGATCACGCTATCAGAACTCATAGCTATTTCTAAAACTTTTCCCGTAGTCGTCTTTCACGACATTCACAATTCTAATATTATATTAACATATTAAAAATTAAAAAGTCACGATAGCCGAGTTGTTGGGTGGTCGGAATTTCGAGTCGAGAGACCCGATTTCGATCCCCAGGTGGCAGTACCAATGAGTTTTTCAAAGACTTATGTACGAATTTCATCGTTGGCTTGGACATAAAGGCGGCGACGGGCTCACCACCTGTCACGTTGTCCCGAAAATATCTTCGGTAGAAGGTGCGTCAAAGGGACTTAATTGTCTAGACATGACCTCTGTCTACCCCTGTATTGGAAATTGCGTGAAGATATTATTAAAAATTAATATTGAATGCGAAAGGTTATTGTCGGAATTGTATAATATGAAATATTGCATCACATAAAATAAATTTTACTCTTATTTAGAAACTTTATTAGTTCTAAATAATACTAAAATTTATAATTGTTGTACAATTTGTTTTAATTTCATAATGATATTCGTTTTCTAATGTATCTTTTAGTATTTGTTCGATCTCAGGGCTCACGATCCAAATTGATTTCTGAGATCAATATTTTTATGAAAATCTCATAAATAGTTACACCGGATTCCAAGGAAATATCAAAACAATGTTGTTAATTGACTCAGGCGTTACTTTGCGGAAATTCTTCGTAAACTTGCTATTGAAAAAATTACTTCGCAACATTCCGCATGCAAATATAAAAAGATATACGTTACCTGGTCCGAAGGGAAGAAGAGCACCACCCTCCCTCCCACAGACGCGTGCACCAATTCCACTGTACGCACCACCACCACAACACTCAGACCAGGTTATATCCCACCAACGAAAACCACCACGTGTTTCGCCTAAAAAAAAGGCATTATCGGGCGTGTAGACTCTACGATGAGCGACCGCAGAGTCAATTTGTCTGTCATCGTGTCTGTCATCAGTCACTTTGTCAGTTTGACTCTGCGGTCGCAAGCAACGCTGTGTCAGTTTCCCGACCTGTGGCGCGCGCAGCTGTCGCTCCTCGGCCTGGCGCTGCAGCATGAACTGCTCCAGCGTCAGCAGCCCCACCAGGCTGTCCGGCTGCGCCTTGCGCCGCCCCAGCTGCAGCTGCCCAATTACACTATTTTTTAACAGTGGCAGAGCCACGCATCAGCTTCCGCTGTTGCATGAATGGGCCGGCTCGACCGGGGAAATTCCACCACCTCACAGAATACCGGCGCGAAGTACAAGTCTAACAGACTTCTGCGTTTCGTCTGGCGAGTGCAGGTAACCGGAGGGCACTCTAAGGCTGGCAACGCATCTGCTAAGCCTCTGGTATTGCGGGCGTTCATGGGCAGCGGCAATCACTTACCATCACGTGAGCCACCTGCTCGTTTGCCTCCCTTTTCTATCCGTAAAAACTTCAAATATTCGATGAATAAGTAACAACTACCTAAAAGGCAAGTGAAGCAAACCAACTGCCACATAGTAGATAACTGCATACTAATTATATCTTATTTCATAGATACTTATTTTTGTTTTTAACCACTTAGTCTCTGCTGGTATATAACTATGCGTATTAAATAAAATAAGCATTTACTTCAAAATATCTGATTTTATGTAAACAAAAAATACAATAAACAACAAAAATCGTTGATACATCAATAAAACCGTTACGATTTAAAATTTCAACACACTGTCACATTTTGTAATTACATTTACAAACAAATAGATTGAGTTATCTGAATGTACACTTAATATTATTTTTCTATTAATTTATTTTCATCAACTTTAATATACGGCCTTCCAAGAACGAAGTTATTAAAGGTACCGTATAGAACTTGGAAGATAATGTTATTAAGAAAATTTAACACAAAGAAATCTTTTTAAAGACTCGGAAATAAGACTTAGGAAACGGTCTGTTCATCGTTGTTCTTGATGAAGGCAACTGACCCAAAATTGTGAATTATATTTTGCATTAAATCTCGTACACGTGATAGACTTGCGATAAAAATGTTTCATCACATTGTTTTCACCAATTATACAATATGTAAAATATTAATAAGGTGAACGTAAGTTGAGATGAGAGCTTCCATACATAATTTAAGTATAGGCTTCATCAAATAATAATTTTTAAACTCTTCACATTGAGATTGTCTGATGCAAGTCATCAAAGTTTTATTAACATCTTCCGTTGTAATGTACGTCTGCTGCAAACGCCCAAGCAAGAAGTGCTTCTTTTAATTACCATTTTTTAGCTGATAGCCATTATATACATTACATTATATACATTACATTATATATATTATTAGATATTACATACACGATAGCCGAGTGGTTGGGTGGTCGGAATTTCGAGTCGAGTGACCCGAGTTCGATCCCCAGGTGGCAGGCTCGTACCAATGGGTTTTTCAAAAACATATGTACGAATTATATCGTTGGCTCGGGCATGAAGGCGGCGACGGGCTCACCACCTGTCACGTTGTCCCGAAAATATCATCGGTGGAAGGTGGGTCAAAGGGACTTAATTGTCTAGACTTGACCTCTGTCTACCCCTGTATTGGGAATTGCGTGAAGATATTTATTTTATTTATTCTTCAGCTGTGTGCTGTCACTCTTAACATTCGCTTCAGCGAAGAAAACCTTGACCAAATTGTTTCCTGTTCTTCCAATTAGACATCTCTACTGATTTATACAGTGAATTCGGTACAGAGTATCAACCACAAGCCCATCGATGGGAGAATTGCCAACCGCTAGAGTGACCATTAGTTGACCATTCTTAGGATCCGGAGTAGACTTTGACCAATTAATGTTCGTAAATCTAAAGGGCAGGTATTGCAAGAACTATAAGGGTTATATATACCTCTTTAGGTCTCACATCCCCTGCCATTACATTTAAGAACAACTATGATGTAGTGTTTTAGTAGGCTCTGAATATTCTAAACTCTGAATCTATTCACTAAAACGCATTCAAACTGAGAAAAAATTAGAAGGTCATCATTGGATTCATTTACGTTAATCTCACAGTTTTCTGGTTTCCGCATCTAATTTTATGCTAATGATATAAATAATTTGATAATTATGTGTATAAATAATTTGATAATAATATGATTATCCTAGATGTGACAGTATAGAATATATCAACACCTCTGGCTATCCTTGTATTGGGAAATGCATGAAGATAAATATATTTTATACTTTCGTTACTGTTTGTTGTCATTATTCTCTCTCTTTGCCATTTTAAATAATGGTTCTTACTACATATCTTTACTTTACTTTTGTTTCTATTCTTCTCTTATATGTCTGTCGTAATTAAAAGTTGTCCGAATATGATATATTTGATTTAATTCCTAATCCACCCCAAAACTTTTAATGAAGAACTTCGTGCAACTGGAAGTAAATTGGCAAACAAAAATAAAACATAAAGTAATGCGGAACAAAATGCAGGATCATCACGCTATAGGTCGATTGTGCTCCGTAACAAAAAATATGAGAATATTATTATAACAACGTACCTGTATCGTAGGCTTGGTTACAAAATCGCTCTTCTCAAAGTCGAGCAGGTTCGGGTTGGAAGCGTGGATGTAGTTAATAGGTTTCGGTATCTTCTTCGCGACCACAGTTTCTCGCGGGGTCTCGACGGGGGTCCGACTGGGGCTCGCCTGTAAGCATAAATTAATTAAATTAAAACAAAATAACTCTTGTTTTCTTGTTCAGACACAGTCAAGATATTATTTTAGATTATTATAACGTCAATACTTTTTCATTCTAATTGGATGAAATAGTATAGTTATAGTAATAGTATTTCAGTTTTGAGCAAGGTATATTTCCAAATATATTAAAACTTTCAGTTGTAAAACCACTTCATAAAGGAAGTGATAAGACTTTCTTAAATACGTAGGGCCGATAATATTAGTTACAATATTCACTAAAATATACGAGAAAACGCTACATGTTACAAATTTAAAATAAATGTTAAAAAAAATTACTCTACCATTTTAGTTTCCTTTAGCCCTAATCAAAACTATCACAATGAATATTGGCAAAGGTAAACCTGTAATAGTTTTGTTTCTAATATATCTAAGCCATTTGACCTTGTGGATCATATTTTGTTGTTAGATAAATGTTACAAGTATGGAATAAGAGGAACAGCTACTTTACCGCTATTAATCCAAAGTTATCTTATTTCTCGACAATAATATGTAGGAAAAAAGATAACCAAGAAACAAATTTACAAATCTAACAAAATCTTAAATTTTTTCGGTGTTTCCCAAGGCACTATATTTGGACCATTATTATTTATTCCTTATATCAATGACAACGCATTAATGTTTTCTTTAATCTGATGACCTTTCAATAATAGTGAAAATGATGCAACGCAAGTACAAAATTATTTAAATGACACCTTAAAATCTATAATTTCCTGGGTAAGATATATTAATTTAACAATAATTTTACAAATATAATAACAATGGGTCAATTGACAACAAAACTATGATTAGTGTTACTCTAAACAAACAATACCTACCTTGTTAGGCTTAGATTCATCTTTACTCCTATTCCGAGAGAAGAACCGAAGGTACTTTCTGTCAAGGCTGGTCGACGAATGGCTCACGTTTTCCTGTGACTCGCTTCTCTGCATGCGGTGCGTCAGTTTCTTGAGCGAGCCAAATTTCGACTTGTCTTTGTCCTTCTCCCTTTCTTTTTCTCTATCTCTATCCCTTTCGCTTCGTTTTTCGGAACTTTCGGTATCCGATTCGGTCTCGGAATAATCTGTTTCGGAAAACTGCTTAAAGCTCTCCATCTAAGAGTAAAAAATTGAGATATAATAAAAAAGCCAATTCGTATGCCGTGTGGTACAACTTGAATGTATTGAATGGAAGGAGTGCTGCACTCACGCTGGCGGGCAGCAGCGAGGGCAGCAGCGTGGCGCGGTGGATGAGCTGGATCCAGGCCAGCATGGCGTCGCGCGAGTCGCACGCGAAGTAGAAGGCGGTGCCCGTGTGGTACACCTTGAACGCGTGCGCGCGCGACTTCACCTCGCCCGCCGCGCTCGCCGTGCAGCCCGCCAGGTAGATCATGCAGTCCGCGCGCTGGCACTGCGCCCGGACATTGCGAGCACTTTGAGTAACGTTGCGATACTTTGTAAGACTTTACTGTACATGGGATAGAACAGAGGTGTCAAGAGTGGTCCTTGAGGTAACTTTACTGTTTACACATCTTTTACTCTGATTTGTATTATAATAATGATCGACGGCTGTCAATAACAGCAGGTGTCGGCCGCACGCGCTGCCACACGTGCTGCCACGCTAGCTGGGGGAGGGGCGGGGGGACGTACGTCGGGCGAGCGGTACGCGTAGAGCAGGTTGTGCGCCAGCAGCAGGTGGCGGCGCGCCCAGCGCGGCTGCGGCGCGGAGCGCGGCCGCACGCGCTGCCACACGCCGCCGCCCGCCGCGCCGCCGCCGGCGCCGCCACGCGCTGCCACCGCCCGCGCGCCCACGTCGCGCCGCTCTGCCACAAATTCATTTCTTAATTCTTACCAAACTTGCACTAGTTTGTCGAGTTATCTTATTAAATACCAGTAATAGAAGCGAACTATCTATATCGACGTATAAAACAAGAAAATTATGCAGACTGATAGTGCAACACTATCTAAGATACGAAATGACAATCGCCATTATATTAGCCAGAACTAAATCACAGATCGCAGAGATCACCGAGAATTAAATATCCGATGAACAAACATAATACGCAATCTGTCAATCAAAACGTTGTAAAATTGCTGTATTCGATGAAAAGCTACTTGCATTTCGAATCGCCAATATACCTTACTTTCTAAACATGAATTAAATGTGTTTTAATAAGAATTAGTCGTACAAGGGATTTATGTAGGAGCAATTTTATTACTTTTGTTTATAAATAAATTGTTATCACATGTCGAGTTGGTCTGCTCTATCTCTATAAATTTGATTTCTCTAAATTTTTAAAAACCCATTGTAAAAACCCAACCTATCGTAACCTCATCTTATGTAATTTTCTTGCAGATGAGTAATATTGACGTTCGAACTAAAATGTGACCTGTAAGATTTGAAGGTATTAATCAATGCTTTATTTTTTAGGCAAAGATGACAAATATTTCATTTGGATGTATATAAATCCATCTGCGGTTAGACGTCTTCTGAAAATAATGATGTGATGCCTCTAGCACTTCTTTTACTGTATAACCATGGACCCATCCCCACGATAGTCTGTCTATAATCGGACTGGGGTCGTTATGCCGATCTTAGAACTGAGGTCCCCTATATTTGTATTGGTGTTTTGTATTGCTTTTTGCAGATTTTTACAAAATCGTTCAACGTCTTGTACTGATGATTTTAGCGTGGATGCACAGACCTGAATAACATTTACTGTTTTGCTTTCTAAATTTAACACTAATGGAGCAACTCTGCTTGATATTGATGTAACTGTAATATATTTTAAGTATTATTTTAAATCTGGTAAACTTCTCTGATTAAAAATCGACCTCCATTTCCGTTTAGTTTTTGGCCGTACTAGTAGATAAATATAAATTCTTAAATTTTAGTAAAAAAAAAAAAATATCTTCACGCAATTCCCAATACAGGGATAGACAGAGGTCAAGTCTAGACAATTAAGTCCTTTTGACCCACCTTCCACCGAAGATATTTTCGGGACAACGTGACAGGTGGTGAGCCCGTCGCCGCCTTTATGTCCAAGCCAACGATGAAATTCGTACATAAGTTTTTGAAAAACTCATTGGTACTGCCACCTGGGGATCGAACTCGGGTCTCTCGACTCGAAATTCCGACCACCCAACAACTCGGCTATAGTGACTTAATGTTTTAGTAGATGGCGATTTGTCGATGTTGAGGAATGGGTGCTGATTTGACACAAGTGAATTTTGGAGAAGATGTGGCAGGTAGTTTCCTATCTATACAAAGTGTAGCTTGGCAAGGCAACCTCAGAATGTGATGATGAAATTTGTTCTTAATCTTTTAACAATAAATAATCTCCCATGTTTACTCTCTCTTTCTCCCTCACTCTCTCTTTAAAATTTGTTGCATATGAGGAATAGGTTTCCAGTTTCTGATCATTTAGATTTCATTAATATTTGCGACGTGTTTCATAACAAAGAGCAAATTTTAATGGTGAACGCAGCGCATCCATCTTTTATTAATATCTTTATTGTCACTATCTTTTATTAAGAGAGTAGCTCTTAATTAATACCAGATAAACTTAACTGCACCCGCCTTGGACAGCAGCGTCTATTCAAGCCAACAAACGTAACATTTATGGTCATTCCTCCTTAAGGCTATCATACGTACATCTTACGTATGTTGTTTATGGGTCCATGTATAAATGTCCATGAAAAGGCGAGGTATTTGTATGTTGTAGGCGTTATAGACAAATAATACGATGTATGTAACGTTACACGCTCGGTAACAGACTGCTGGTTCGTTGACCGTACATACATTTCGGTCGTTTATCTTCAACTACCCTCTGTTATACAATACATATGCAACAACCCCATTATACACATAAATGGCATGAATTCTCTTTGCATTATGTCTTCCTTTTGATCTTACAGAATGGTAATGTTCAATAAAGAATAAATATAACAATTATTTATGGAATTTTTAGTTAATTTTGATTAAAAAATTAACGTATAAAACACGAATTACGGATGAGAGTTGTACTCACTGGCCAGAATGGAATTTTTCTTCTTCAGGCTTCGTGTCTTGGAAGAAGGGAAGAGTCCGCGGCCGGCGTGCGGCGCGCTGGTGACGGGCTCGCCGCCGTGCGGCGGCGGGGGCGGGGGGGGCGGCGACTGCGGCTCGGGCTCGCCGTTGATGGGCGGTAGCGCGCGCCGCTCGCACGGCACCAGCTGGATGTCGTGCTTCGCGATGTGCCGCACCTGCAACGCACGGCGCTACACACTACACTAAAAAGTTTATTGTCTGAAAGAAGAAATGAAAAAGAAAGGAGTGAATAATGAGGGTGTCATTGTAGAAGCGTGCTCGTCGCGACCTCTGCCAGCCATTTTCAGGGCTGCAATTCTATACAGCTGCGCACCCATGCCAACGAGGGTTAGGGCGTCCCCTCAAGGCGACGCACACCAGTTCGTCCCCGTTGGTTGCGGGTGTGGCGGGGGGGACCGCCACCCGTCACTCACAGCCCGACACGGCGGAAGGTGGGGAACGGAGTGCAAAGTTGCCACGTGGAATGTTAGAGAAGGCACGAGAGAAGAGGAATGAGTTGATCGAAATAATGAAAGAAAGAGAAATTAGATATCGTATTTGCCAGAGACCAAACGGAAGGGCAGTGGTACTGAAGAGATCCCTAGCGGGGCGTTAGCTCTATGGTCCGGAGTCCCGGAGAGCGAGAGCACCTGCCAGGGAGTGGGGTTGCTACTGTCGTCTTGGTTGGTCGATTGTATGACTGAATAAAAGGCTGTGAACTAAAGATTTCTCTGGGTTCGCTTTTAATTGGGACTGACGAAGTTATTCCTTTTAGCTGTTTATGCGCCGGTACCTTCGTCGTCCAGGGCTGAGCTGGAGGAGTGCTGGGAGAATGTTAGAGAAGTTCTAGATCTAAGGAGAAACGAAAAAACAGTTGTATGTTGTGGTGATTTGAATGGATGGGTTGGTACCGCTCATCCAGGGTACGAGTCGGTGCTTGGAATGTTTGTTCATAAAAGGGTTAAGGCTTATACAGGCTGTATGAAAGTCGGTACCAACACTGCGTTATGTATTGCAAGGCGTGCACTTTTCACAACGCCTTGCCTTTTGATTAACGCAGTCAGGGCACCATTGACTTTGTTCCCGGCAGCGACACGCCTGTCCACATCTAAATCACATCTTCCATCCCGGCTAAACGCACTTCCCAAGTATACAATTTCATTCACCTGTTCTAGACATTCCTGATTTACCCAAATTTCGGTGCTTGGAATGTTTGTTAATAAAAGCATTAAGGCTTATACAGACTATGCAATAAAAGGGTCATATTGTGGCTATGTACTATGTTTAACCATAAGAAAATCCATATGTAGACTAGATCTAAGTAGGATCGATTCATTACTGGTGGAACACCGACTGCGAAAACAGGTGTTGGATACGCGAGTGTTCAGGAGTGCTGACGGATTGAAGGCTGAACGGATCCCAATCTAGTGATTACTAAATTTAGAGGTCTGTTCGCGGGTTGGCGCTAATGGACGACAATACAAGAGCCACTGTCGGTAGGTAGCATCCGAAGCTAGAAGCTTCAGGAAGCGGACACTAGATATAAATAACAAGCAAGGATAGCCGAAAAGCTTGACGTCGTCGACAGCAGGAAAGAATGTGTGGAAGAAATATGGCAGAGCCTTAGGGATGAAAAGGTTAGTCCAGCGAAAGACGTGTGTGGAACTGTGAAAACTGGTAGTAGTAAAATGAGTTATGCATGGTGGAATGACGAAGTGAAAGAAGCAGTAAAAAGAATAAGGCATGGTTAGACTTCTTGGTCCCTAGAAATGATATGAGAGAGAAGATGAAACAAAGATGTAAGCTGCAGAAGGTTCACACGAAACTATTGACTGAGGAAGTGCGTGGAAGGTGTAGAATAGAAGCGGACGTGAGGTTGTCGCACAACTTTAGGAGAACTCAAACTCAAGCTCTCCTGGAAAGAGGTTGTAAGGGCCCGAAGTGGTGCGATAACGATGTGGACAGGCGTGTATGAAAGGAGAAACCTGGGTATGAAAGGCAAATGCATAAAAGCAAATTGAATGCGTTCTCTTCGTAAAATGTGCGGCGTTACCATGGCCGACCGAAAGCGAAACGTAGAGATTAGCAATATGGTAGGTTTTAAAGATGAGCTTATCACTAAAATTAATAAGGACGTGCTTCAATGGTTTAGGCACGTTGAGCGAATGAGCGAAGACCGAATGGTGAAGAAAATATGTATCGTGAAAGTAATATTAATATTAAAACCGAGATTAAGTTTCGAATACCATGTGAACTCGAAGAGGGAAGGGTCAAGAGTAATGGGATACCTACGGTACATGTACAAAGAAAACGATGAAAGAAGCAAAAGAGTTAGAGTACAGAGATGACGGGAAATAGAGTTGAATAGAAGAAGAAGACATGTTGTGCCAACCCCAAATAGCATGAGATAAAGGCAGGAATAAAATGAATTCTCTTCTCAACAAACGAGTTATGCAGTAACTGGCGAAGTTTTTGGTTTTACACTAAGCTGACTCCATAGGCTTCATAACTCTGACCTCACAGTCACCCTAATAAGTTTTGATGAAAGTTTAACTATTATTTTTATTTTTGTTATCTCTATAACTGATTATCTCTACAATAAATTGTTAACGCTAAATAGTATAAGTTTCCAACTTTCTCCATGTTGGGAAGGTAGTAAATAAAATACAATAAATAAATAAATATCTTCACGCACTTCACAATACAGGGGTAGACAGAGGTCTAGTCTAGACAATTAAGTCCCTTCGACCCACCCTTCCACCGAAGATATTTTCGGGACAACGTGGTGAGCCCGTCGCCGTATTTATGTCCAAGCCAACGATATAATTCGTTCATAAGCTTTTGAAAAACCCATTGGTACTAGCCTGCCACCTGGGGATCGAACTCAAGTCTCTTGACTGGAAATCAAACCACCCAACCATTCGGCTATCGTGATTTCGGGAAGGTAGTAGTTAATAATAAGTAAGATTTCTACCAATTCATTTATTTATTTCATGTACAAGTGATTATATTTGAGTTTAACAATGTAATGAATGTAATGAAGTCACAATAGCTGAACCACCGAGAAAAGCACTTTGCCCACTCTTCCATAGGGATCTCTTCGATGGCCTTCTGGAACGCAGCCACTGCTTCCATGGCGTCCATAAAATGTTTTCCTCGAAGTTTTTCGGGAATAAATAAAAATCGCAAGGTGCGAGGTCGCCCGGCTGTGTGCGAGGCGCGCGGGGGCGGCGGCAGCGCAGGCGCGCGAGGCGTCTTAGTGAAGGAGGATCCTACTACTAGGTCATTTCTCTCGAACTTTTCCAAGACAAGCGACAAACATAAACACAAGTGGTAACTGACTTTTGATCTTTAAAACAATTGTCGCATAATGATCGGTCCTTCCGAAGAATGAGGCCACCATCATTTTTCCTACACTTCGACCTCTCTTCAATTTAGTCTGTCAACTCCTTGGAAGGAAACACCCACTGAGCAGATTGCCTTTTGGTTTCCGGATCATCACAATAAATCCAGCTTTCGCCACTTGTAAGAAGTATGTCGAACACAGCTTTTGAGTCACCTCCGTTAAATCTCTGTATCATTTCACGGCACCAATCACCACGACGGAGTTTTTAGGCCTCGGTCAAATAATGAGGTATCCATCGGGCACAAAGCTTCCTAACGGCTAAATGCTTTTGGAGGATTTTGTGCACTTGACTCATACCGATGTTAAAGCTTGTTCGAATTTGCTGATGGGTTACTCTTGGATCAGTCTATATCATACACCGCACAACACTGATTTTATCTTCAATCGCCTTACGCAGAGCATCGTTGAGATGGGTGCGACCACGTTTAAACTCACTAAACTAATTATAAACAGTGGTTCACGAAAGGTCTTCATGGAAGTCTGTCTAAACATTCTTGTTGACTTAAATGACACCGAAAGTCATAAAAATCATAGTACGAAAATTTACTCGCGTTAAATTCATACAAATTTAAATTTGCCGCCAAATCGTAAAACAAATGACAAATAAATGAAAAAATGAAAGAGTTCTATTTTCAAAAATTAAACTTATTTTTTTTTTTTTTGGAGTCTATGGCTTGGTATTAGTAGACCACTATCTATCAAGGCCACTTATTTTTTTATTATATTCTTTAAAAGTGACCAGTTCTAAAAACTATCAGTGTCGCCTTCGTATATTTTTTGTGTATCACTTGATAGTACTTCATAACAATGTTGTTTATTGAGTGTGAGAGACACTACCTAATCAGAGTCAAGCTTTCAAGTACACACCTGTGTATCACGTGGCGTTCGTGTGGCTGGAGTGGCAGTTTCTATAACTGTACCTGTATTGACAAATGATTTCAATATATTAAATTATAAAAAAACACGATAGCCGAGTGGTTGGGTGGTCGGAATTTCGAGTCAAGAGAACCGAGTTCGATCCCCGAAAGTGGCAGGCTCGTACCAATGGGTTTTTCAAAGACTTATGTACGAATTACATCGTTGGTTTGGACATAAAAGCGGCGACGGGCTCACCACCTGTCACGTTGTTCTGAAAATATTTTCGGTGGAAGGTGGGTCAAAGGAACTTTATTGTCTAGACTAGACCTCTGTCTACCCCTGTATTGGGAATTGCGTGAAGATATTTATTTTATTTTTTATTTCAAAATATTTAATTTTATTTCAATAAAAAACCGACGTATAACAGGTTTCTTCAAGGACCTCCAAAGGGTCCCATCATATTTAGCCTTCATAGTTTATGAAAAATATGTTAAAACAATCAGACAATGCAGCACTTTCCAGTGTAACCTAAGATGATATTTTTTATTGTTATTCTAAAATAGATATCTATTCATAGATATATATGATATTATATAGTAGTCTTACTAGTCTTTACACTAGAGAGAAAATATCATAATAAATTGTGGAAGAAGTCATTTCCATTTCCATCCGAAGTGAAATAATATTGTCGACATTGCAATGAAAATCGAGAAGTATCGATAGGTTACTCGACAGCATCATACCGGGTTTGTGGTGTGCGAGCGGCAGGTGTCGCGGCGGCGACAAGTGACGCGCGCTGGTCGGCTGCCGCGGCGGCTGCGGCGCCCACTGCAGGCGCGGGGGGGGCTGCGCTGCGGGGGTGGGGGCGGGTGAGGGGGCGGGGGCGGGGCGCGCGGGGGCGGCGGCGGCGCGGCCCGCAAAGTGCTGCAGCACCACCACAACAGGTTATTTTATTTTTATTTTGTTTATTTAGATAATCATAATCATACATTCACTAAGTGTATAAACTTATAAATAATATTGACATTGTGGAGCGATTTAGTATTAATTGCGCGTGAATTTGTGTGTCTGTGTGCGCGTGCGTGCGTGCGTGCGTGCGTGCGTGCGTGCGTGCGTGTGTGTGTGTGTGTGTGTGTGTGTGTGTGTGTGTGTGTGTGTGTGTGTGTGTGTGTGTGTGTGTGTGGGTGCGTGCGTGCGTGTGTGTTCCTTAAAAGTATCTTATATATATGAAGTAACATAAATTCTTAACAAATAAACAAAAAACATAAGAGAAAACAAAAATGACACTATGTCAAAAAAAATACTAACTATGAGCTATGTATTTATATAGGTTTTTTCAGTGCGGTAGTTTATGTTTTAAATACAGATAACTTTACTATTTTTACGTGTATAATTTACTGATTCTTAACAATTAAAGCCTCAATTTCTTCATGTTTTTTTTTTCCTGCAGCCATTTAGGAATGATTTTTTGCATTCTGTATATAATTTTTCATAGATTTGCAATTTTTTATCTAAAATGTTATATAATTGAGCAGATCGCTTGTTATATTGTCTGTCCGCAAATACGGTCTTAGTAATTAGAATTTGCACCACATGGTCTATTCTCCGTTTAGTAACCGCTCTAGGGTAATAGTGTAGCGTTTTGTGCTTTTTTAATACAATATTAATAATATGTAATTTCCTTACGCTCAAAAGTTCACTTAAATTATATAGTTGTTCAATAGGAAATCTCTTTCTCCTAAAGTACATCACTTTTATCAAGCAGCGTTGTGCACGCTCTACATTTAGAAACCTTGTTTTAGCTGCACCACCCCAAGCAGTAATGCAGTAAATTAATATTGATTGTACGAGGGAAATGTATATTTCTTTAAGTAAATCCCTGGAAGAACCATTGACTGCTTTTGGTACCACGTATCTTAGCGATTTGAATATGCAAGTAAGTTTCCTAGTTCTCATAATAACTTGCTCAAGATGTGGGTACCAAGACGGTCGCTGGTCGATGATAACTCCTAAGTATTTTGTTTCTGTAACTTTCTGGATGGCCGGGCAACCACAATTTGCTCTGTTCCCTGATGAAGAACAACTATGCATGCGAAGTACTAAAGTATTAATGGGTTTAGTGTCGCTATAGATACTAAAGCAAATGTAATTGGTTTTTGTGATGTTCAAAGTGAGATAATTATTTTGCAGCCATTTTCCTATTTGTTCCAAACCATTCTCAACAACGCAATTGATGGATTGCCCATTTTCACTAGTGAATACTACAGCCGTATCATCGGCGTAACAAAAAATTTTTGCATTTGGAATCACTATTTCACATAGATCATTGATATAAATAAGGAATAAAGTTGGGCCAAGGACACTACCTTGAGGTACTCCATATGAGATCTCGGTATCCTCAGTAAGAAAGCCTCCTAGTTTCACCTTTTGAAACCTTTTACTTAAATAGTTTTTGAAGAGATGTGGTATTCGCCTTATACCGATTTCTTCTAGCTTGTATATAAGAACGGGGATTGAGACGGTATCAAAGGCTTTTTTTAAATCTAGGAATACTGAAATACATGTCTTTTGATTATCTAAATATTTAGTAACCAGTGAAGACAACTCTATAACTGCATCTTCAGTTGATCTTCCATGACTAAATCCAAATTGACAGTTCGATAAAATTCCAAATTTTTCTATATATTTACGTAGCCTTATATAAGTTTTTCAATAATTTTTGATAGGGCTGGTAACACTGAAATAGGTCTATAATTACTGATATTGTCTTTATCTCCGTTCTTGTACACCGGTGTTATAATTGCCTTTTTAAAAACACCGTTGTCGAAGCAAAGGTTAACTAAGTGAGTTATAATAGGTATTATTTCTGTTTTAGCAAGTTTCAGAAAGTTAGTTGGGATATTATCCCAAACTGGCGAACTGTCTGATTTTAAATTCATGAGTACATTGTTTATTTCATCCTCGTCTGTGTGAGCTAGAACAAAAGAATGAGGCTGGGAAGCTAGGCTTTGTAGATAAGCGTTTGATTCTAGTTCTGATATTTTAATGTCCAACGCTAATTTTGTACCGATATTGGCAAAGTATTTATTAACAAAATTAGCTGAATTTTCAGGAGATGATTTTAAATTCATGAGTACATTGTTTATTTCATCCTC
Organism: Sericinus montela; assembly: GCA_029286605.1. Classification (NCBI taxonomy): domain Eukaryota; kingdom Metazoa; phylum Arthropoda; class Insecta; order Lepidoptera; family Papilionidae; genus Sericinus; species Sericinus montela. The sequence continues at coordinate 110,670 of JAGSMR010000131.1, forward strand.
GTCAGTGTGAGCTAGAACAAAAGAATGAGGCTGGGAAGCTAGGCTTTGTAGATAAGCGTTTGATTCTAGTTCTGATATTTTAATGTCCAACGCTAATTTTGTACCGATATTGGCAAAGTTTTTATTAACAAAATTAGCTGAATTTTCAGGAGATGATTTTAAATTCATGAGTACATTGTTTATTTCATCCTCGTCAGTGTGAGCTAGAACAAAAGAATGAGGCTGGGAAGCTAGGCTTTGTAGATAAGCGTTTGATTCTAGTTCTGATATTTTAATGTCCAACGCTAATTTTGTACCGATATTGGCAAAGTTTTTATTAACAAAATTAGCTGAATTTTCAGGAGATGATTTTAAATTCATGAGTACATTGTTTATTTCATCCTCGTCAGTGTGAGCTAGAACAAAAGAATGAGGCTGGGAAGCTAGGCTTTGTAGATAAGCGTTTGATTCTAGTTCTGATATTTTAATGTCCAACGCTAATTTTGTACCGATATTGGCAAAGTTTTTATTAACAAAATTAGCTGAATTTTCAGGAGATGATTTTAAATTCATGAGTACATTGTTTATTTCATCCTCGTCAGTGTGAGCTAGAACAAAAGAATGAGGCTGGGAAGCTAGGCTTTGTAGATAAGCGTTTGATTCTAGTTCTGATATTTTAATGTCCAACGCTAATTTTGTACCGATATTGGCAAAGTATTTATTAACAAAATTAGCTGAATTTTCAGGAGATGATTTTAAATTCATGAGTACATTGTTTATTTCATCCTCGTCAGTGTGAGCTAGAACAAAAGAATGAGGCTGGGAAGCTAGGCTTTGTAGATAAGCGTTTGATTCTAGTTCTGATATTTTAATGTCCAACGCTAATTTTGTACCGATATTGGCAAAGTTTTTATTAACAAAATTAGCTGAATTTTCAGGAGATGATTTTAAATTCATGAGTACATTGTTTATTTCATCCTCGTCTGTGTGAGCTAGAACAAAAGAATGAGGCTGGGAAGCTAGGCTTTGTAGATAAGCGTTTGATTCTAGTTCTGATATTTTAATGTCCAACGCTAATTTTGTACCGATATTGGCAAAGTATTTATTAACAAAATTAGCTGAATTTTCAGGAGATGATTTTAAATTGATAAAATCAGTGTTCGTGTAATTTACATTATGTGTGTATGTTATATTTTTAATGTTTTTCCATAATTGTTTATTATCTTTGATAGACTGCGCTTATAATTGCCTTTCAAAGTTTTTTAGTTTTTTTATAAGATTATTACAGAAGTTTCAGTATCTAGTGTAGATTATTTTAATACTTATGTTTGTAACATCAGAGCGTACCTTTTTTTGTAGTTTATTTCGGTGTCTTATACATCGAAGAATACCAGTCGTGATCCATGGTTTAATGATACGATATTTTTTACGATACGATAGTGGTTTTTGTTTTAGTTGTCTTAAACTGTTTCTTTATTTTTGTGATAGAGAGAAAAATAGTACAATGGTCAGTAATAGAAGTATCTAGTACCGCAACTGATGCATTAAATTTTTAACATAAAGTGATCTAAGCAGTTTATTTCTCTCGTAGGTATTACATGTCCTACAAGAATGCCATGTAAAGATAACATATTCAAGTAATTAATCCTATTTTTCAGTTCATGTGATTGTTCCTCTAGTTTAGGTGCAATATTTATATTTATGTCTCCCGTAATTATAATATTGTTTTTTGTTGTATTGTGTGCAGTTTCCAAATGTATATAAATATAAACTATCAATTACAACTTAGCTTACAACTGTTAAATATAACGTCTGCCTAATAATGAGTACTGACGACACAAGTTATGTGAAAAAGTATGAAAGTAATCAAATACAAAAGCATACCAGCAGAAACAATAAGGAACCAATGGTTGTAGGTACAAATGCCAATACAACAATCAATATTATCACTTTGGAAATAATAAGTGCTTTAAATTTAGACAAACTAGAAACTTTACAATACAACATAATGAAACCGAATACTTCGAAGTGAAATTTCGGGTAAATGTGGAAATGCTGAAGCCGTAGCAACAAGCTTTGTTAACAATTCCATATGTTGCGGCATACCAAGATAAATGCCTACAGAAAGAGACTGAATTCACGTTATTAAATATGACAGAAACATGAAAATTATTATTTATAATATAAAATTCCATAAGATTAGTGTAGTGAACCCTAACAAGGTCTTTTAACGTGAAAATAGTACGAAAGATTGCTCGTAAGTATTTCGTGATAGACACAATCAAAGGCCTTCGAATGATCAAAGAATGTTCCTGTTAATTCTGCCAGACTTCAAATGTATGCTTAATCGACTCTTTACCATCATCGATTGTATATAATAAAACAAAAAATTTGAAGCAAATATTTACCTGAGAGCAATCATTCGTCGGCCGGTTATAGGGCTAACACCGTGTAGTTTACTATCATCGATCTTGCACGCATTTGTCAATTTCATATTTTCGTCTGCAGTAATTCGTTTCACCAGCACATCGTTTTTTTCGTCAACGACCACCGGGTTGATTGTTTCCACCAACTCCAGTTTTGCCTCTTCCTCGTCCGTGTCCACCTTTTCATCAGCGACGACTCTTTTGCTCCTCTGCTGCAATATAGCTTCGCCTATCTGGCAGCTGGACTTTTTGAAGTCTAAGATCTGACCGGCTTTCTCGGAGTCGGAGTGTACAACGGTGGGGCTGTCCGTGGGCGTTGTAGGCGACTCGGGTATGGTCTGAACGGCGAGGCCGGGCTCGTCCAAGACCGTGCCAAAGTCGTAGGCGGGCGTCGAGTGGCTTTTGTCGAGTCGGGCGCGGGGCGCGGGCGCGGCGAGCGGCGCGGCGAGCGGCGCGACGAGCGGTGCGGCGAGCGGCGCGGCGAGCGGCGCGGCGAGCGGCGCGGCGAGCGGCGCGGCGAGCGGTGCGGCGAGCGGCGCGGCGAGCGGCGCGGCGAGCGGCGCGACGAGCGGTGCGGCGAGCGGCGCGGCGGAAACGCCCAGGCACGTGCGCGGCCGCGGCGACAGCTCCAGCCCAGTGCTGTAGGACACGGCCTGCGCCGCGGACACGCGTCAGTGGAGCTTTTGAGTGAAGTACTTACGTGCGAAGTGCAGCGGTGGTGTGCGAGCTCACCTTGTCGCGGCGGTAGAGCGCGGCGTCGGGCGCCGGGCTGCGGCCGCGCACCCAGCGCCGCTGCTGCAGCTCGTGCCAGAACTGCAGCGGGACGAGCGACAATATTTTAAATATAGAAGTACATGGTATGATTTCAAGGCTTTAAAATTTGAAACTTTATCCCTAATGCTGTCAATAATTTCGAAAGTCAGATGGTGCACGGGCGGGGAGCCGCCGCTCACGCTGTGCCGCAGTACAACGCAGTACAGCGCAGTACAGCGCAGTGGCGCAGTACAGCGCAGTACAGCGCAGCAGCGCAGTACAGCGCAGCACAGCGCAGTACAGCTGCGGTGCGGCGGCAGTACCTGGTCGAGCGCGAGGTGGTGCCTGCGCGCACGGGCGGGGAGCCGCCGTCACGCTGTGCCGCAGCACAGCGCAGTACAACGCAGTACAGCGCAGTACAGCGCAGTACAGCGCAGTACAGCGCAGTACAGCGCAGTACAGCGCAGTACAGCGCAGTACAGCGCAGTACAGCTGCAGTGCGGCAGCAGTACCTGGTCGAGCGCGAGGTGGTGCCTGCGCACGGGCGGGGAGCCGCCGCTCACGCTGTGCCGCAGTACAGCGCAGTACAGCGCAGTACAGCGCAGTACAGCGCAGTACAGCGCAGTACAGCGCAGTACAGCGCAGTACAGCTGCAGTGCGGCAGCAGTACCTGGTCGAGCGCGAGGTGGTGCCTGCGCACGGGCGGGGAGCCGCCGCTCACGCTGTGCCGCAGTACAGCGCAGTACAGCGCAGTACAGCGCAGTACAGCGCAGTACAGCGCAGTACAGCTGCAGTGCGGCAGCAGTACCTGGTCGAGCGCGAGGTGGTGCCTGCGCACGGCGGGGAGCCGCCGCTCACGCTGTGCCGCAGCACAGCGCAGTACAGCGCAGCAGCGCAGTACAGCGCAATACAGCGCAGTACAGCCGCAGTGCGGCAGCAGTACCTGGTCGAGCGCGGTGGTGCCTGCGCACGGGCGGGGAGCCGCCGCTCACGCTGTGCCGCAGTACAGCGCAGTACAGCGCAGTACAGCGCAGTACAGCGCAGTACAGCGCAGTACAGCGCAGTACAGCTGCAGTGCGGCAGCAGTACCTGGTCGAGCGCGAGGTGGTGCCTGCGCGCACGGGCGGGGAGCCGCCGCTCACGCTGCGCAGTACAGCGCAGTACAGCGCAGTACAGCGCAGTACAGCGCAGTACAGCGCAGTACAGCTGCAGTGCGGCAGCAGTACCTGGTCGAGCGCGAGGTGGTGCCTGCGCACGGGCGGGGAGCCGCCGCTCACGCTGTGCCGCAGTACAGCGCAGTACAGCGCAGTACAGCGCAGTACAGCGCAGTGGCGCAGTACAGCGCAGCATAGCGCAGTACAGCTGCAGTGCGGCAGCAGTACCTGGTCGAGCGCGAGGTGGTGCCTGCGCGCACGGGCGAGGCCGCCGCTCACGCTGTGCCGCAGTACAGCGCAGTACAGCGCAGTACAGCGCAGTACAGCGCAGTACAGCGCAGTACAGCTGCAGTGCGGCAGCAGTACCTGGTCGAGCGCGAGGTGGTGCCTGCGCACGGGCGGGGAGCCGCCGCTCGCTGTGCCGCAGTGCAGCGCAGTACAGCGCAGTACAGCGCGGTACAGCGCAGTGCGGCAGCAGTACCCGGTCGAGCGCGAGTGGTGCCTGCGCACGGGCGAGGCCGCCGCTCACGCTGTGCCGCAGTACAACGCAGTACAGCGCAGTACAGCGCAGTACAGCGCAGTACAGCGCAGTACAGCTGCAGTGCGGCAGCAGTACCTGGTCGAGCGCGAGGTGGTGCCTGCGCACGGGCGGGGAGCCGCCGCTCACGCTGTGCCGCAGTACAACGCAGTACAGCGCAGTACAGCGCAGTACAGCGCAGTACAGCGCAGTACAGCGCAGCACAGCGCAGTACAGCGCAGCACAGCGCAGTACAGCGCAGTACAGCGCAGTGCGGCAGCAATGCCTGGTCGAGCGCGAGTGGTGCCTGCGCGCACGGGCGGGGAGCCGCCGCTCACGCTGTGCCGCAGTACAGCGCAGTACAGCGCAGTACAACGCAGTACAGCGCAGCACAGCGCAGTACAGCGCAGTACAGCGCAGCACAGCGCAGTACAGCCGCAGTACAGCGCAGTACCAGCGCAGTACAGCTGCAGTGCGGCAGCAGCACCTGGTCGAGCGCGAGTGGTGCCTGCGCGCACGGGCGGGGAGCCGCCGCTCACGCTGTGCCGCAGTACGGCGCAGTACAGCGCAGTACAGCGCAGTGCAGCGCAGTACAGCGCAGTACAGCACCAGTACAGCGCAGTACGGCTGCAGTGCGGCAGCAGTACCCGGTCGAGCGCGAGGTGGTGCCTGCGCGCACGGGCGGGGAGCCGCCGCTCACGCTGTGCCGCAGTACAGCGCAGTACAGCGCAGTACAGCGCAGTACAGCGCAGTACAGCGCAGCACAGCGCAGCACAGCGCAGCACAGCGCAGTACAGCGCAGTACGGCTGCAGTGCGGCAGCAGTACCTGGTCGAGCGCGAGGTGGTGCCTGCGCACGGGCGGGGAGCCGCCGCTCACGCTGTGCCGCAGTACAACGCAGTACAGCGCAGTACAGCGCAGTACAGCTGCAGTGCGGCAGCAGTACCTGGTCGAGCGCGAGGTGGTGCCTGCGCACGGGCGGGGAGCCGCCGCTCACGCTGTGCCGCAGTACAGCGCAGTACAGCGCAGTACAGCGCAGTACAGCGCAGTACAGCGCAGTACAGCTGCAGTGCGGCAGCAGTACCTGGTCGAGCGCGAGGTGGTGCCTGCGCACGGGCGGGGAGCCGCCGCTCACGCTGTGCCGCCGCCGCGCCGCGCCACGTGGCCGCGCGGGGTACAACCTGCCAACACACCACGCACTTATTTACTGTATTTGTACTTATCAATGTTCATAAGAATATATAGTAGAATATAAAAATTTATTTATTCAAAAAGAAGCAGGTACCGCAATTGATCTCCTTGTCTCAAATTTATCTGATAGAATTCATATACTTATTATCAATAGTAGTCATTTGGGATCAACGGAATCAATGGCGTACCGCAAGGTTTCATTCTAAGTCCATTTCTTTTTCCAATCTGTAGTAATGAATTAGTTTACTTTGTCAGAGACAATAATGACAATGTATTGTTTGTCATTGACATTATTTAATTATTTTAAAATTCATGGAGATAAATAATATAATAGATAATGCGACATCATATAGCCATCGTATAGCCGAGTTGTTGGGTGGTCGGAATTTCGAGTCCAGAGACCCGAGTTCGATCCCCAGGTGGCAGTACCAATGAGTTTTTCAAAAACTTATGTACGAATTTCATCGTTGGCTTGGACATAAAGGCGGCGACGGGCTCACCACCTGTCACGTTGTCCCGAAAATATCTTCGGTGGAAGGTGGGTCAAAGGGACTTAATTGTCTAGACTTGACCTCTGTCTACCCCTGTATTGGGTTCAGTTCATGGGTACTTTTATATTACCATAAATGTAGTAGGTTAGGGAAAAACTCTTTTCGCATTATAGTATAGATAAACTCGTAATAAAATCTCTACGGCTGTACAATTTGTATCTGGATTTTTTTTGTATCATTAAAAGTTTAAATTTTAAAGAAGATCCAAATTAGAAAAATCAAATTCAAATTCAAATTAGAAAAATGTGTGACTTTTATTTATTTTTCGTCTTGTCAAGATGAGTGAATCTAATGAAGTAATTCGATACATTTTAAAATTTTACTACAAGAAAGGTAAAAATGCATCGCATGTCGCGAAAAAAAATTGCGATATTGATAGAGCTAATGCACTGTCTGTGAGAGTAGCACAAATTTGGTTTAAGAGTATTCAAACTGGAAATTTTGATGTCAAAGATGCACGTTGCTCTGGTACCTACGCCCTATTACCGATAAAATGGATGCCATTTCTGAAAAAGTAGAGCAAGATCTGCATATCAATAGTACGACGTAGTTGAAGAACTAGGAATTGACCATGAAACAGTTTTGGCGCATTTGATAAGAAACTGGGTACACAAAGAAGCTCGATATTTGGGTACCTCACGAGCTCACTGAAAGAAACCTAATGAACCGTGTAATCATTTATAATTCTTTATTAAGCATAATGAAACAAAACCATTTTTGAAGAAGCTGATAACTGGTGATGAAAAGTGGATCACGTACGATAATAACGTGCGAAAAAGATCGTGGTCAAAGGCCGGTCAGACTTCATAGACTGCGGGGAAGCCCGGCTTAACTCGCAACGAGGTGATGCTGTGTGTGTGGTGGGATTGGAAAGGCATTATTCATTATGATCTGTTAGCACCAGGTAGGACCATCGATTCTGAACTCTGCGAATAACTGTTGAGATTAAAGCAAGAAGTTGAGTGAAAGCGGCCGGAACTAATCAACAGAAGGGGTGTGGTTTTTCATCAAGATAACGCTAGACCTCACACATCTTTAGCCACTTAGCAAAAATTAAGAGAGCTTGGCTGGGAGGTGTTAATGCATCCGCGGTATACTTTCCGATTTCCACCTGTTTCGGTCTCTTCAGAATTATTTAGGCAGTGACAGGTTAACATTACGAGATGACTGCAAAAACCAATTGTCGCGGTATTTTGATCAGAAGCCCCAATATTTCTACAGCAATGGGATCACGTCCCTACCTACAAGATGGCAAAAAGATATCGAACAAAATGGTATCTACAAGCTTTAGTTAAATTTAAATATCTGTATTAAAAAATGTTGTGAATTTTCTTAAAAAATGCGAAGAAATTTTTCCCCAACCAATTATATGTGAAATCTGATTACATAAATTATTTCCCTCAAAATTGTGTTTTAACTAACTTGAATGATTAAAAACATCATAACCTTAACTGGAATAGACCTATAATTTAAAATAGTATACCTGGCGCTGTCGAGATGCAGCTGCGTCGGAGATGCGGGCGGAGACAGCGGTTCGCTCTCGTCCGATGAAGAAGCCCCTGCTTCCGCTTCCGCTTCAGTCTGTGCCTCCGCTTCTGCCTTTGCTTTAGCCGCCACGCCCTCCGCCGCCACTCGCTGCTCCTCAGCCACATTCCTTTCATATGCTGTCACGTTTAGCTCGTATCTGCGAGTGTAATAATAATAGATCTGGATATATTTTCAAAAGAATATTGATAAGATAAAATGCCAAAATAACAACTTGAATACGAACCGAAAACCAAACCGAGTGAAATTCACTCAGTTTGGTTTACTGAAGCATTAAGAAACTGATAGCTCATACAAAACGAAACAAACAACGTTGTTTAGTCAATATTCTTAACTAAAAGAGTAAATTATAAAGAAAAAACATTGAAAAAGCTGTTACAAAAACTTGTTACAGTAAACAGAAAGATTTCTTGTATTTACACGAATACTACACATTTAAAAATTAAACGGGGGGGGGGGGGTTCATTGTAGAAGCGTGCTCGTCGCGACCCCTGCCAGCCCTTTTCAGGACTGCAATTCTACACAGCTGCGCAGCCATGCCAACGAGGGTTAGGGCGTCCCCCCAAGGCGACGCACACCAGTTCGTCCCCGTTGGTGTGGAATGCAGCGAGCAAAGCGGCGATGGGGACCGCTACCCGTCACGCGTAGCCCGACACGGCGGAAGGTGGAGGACGCAGTGCAGAGTTGACACGTGGAATGTAGAGGAGGCATGAGAGATAAGACGAATGAGTTAATTGAAATAATGACAGAAAGAGAATTAGATGTCGTGTGTTTGTCGGAGACCAAGCGGAAGGGCAGCGGTACTGAAGAGCTCCCTGGCGGGGCGTTATCTCTATGGTCCGGAGTCTCAGAGAGCGAGAGCACCTGCCAGGGAATGGGGGTGTTGCTCTCGTCTCGGTTGGTCGATGTTATGACTGAATATAAGGTTGTGAACTCAAGACTTCTCTGGGTTCGCTTTAAATTGGGACTGACGAAGTTATTCCTTCTGGCTGTTTATGCGCCGGTAGCTTCGTCGTCCAGAGCTGAGCTGGAGGAGTTTTGGGAGAATGTAAGAGAAGTTCTAGATTTGGTTAGAGGAAACGAAAGAATTGTTGTATGTGGTGATTTGAATGGATGGGTTGGTACCGCTCGGCCAGAGTACGAGTCGGTGCTTGGAATGTTTGGTGATAAAAGGGTTAACGATGATGGCAAGCTTATACTGGCTGTATGCAAGGAAAAGGGTCTTCTTGTGACAAACATTATGTTTAGTCACAAGAAAATCAATATGTATACTAGAAGAAGGGAGAATGAGAGAAGTATTATCGATTTACTGGTGGATGACCGACTGCGAAAACAGGTGATGGATACGCAAGTGTTCAGGGGTGCTGACCTGGGAACGGATCACTATCTAGACTAGATTTAGGAGTCTGTTCGCGGGTTGGCGCCACCGGACGGCGATACCAGAACCACAGTCGGATGGCAGCATCCGAAGCTGGAAGCTTCAGGAAGCGGACACTAGGGATATATATCAAGCAAGGGTGGCCGAAAAGCTGGACATCATCGATGTCAGGAAAGAATGTGTGGAAGAAATATGGCAGAGCCTTAGAGATGGAATGATTAGTGCAGCGGAAGACGTGTGTGTAACTGTTAAAAGAGGTAGTAGTAAAAAGGGTGATGCATGGTGGAATGACGAAGTGAAAGAAGCAGTAAATAAGAAGAAAAAAGCATGGTTAGACTACTTGGCCTCTAGTAATGATAAGGATATGAGAGAGAAGAGGAAAGAAAGATATAAGCTCCAGAAAGTTCACACGAAAGCATTGATTGAGGAAGTGCGTGAAAGGAGTAGAATGGAAGCGGACAAAAGGTTGTCGCACAACTTCAAGGAGAACTCCAAACTCTTCTGGAAAGAGGTTGGAAAAACCCGGAGTGGTGCGACAGCCTTAAGAATGAACAAAGTGCTTTCGAGAACCAATGACGTCCTCTCAGAAAAATCGGACGTCATGAAGCGATGGAGCGAATTTTATAGAGAGATGTATGCGTGTGATGATCTTAGTGAGGGATCCGGGGTTGACGCCGTGACTGGTACGCCAGACTCGGACCTAGATGACACTGAGGTCATCAGTATAAAAGAGATTGAATGTGCGATTAGAAGTTTGAACTGTGGTAAGGCTGCGGGACTAGACAGAGTTACTGCTGAAATGGTCAAGTATGGTGGGCCTCGCGTCTGGGACAGCTTTTATCTGCTGTGCAATTTGTGCTGGCGAACGGGGGCTGTTCGGGATCATTGGCGATCCGCGGTCATTGTGCCTTTATATAAAGGTAAAGGTTCACATTATGACTGCGAGTGCTATCGGGCGATCAGCTTGACCAGTTTAGCAAGTAAAGTTTACTCGAAGGTTTTGACACATAGGATGCAAGAGAAATCGGAAAGATTTCTATGGGAGGCACAATGCGGATTTAGACCTGGAAGAGGATACACGGATCAAATGTTTTCTCTCCGCATAATCACGGAGAAGCTGCTGGCTGCTAACCAGATTTTCTGTGCTTTTGTGGATCTTGAGAAAGCATTTGATAAGGTTGTAAGGAAGAAAATGTGGGAACTGTTGCCGGGGTATGGTGTGGATGTCACTTTACTCTGACTGTAAAGCCTGTGTGCGGGTAGGGCATGACCTGTCACCCATGTTTAGCGTCCAAACGGGCGTAAAACAGGGTTGTGTCATATCTTCCTGGCTGTTCATACTGTATCTCGACAGCTGTTTACAGAAGCTGAAAGATAGCTGTTTGGGTGTGAAATTGGGTGATATTAAAGTAAATTGTCTGCTATATGCCGATGATGCAGTGCTTATTGCACCATCAGAGGCAGAACTGCAGGCATTAGTCACGTGTATGAAAGAAGAATGTGAAATTAATGGTCTCCGTTTGAATGCTAATAAAACTAAGGTTCTGGCATTTGAAAGGGACGAAGAAAGAACGAAGTGCAAAATTTGGGTAAATCAGGAATGTCTAGAACAAGTGAATGAAATTGTACACTTGGGGAGTGCGTTTAGCCGGAATGGAAGATGTGATTCAGATGTGGACAGGCGTGTCGCTGCCGGGAACAAAGTCAATGGTGCCCTGACTGCGTTAGTCAAAAGGCAAGGCGTTGTGAAAAGTGCACGCCTTGGAATACATAACGTAGTGTTGGTACCGACTTTGTTATGTGAAAGTCGGTACCAACACTGCTGATTGTGTGTGAAGATAAGTATTATCATTTAAGTAGTAAGTTAGTGTAGTCACGATAGCCGAGTTGTTGGGTGGTCGGAATTTCGAGTCGAGAGACCCGAGTTCGATCCCCAGGTGGCAGGCTCGTATCAGTGGGTTTTCAAAACCTATGTACGATTCATATCGTTGGCTGGATGTAAAGACGGCTTCTCGTTCGGCGTCAGCTGTCATGTTGTTCGAAAATATCTTCGGTGGAAGGTGGGTCAAAGGGACTTAATTGTCTAGACTAGACCTCTGTTTTTTTTTTTGGTTTATTCCTGTATAGGGAATTGCGTGAAGATATTTTTTTACCTGAACTCTATCAGATTAGTAAGCCGAAAATTAATATATAGTGATAATAATAAATAGTGTGTATGTATATATAGATAGCCGAGTGGTTGGGTGGTCGGAATTTTTGGTGTCGAAGTTTGATCCCCAGGTGGCAGGCTCGTATCAGTGGGTTTTCAAAACCTATGTACGATTCATATCGTTGGCTGGATGTAAAGACGGCTTCTCGTTCGGCGTCAGTTGTCATGTTGTTCCGAAAATATCTTCGTCGGAAGGTGGGTCGAAGGGACTCGATTGTCTAGACTCGACCTGTGTCTACCCCTGTATTGGGAATCGCGTTTCATATTTAATTTGGCACCTGTGCAGACGCAGCGCGGCGGGCGGCGCGCGGCGGGCGCGGCGCGGCGCCAGCAGCGGCGGCGTGCGCGCCGGGCGCGCGGCGCGGCGCCGCAGCCGCAGCTGCAGCTCGCCGCGCGCCGCGCCCGCCGCGCGTGCGCACTGCCGCGCCACCGCCGCGCCGCACCAGCCGATCACGCAGCGCCCGCCCACCTGCCCGTTAAACCACCACATACTGGATGACCTACATCTAGGTCGCCCAGCGAAGCGAGACATCTGTACAATCTAACTTACTTATAAGTAACTTTGATTGTGTAGGCGTCCAGATGGCGAGCATCGGTACTAACGTCAGGGAAAAATAGTGAACCGATTCGTAATTAACTGTGCGTGAGTGTAGTGTCAAACGAGCAGGTCGCTCACGTGATGGTAAGTGATTGCCGCCGCCCATGAACACCCGCAATACCAGAGACATAGCATATGCGTTGCCTCCCTTAGAGTACCCCCAGAATTGGGGAAGGGGTGTAATGGGCCACCGATTGCACTCACCAGACGAAACGCAGAAGTTTGTTAGACTTCTACTTTACGCCGGTATTCTGTGAAGTCGAGGTACTTCCCCAGTCGAGCCGACCCATTCATGCAACATCAAAAGCTGATGCGTGGCTCTACCACTGTTAAACATAAGTTTCTTATGTGAATATCGTAAGCGACTAAAGGAAACAGAATATCGCTATGGCAATCGATAGATGGCGGGATAACCATCTCTAAAACTATCAGAACAAAATTATCAGACCGATAATGGGCACCAGCTTCTGAGCTGCGAGTGGTCTGGTACTGCGGTGGTTGCCAATTCGCTTGCCAAGTGTGGCGAATATGGCAAATCCTCCTTATGGGAGAGGCCTATGTCCTGCAGAGGACTTTAACCGGCCGACATGTATGTACATATATGTAAGAAAATGAACATTACAATGAATATTACTCAGATTTGAAGAATATGAAATGGATAGTAACGTGATTAAAATTTAACTCGTGTACATTTTCAAGACTGATCTATTTTTAAAGTTCGCTAGTGTGAAATGATTGAAAATATCGACATGACTTTTGAGAAGGGATCGAAGTCTCACCTACAAACATATACAGATAATTAACTAGTGTTTCTGAGATTATTTTCGTGGAATCAAACGTGAAGCAATAGCGGGTTACTTCCACTGGGATTCACACTGGGCATCATCACTGGAGGTTTGCCTCGCTTTAGCAGCAGAACGAAGTATCGTGGATATCTGTATTGTACGGAACCTCTGTTTTCCAGCAGTTGTATTGAAGATGCTAAGCGTGATTCTGAGATAAACGGCTCTAAGTGGCCTTGAGTCATGTGGTAGCAATGCGAGAATTCTAAGGATAACCCACCACCACTCATGGCACCACCGACCATTCGGTCATACGGGCCGACACACGGGGTGCACGCGGTGCCTGATGGCTCTAGCTCTTCGTGCACTCTTGACACGCTACAAATTATTTATTCCTTTCCTTGTCCCTATTTGAATCACTCTCCCCCTTCTGGGCATGACAGCACTGATACGCCTTCGTCATCGGGCAGTCCTTTCTTGATCCGTTCCGCCTTGCTTCGTCGCATGAACCAGTTGTGCGCAAACTCTCGAAGCTCTGAAAAGTTCCCCTCCCCACTAACCAAGTCCCCGTAGTAAACCGGAACCTGCTCCGTACGGCTCAGCCCATCCATCATCTTGCAGCGCAGGTCTTCATACAGAGGACACTCCCACAGCATATGGCGAGCGTCCTCACCTACTGCACCACAATCAGAGAGAATCCTTATTTATTCCTGTCGCCCCAATTTTGGACTAGATCCAGGGTGACCTGAGCTCTGGATTCGATTCCTGCCCTAGAGTCTCATTCGATGAGGATAGTGACATCGTTCGCGTAAACTACCATGGAGACCCCACCCGGCAGAGGGAATTGGAGAAGGTCATCCATTAGTAGGTCCCAAAATGTTGGACCATGCACCGAGCCTGAGGACAGCCTATGGGACAACCTTCCATTCCACCCGGTCCCCAACGAAATTTTGCGGTGCGTAGTAATATTCGCAATGCTGTTACCGTAGATCTACTCGGATAGATCCGTGCTGGCATTCTGAGATCCCCCGAGAAATCGCGGGGGCGCACTTGAGTATTATTCGTTCCAGGATTGCATTCGGGAGGAGCATTATTGGACGGTATGCCTTGGGATCCGTAAGTGGCTTGCCATTACCTTTAGGTTGGACAATCAATCTTCCATTCTTCCACACCTTGGGGAACACACAAGTGGAATTCACTTGGAGCCGCCAGCCATTCACTATTCTAGCACTAATTCCATCTAAACCCGGCGCAGTGTTAAGAAGAGACCTGATCGTATCCCACAGATCCGCCAGGGCAGGAGGGGCCGCAACCCTGCCTATTGGCACAATCGTCGCCATGTCTCGTACCTGCCGGTGATAGGGCAGATCAGCGCGCACTACGTCATCGGGGCACAGGGCGTGGACTAGATGCGCATGGCACCGGCCAGATTCTTCGTGTAGCCACCCGCATAAGCAACACCGTTGAAGACATTGGCGGGCGGACGAATGCGACCACTCGCGAGACGGTATGCATGGCCCCAGGGGTCCCTGTTACCCGACTCGGCGATACGGCGGAAGAAGCTGTTTTGCGTCTCCTCCATCAGCTTACGGTATCTCGCTCTTACTTCATGGAAGGCCACGTTTGCGACGTGTCCGTGCTACAAGTCGTGCACGAATTCCTCTGACCTGCCACCTATTTTTCTTTTCTTCTGCCACGCTCTTCTCGCTTTGCAATGAGTCTTCCGCATACTGTCTAATTCAGGCGTCCACCATTCATACCCGCCTTCGCGCTTGGGTTTCCTCTCACTCAGGGTACCCTGCGCGGTCCTTATTAAATAAAAAAAATAAAAGGTAGGTGTACTCTCTAGCATAGAGCGAAGCTAGCCTATAAGTATGCAGGCTTCGCATTCGTACTTGGTAGACCGCACGGAACCGAGACCTGTCCACCCCACGATCTCGATAGCGGGTCGGTTCCAACATCAGAGCTCCGCTCCGCGTTCCAACATCAGAGCCGGTGGTCACTGACGCTGACACCACGTAGAGGTCCACGCAATCGATGTGACAGATCACACAGTACGGGTTGGACAGGTGAGGCAACAAGGCCACTCCGGCAGGAGTGGCCTTGTTGCCCGGCGACAGTCCTCCAACCTGTAGGAGACCATCAGCCATGGCATACTGTTCCTGGACGAGAACAACATCAAGGCCGAGTTTACACGCCAGAGCCGGCAGTTCTGCGGTTGCAAGCTCACCGCGCCCCAATTGCCCCTGCATTGCCTTGCAACCCTTTTTAGCTTATTTACCTGCAAGCCGACCACCTTAGGGTTGACCGTCTTCTTCAGCTCACACTTAGTGTCCTCAGCCGTCATCAACGGTCTCTTCTCCTCCGCCGGGTAGAGGGCTAGGACTGGACCATTACAGGCAGGGACCTTAACCTGCTCCACACCACTAAAGAGCCTCAGGGCTGCGGCATATGTGCGCTGTTGGGCCGGCTCCAATGCATCTATGGACGCAATCCGGGACTCCACCCGAGCCAGCTTGCACTCAGCGGTAGCCTTACGTTGCTCTGACCTAAGAGCCGTCAATTCCTGCTCGGACTGGTCATGTCCGTAGGCAGCTATCTTGTTGACTTCACCTTTATAGCGCTTAGACCAAGGGCCAGAAACTATGCCCATTATATTACGGACGGAGCTACTAACATGGTCGATTACTTTTAACCTCGAGCACCTGGCGGCGCTGTTAGGTTACATCCCCACCTGTTCTTCTGCAGCTACTGGAGCAGCCTCATCAACTTCTCGCGTCAAAAAGCCGGCAACAGGAGCCACGTTAGGCTACTGATAGCACTTGTGCGGACCTCGGCGGCGGCAAAACAGGCGTCGAAGACGGCCGAGCAGCAGTCCACTAGCCGGCGCACTAGCGACCTCTTCGGTGTGATAAAGATATCATGTTGACTGCCAAAATTGCACTGTCAACGCCACACAACTCAAGACTTCACTGTCGCAATGACAGCGATACTGTCAATTGACAGATGACAACGACACCGTCGATGTCAAAGTCAGCTGTCAACGTCACTCTAGGGGCCTGTTATTGGTGTCACTGTCACTTGCTATAACACCGCGTATCTAAAATAATTATTAACCTAGAACTATTTATAAGAAGAACTATATGATATTTATGAACTACGACTATTAAGTGACTAATTACTAATCAAAAAGTATTTATTACACCACAGGAGTGTTCGTGTATTAGATAAAAGAGTAACTACCGATGGCCAAAGCATGGTCCATGATTCTCTGCTTACACTATATTATTAACTAGCCTAAAGTAATCGTCATTATGGTATAAATGAGGTCAATGTATTGCAATTTCATTGTAATTTCACTTAGTTTCACTAGGTTTTAGCATGTGAGCAAAATAAAGATAAAATAAGGTATCCACACAAAAATACACACGAGAGCGCTGCGCACGTCCGTACGCTACCGCGGCCGACGACGAAGATTCTAAGGATAAATTACCTCCAAGATGGAGCTACCTTAGCCAAACGACGAAGGGGCCACGGTTCAACGTGCGCAGTGACATGGCACGCTACGCGCCGAGCTCGCCGTGTGAGTGAGCGAGACAGACCTGCACGATCTCGTCGCCGTCGTGCACGGCGCCCGAGGCGTGCGCGGGCGAGCCGAAGCGGATGTGCGCGAGCTGGTGGTGGCCGCAGAAGGACGGCAGCACCTCGAAGCCCAGCGGCCGCTCGCCCTGCCGCAGCGTCACCGTGTCCAGCGACGCCGGCTGCAGGATCATGGGGTCCGACACGTCCTGTCGACCATACGATATCATTTGCTTTTTATCTAAAAGAAAAATGCATAAGTATAAATATTTGACACATTGAGTAATATATTAAATAAAACTATTTTCAGACTTTACCGCGTTTTTATTTTGTTTTTAAAAACCTGTATGCTGCATTCGCTCACATGTATGCTGCAGTCGCACCTGTATGCTGCAGTCGCACCTGTATGCTGCAGTCGCATCTGTATGTTGCAGTCGCACCTGCATTCTGCGGTCGCACCTGTATGCTGCGGTCGCACTTGTATGCTGCAGTCACACCTGAATGCTGCAGTCGCATCTGTATGTTGCAGTCGCACCTGTATCCTGCAGTCACACCTGAATGCTGCTGTCGGACCTGTGTGTTGCAGTCGCACCCGTATGCTGCAGTCGCACCTGTATGCTGCAGTCGCACCTGTATGCTGCAGTCGCACTTGTATGCTGCAGTCACACTTGTATGCTGCAGTCGCACCTGTGTGTTGCAGTCGCACCCGTATGCTGCAGTCGCACCTGTATGCTGCAGTCGCTCCTGAAGCCTGCGGTCGCACCTGTATGCTGCAATGGCACCTGTATGCTGCGGTCGCACCTGTATGCTGCATCCGCACCCGTATGCTGCAGTGGCACCTGTACGCTGCGGTCGCACCTGTATGATGTAGTCGGCGAGCTGCGCGGCGGCGGCGGCGGCGGCGGCCACGGCGCGCGCGGGCTGCTCGGCGAAGCGGTCGCGCTGCGCGCACGTGGCCGCCTCCAGCGCCAGCTGCAGCAGCGCCGCCTTGCGCGACCCCAGCGCCGCGCCCGTGCACGCCCTGCCGCAGGCATCGCATCGTCAGCGACGATAACCGCACTCACACACGAATACAAACAAACAGATTCTCTTTATGATGGTACTGTGGCGACATCTATGTCTCCACATAAGAAGCTCGCTAGTGGCGGATTCAGGAAACACATCGACGTCCTACATCGCGCTATCGAAGTTCGCACAATTAAAAGCATATACACGATTACCGATAGCGCATACTGAGGAGGAGACGTCCTCCCCAGGTCACGATCACCCGACCTGGCGGGTAGCTACCCTTTTCCTGCAGTACATCATCCGCTACAGTACAGAACTACCTTTCAAAAAATTACAAATAGAAGTACAAACATAACAGTCAAAAATAGGTCTTCCGAATTTCAAATAAGGATTATCAAGAAGACAAGAGATGGCGAGTTCTAATTTAAAGATGAGCGTCTTTCTCGGCTTATGATAAGGAAATAACTATTGGGTCTCCTCAGGGTTCTATTTTAGGTATATTCATATTTACTTGGCATGTTTATGATATTAGACATTAGTGTAATCCCTTGTGGCATCTTCTCAAAGCAAATAATGCTAAAATTCAATAAAATTCATAAGGTAGTACAAGAGGATTAAAACAAACTTTAATTAACATTTATTACTTGATGAAGTAATCAGTCATCATATTATCATAAAGCCTTTGAAAGTAGGTATACTACAGGTCAAAGGCGTCTCCTGTACTGGAAGTTTTGCCCGAATATAAGTAACAGACACATTATTAATTTGTTCTTTAGAATCACTCTTTTTGAAAACTTATTGTTTTTATTTTTGTTCATGTTACGGTAAAAAAAAGAATCAAATAAAGTTTTCTTTCTTTCTTTCATCACTGCGCTTGGCATATAGATTGGCGGCCTCAGCACCAGGCAACGTGTGTCTTAGATGCCGCTACCAGTAATAAGTCCGCTGAATTGTGGACTGTTATTTTCTTAAGATAGTTATCCGGCTGTCTATAGCTAGCTATCGCCATGTAAAAAGCTTAATCGCCTTAGTCTAAATATTATTTCGTAACATAATTCATGATTTTATAAATATCTTAAAGGCAGTACACAAAAATTATAGAAAAAATTAAAAACATAAAAATTATAAATTAGTTCATTTATAATTATTAGCTATATTGCAATGTTGGATAACATTAAGAAATCTATATTGTCTATTAAATTCAAGGCTGTGGGCTGCGATGAAGTAGGCAAGTTTATGATATCCTCGGTCCTTGAGTATTTTTTGCCTGCAATCACACATATTTTTATTTATTCCTTGGACTCAGGTCAGTACCCATCCTTGTAATAAAAAAATGTGAGCCGTCATGGGACGCCTGGCAGATGTGAAATATCGTGTGTGTACAAGTAATATGCATAAAAGATAATATTATTACAGGAATGAAAAAATGAAGTACTAAGAAAATACTAATGAAAAATGAAGTATTACGAATTTCTTACAGAAAATGGTAACTTTATTTAATAAGCATTTATTTACATTTGATATAAAAATTCGATATTAATATCAAGTGGCCACAATTTAAATATTTTCTCTCTCTCTCTCTGTGACTTCAGTTATAGTTTTATTCGATGTTTCCTCTGCCGGTATTACTGTGACGATTGTTCGATGATAACTAAACTACATACAAGAAGTCCGTAGTAGTAAAGTCCGTTGTCCCGAAAAGTATCTTCGGTGGAAGGTGGGTCATAGGGACTTAATTGTCTAGACTTGACCTCTGTCTACCCCTGTATTGGTGCGTGAGGATATTTATATATTTATTTATTACGTTACAAAAGTATTGGATGAAACATTATCAAGATAACTCACAATTACAGCATCTATAGTTGTTCCATATTTGGTAGTAGATTCTTTTGGATTGTTGTTGATTTACAATTGAAATTCTTTTTGAAGAAATGTCATTAATGGCATTGATTCAGCTCTTACAAATTACATTAAAATCACCGATTACATTAGAAAAGCTATGGATGAGCAAAAACTTAGTGGTAGCACTTGTTGATTTTTCAAATGCTTTTAACACAGTTGACCATGATATCCATATCTCCATCCTGACTTATCTCAGATTTTCATCTACAACTTTGGAATGGTTTACATCCAATCTTCGCGGCCGTCAGCAGTCAGTTCATATTGAAAAACAATTGTCTGATTGGGTTAACATCGGAGCTGGCGTGCCGCAAGGCGGTGTACTTGCTCCTATAATGTTTTCTTTATTTATAAACTCAATCTTATCTGTTCTCACTGAAATCAGCCGCAAAGTTAGTGCCATCCTGGGTTTGTCTTCATAGTCAAACATTTCTTGCCTTTCAAAACTGAGTTTATGCTTGTACATTCACTTATTGTGTCCATTATTGATTATGCCGAAGTGTTACCCAGACCGATCTGAAGTTCTTTTAAATAAATAGGAGCGCCTTTTCAATAACTGTATGAGATTTATCTTTGGATTATGTAAGTACAACCATTTCTCTTTTTATCATTCCAAGCTAAAATGGCTTTCTATTCGACAAAGGCGGAACTCCAAAATTCTACTTACATTATATTCTACCTTAAATGTCTTCTCCAATTTACTTAAGGAATAACTTTCAATAAGTTCAACTCATAACCAGCTTCCACGAACTTTGAATAGTCTCAAGATTCCCCAGCACTGGATTCTTCAGTTCTTCATTTACAGTTCAAGCTATACTTCTTTAGAATGCCTTTAACTATGATGTCAGGAAATCACCCAATAAAAGCATGTTCAAAAGAAAGATCCGAGAGCATTTTATGTAGATCAATTGCACCTAAGTATCAATCCGATACATGTATGTATATACTTATGTATTTTTAATATATACTTGCTCTATTTTTATAGTATATTAATATGTATTTTTGTATATAAATATAATTATATATGAAAAATTATATATTTATACTTATAAATTATATATTTATTTATTACGTTACAAAAGTATTGGATGAAACATTATCAAGATAACTCACAATTACAGCATCTATAGTTGTTCCATATTTGGTAGTAGATTCTTTTGGATTGTTGTTGATTTACAATTGAAATTCTTTTGAAGAAATGTCATTAATGGCATTGATTCAGCTCTTACAAATTACATTAAAATCACCGATGACATTAGAAAAGCTATGGATAAGCAAAAACTTAGTGGTAGCACTTGTTGATTTTTCTAATGCTTTTAACACAGTTGACCATGATATCCATATCTCCATCCTGACTTATCTCAGATTTTCATCTACAACTTTGGAATGGTTTACATCCAATCTTCGCGGCCGTCAGCAGTCAGTTCATATTGAAAAACAATTGTCTGATTGGGTTAACATCAGAGCTGGCGTGCCGCAAGGCGATCTGTGTGACCTCAATCTGATCTGTTCTCACTGAAATCAGCCGCAAAGTTAGTGCCATCCTGGGTTTGTCTTCATAGTCAAACATTTCTTGCCTTTCAAAACTGAGTTTATGCTTGTACATTCACTTATTGTGTCCATTATTGATTATGCCGAAGTGTTACCCAGACCCATCTGAAGCTCTTTTAAATAAATAGGAGCGCCTTTTCAATAACTGTATGAGATTTATCTTTGGATTATGTAAGTACAACCATTTCTCTTTCTATCATTCGAAGCTAAAATGGCTTTCTATTCGACAAAGGCGGAACTCCAAAATTCTACTTACATTATATTCTACCTTAAATGTCTTCTCCAATTTACTTAAGGAATAACTTTCAATAAGTTCAACTCATAACCAGCTTCCACGAACTTTGAATAGTCTCAAGATTCCCCAGCACTGGATTCTTCAGTTCTTCATTTACAGTTCAAGCTATACTTCTTTAGAATGCCTTTAACTATGATGTCAGGAAATCACCCAATAAAAGCATGTTCAAAAGAAAGATCCGAGAGCATTTTATATAGATCAATTGCGCCTAAGTATCAATCCGATACATGTATGTATATACTTATGTATTTTTAATATATACTTGCACTATTTTTATAGTATATTAATATGTATTTTTGTATATAAATATAATTATATATGAAAAATTATATATTTATACTTATAAATTATATAATTAATATATGTTTTTCAAAACTGTTCATAGTTTACTTTTCTCCATTAACCAAAGTTGACTTGTATAGAATGCCTCAAGGCATTAAGTCCGCTCATTGGAACCATTACTTTATAAGGTTATACACCTTATAATAAAGTATAAATAAATAAATATTTAAATAACAAACACTACTTACATTATATTCTACCTTAAATGTCTTCTCCAATTTACTTAAGGAATAACTTTCAATAAGTTCAACTCATAACCAGCTTCCACGAACTTTGAATAGTCTCAAGATTCCCCAGCACTGGATTCTTCAGTTCTTCATTTACAGTTCAAGCTATACTTCTTTAGAATGCCTTTAACTATGATGTCAGGAAATCACCCAATAAAAGCATGTTCAAAGAAAGATCCGAGAGCATTTTATATAGATCAATTGCGCCTAAGTATCAATCCGATACATGTATGTATATACTTATGTATTTTTAATATATACTTGCACTATTTTTATAGTATATTAATATGTATTTTTGTATATAAATATAATTATATATGAAAAATTATATATTTATACTTATAAATTATATATTTATACTTATAAATTATATATTTATACTTATAAATTATATATTTATACTTATAAATTATATATTTATACTTATAAATTATATATTTATACTTATAAATTATATATTTATACTTATAAATTATATATTTATACTTATAAATTATATATTTATACTTATAAATTATATATTTATACTTATAAATTATATATTTATACTTATAAATTATATATTTATACTTATAAATTATATATTTATACTTATAAATTATATATTTATACTTATAAATTATATATTTATACTTATAAATTATATATTTATACTTATAAATTATATATTTATACTTATAAATTATATATTTATACTTATAAATTATATATTTATACTTATAAATTATATATTTATACTTATAAATTATATATTTATACTTATAAATTATATATTTATACTTATAAATTATATATTTATACTTATAAATTATATATTTATACTTATAAATTATATATTTATACTTATAAATTATATATTTATACTTATAAATTATATATTTATACTTATAAATTATATATTTATACTTATAAATTATATATTTATACTTATAAATTATATATTTATACTTATAAATTATATATTTATACTTATAAATTATATATTTATACTTATAAATTATATATTTATACTTATAAATTATATATTTATACTTATAAATTATATATTTATACTTATAAATTATATAATTAATATATGTTTTCAAAACTGTTCATAGTTTACTTTTCTCCATTAACCAAAGTTGACTTGTATAGAATGCCTCAAGGCATTAAGTCCGCTCATTGGAACCATTACTTTATAAGGTTATACACCTTATAATAAAGTATAAATAAATAAATATTTAAATAACAAACACTACTTATAAAACAAAACTACACATAAATGTATTCACTCAAAACAATAATAAATATGAATATGACACTCGAGATTTCGATATTACTTTATTAATCTATTGACCAAGGTGTACAGGGGATTTGGGTTCAACTCTCCATCTAGAACAGCCTTTCACATGGTCAAGAACAAAAAAACAATTTAGGTACTGAAACGAGCCAGTAACAAATTCAGACTTGCCTGTCGAGCCAGCAGACGAGCGGCTTGACGGACTGCACAGTGCGCGCCACGTCGGCGAGCGTGTGCGTCTCGAGGCGCGCGTCGGCGTGGTGCCGCAGCGCGCGCGCCAGCGACGTGGCGGCGCTCGACACGCGCAGCGCCAGCTGCTGCACGCATTCGCGCGACACCTCGTACTGCTGCAGCGAGAAATAGCAAGAAAACCTTTTTATATAGAAAAGGGAGGCAAACGCGCAGGTGGCTCGCGTGATGGTAAGTGATTACCGCCGCCCATGAACAGTAGTAATACCAGCACTGGATTCTTCAGTTCTTCATTTACAGTTCAAGCTATACTTCTTTAGAATGCCTTTAACTATGATGTCAGGAAATCACCCAATAAAAGCATGTTCAAAAGAAAGATCCGAGAGCATTTTATATAGATCAATTGCGCCTAAGTATCAATCCGATACATGTATGTATATACTTATGTATTTTTAATATATACTTGCACTATTTTATAGTATATTAATATGTATTTTGTATATAAATATAATTATATATGAAAAATTATATATTTATACTTATAAATTATCTTCAAACAATTCCCAATACAGGGGTAGACAGAGGTCTAGTCTAGACAAATAAGCCCCTTCGACCCACATTCCACAGAAGATATTTTCGGGACAACATGACAGGTGGTGGGCCCGTCGCCGTCTTTCTGTCCAAGCCAATGATAGAATTCATACATAAGTATTTCAGAAACCCATTGGTACGAGCCTGGCGCCTGGGGATTGAACTCGGGTCTCTAGACTCGAAATTCCGATCACCCAACCAATCAGCTATCGTGACTTTTCAATGTATGATGAATATGTAACTGATTTCATTGTATAGGTTAGTCTTCAAATCCCCTTAAGCTATATCAATTTTATTCTTAAGGTAAAGCTAACATGGTTTATCAACACAATTTAATAAACACAACATATTGACGGCTTAGTATTACTAACATCAGATTTCAAAAAACAGTTAGTAAACTTTCTTAATTTTCAACTTGTAGTTGAATTAAAAATTTAAGTTTATTGTACATTTACATATTATTATCCTTTGTTTAATAATTTTTTTGTAATCATTGTGAATAACTGACAATTATTAACCCATTGATCTTTAGTAGATGAACACTAACAAACACAAGAATTAGACATGACAGTTTAATAAACATGCTTATTTTCTAAGAAAAATTTAGCAACTATGTGCATTAGGCCTTTTCAAATAGTTTGTTCGAAGAATAGTACACAACTTTAAAGTATTTCTTTTAAAAAAGGAAGTATTTGCTAAAATTTTATTTTCAGAAATCATATGGATTATGCAAATGCATAAAATAATTGTGCATAATTATTTATATATGTATAATTACACAAAAATAAAGAAAATTTAATATAAAACTTGAAATATCTCAGTAGATGGAGATTAAAGTCATGGGTTACTTTAGATTTTACTACTTAATAATTATCTTCAAACAATTCCCAATACAGGGGTAGACAGAGGTCTAGTCTAGACAAATAAGCCCCTTCGACCCACCTTCCACAGAAGATATTTTCGGGACAACATGACAGGTGGTGGGCCCGTCGCCGTCTCTCTGTCCAAGCCAATGATAGAATTCATACATAAGTATTTCAGAAACCCATTGGTACGAGCCTGGCGCCTGGGGATTGAACTCGGGTCTCTAGACTCGAAATTCCGATCACCCAACCAATCAGCTATCGTGACTTTTCAATGTATGATGAATATGTAACTGATTTCATTGTATAGGCTAGTCTTTAAATCCCCTTAAGCTATATCAATTTTATTCTTAAGGTAAAGCTAACATGGTTTATCAACACAGTGTAATAAATACAACATATTGACGGCTTAGTATTACTAACATCAGATTTCAAAAACAGTTAGTAAACTTTCTTAATTTTCAACTTGTAGTTGAATTAAAAATTTTAAGTTTTTTGTACATAAAGCTAATATGAGCTCTCTACTTGTCACATTGCCCCAAAAAGCTTTAGTGAAAATTGGGTTAAAAAGACTGATAAGAATGGAGATCTGCAAAACATTCATCAAAGATTGTCTGCACCAATGCCTATCCTAGGAAGCGAAAGGAGAAATTCCATGAACATATAACAAAACTAATATTATGAAGATTTACATGTTCTGATTTCTGATTTCATTGTATAGGCTAATCATCAAATCTGCTAAACCAATATCAATTTTATTCTTAAGGTAAAGCTAACAAGGTTTATCAACACAGTGTAATAAATACAACATATTGACGGCTTAGTATTACTAACATCAGATTTCAAAAAACAGTTAGTAAACTTTCTTAATTTTCAACTTGTAGTTGAATTAAAAATTTAAGTTTATTATAGATTTACTTATTATTATAAATAAATAATTATCTTCAAATGACAGTGAGCTACAATGCCTAAACTATGTAAAACAACACTTTCCTAACCAGAGATAAAACACAAGTTAGATAACAACAAAATGTTTACACTATTGCTATGATATGTAACATTTAATACGTGTTTGTGTTTATTCAGTTGGAAAAAGTTACGTACAAAGTTTCGCAAGTGTTCAACTGCTTCGAGAATCAGTTCCTGGTGACCAATGATGTGGATTCCAAGGTACTCGAGGTCATCACATCGAAGGGTCAGCAACTTGGAGCCGTCCAGGCCCCGTTGCCGCAGTGCTGGCACATAGCTCGCCACCGTCGGCCCCAACCCTGTATACACAGATTGTGACTCACTGCGCAAAAACAACTTAATAAAAACACTATTTCGTTTACAAACCCGATAACCAATCCGCCACCTGGTCCGGAGACCACTCCGCAATATTTAAACTTCCCATTGGGATTTTTATTAGTAACGTTTCGCATTTACTACCACTGCATTTTTTTTAATTGTATAACAACGAAACAATAATGCAATTTGTAGACGACCGAACTGCAGCAATGTTTATTGTCACTTGTCATTGTCAGCTTTGCTTAGGTTAATGTCAGTGTCAAATGTCTCTGTCAGTTCTGCAGTTCTGCTAGTACGGTATGACCGTTCTATAAAAGATATTATTATAGAAAATATTTAGATGTGTCTGTAAAGTACTCTACAAATTTAAATTATAATGGAGAAGTGGATAAAAGTGCCATCAAGTAAATTCGAAGTCAGCAGATTCCTTTACATGATAACTGATTTTGAACTCTCCGATGACACTCATTAAACTGCACTGTGGGTATAGCCAAAGGCCCAAATAGAAAATTCGATCAAAACAAATAAATTGTATGAACATTGTAGCAATTCAAAAGATTGTAAAATACATACATTAGTGTCTTTTTAAATGAAACAATTTACTATTACATATCACACTACACATTGTTATAAAACAAGTCACAACTTGTTTTACATGTCTCGGTGATAAACAAAAAACAGCATTTTTAGATTCAATTATTAATTTAGATAAAATGCCCATAATGATTTATTGTATTTACGCGAATACTACACATTTTAAATATACGATTTTAGGATTTTATCGCGTTAACAAACTATTTTTACTTCCCGACGTTTCGGATGTTTCACAGCATCCGTGGTCACTTTTGTAGCCAGTTATCGGACAAAGCCTTTGAGTCCATATCGGTTACTTCTCGAACTGGTGATAATTATGATATTATTTTCATTATATAATTTAATTATATAATTTAATTATATAATTTAATTATATAATTTAATTATATAATTTAATTATATAATTTAATTATATAATTTAATTATATAATTTAATTATATAATTTAATTATATAAAAATAAAGAAAATTTAATATAAAACTTGAAATATCTCAGTAGATGGAGATTAAAGTCATGGGTTACTTTAGATTTTACTACTTAATAATTATCTTGAAATGACAGTGAGCTACAGTGCCTAAACTATGTAAAACAACACTTTCCTAACCAGAGATAAAACACAAGTTAGATAACAACAAAATGTTTACACTATTGCTATGATATGTAACATTTAATACGTGTGTGTGTATTCAGTTGGAAAAAGTTACGTACAAAGTTTCGCAAGTGTTCAACTGCTTCGAGGATCAGTTCCTGGTGACCAATGATGTGGATTCCAAGGTACTCAAGGTCATCACATCGAAGGGTCAGCAACTTGGAGCCGTCCAGGCCCCGTTGCCGCAGTGCTGGCACATAGCTCGCCACCGTCGGCCCCAACCCTGTATACACAGATTGTGACTCACCGCGCAAAAACAACTTAATAAAAACACTATTTCGTTTACAAACCCGATAACCAATCCGCCACCTGGTCCGGAGACCACTCCGCAATATTTAAACTTCCCATTGGGATTTTTATTAGTAACGTTTCGCATTTACTACCACTGCATTTTTTTTAATTGTATAACAACGAAACAATAATGCAATTTGTAGACGACCGAACTGCAGCAATGTTTATTGTCACTTGTCATTGTCAGCTTTGCTTAGGTTAATGTCAGTGTCAAATGTCTCTGTCAGTTCTGCAGTTCTGCTAGTACGGTATGACCGTTCTATAAAAGATATTATTATAGAAAATATTTAGATGTGTCTGTAAAGTACTCTACAAATTTAAATTATAATGGAGAAGTGGATAAAAGTGCCATCAAGTAAATTCGAAGTCAGCAGATTCCTTTACATGATAACTTATTTTGAACTCTCCGATGACACTCATTAAACTGCACTGTGGGTATAGCCAAAGGCCCAAATAGAAAATTCGATCAAAACAAATAAATTGTATAAACATTGTTGCAATTCAAAAGATTGTAAAATACATACATTAGTGTCTTTTTAAATGAAACGATTTACTATTACATATCACACTACACATTGTTATAAAACAAGTCACAACTTGTTTTACATGTCTCGGTGATAAACAAAAAACAGCATTTTTAGATTCAATTATTAATTTAGATAAAATGCCCATAATGATTTATTGTATTTACGCGAATACTACACATTTTAAATATACGATTTTAGGATTTTATCCCGTTAACAAACTATTTTTAACAAACTATTTTTTACTTCCCGACGTTTCGGATGTTTCACAGCATCCGTGGTCACTTTTGTAGCCAGTTATCGGACAAAGCCTTTGAGTCCATATCGGTTACTTCTCGAACTGGTGATAATTATGATATTATTTTCATTATATAATTTAATTATATAATTTAAAGAAAATCTCAATGGTTTATATTCATATGTTTGAAAGTTGTCTGCTTTTAAAAAACTTATCGAAAATAAATCATAGATAAATATATTTATCTTCACGCAATTTCCAATACAGAGGTTGACAGAGGTCTAGTCTAGACAATTAAGTCCCTTTAACCCACCTTCCACACTTTTCTTCTTCCACTTTCTATCCACACTTCCACTTCCACAAAAGATATTTTTGGGACAGCGTGACAGGTGGTGATTATGATGATCATTACTAGATGGCGCTACAAGTATTATATGTCGACACATTCACACATGCGACAATAAAATTACACGTAGGCAATAAAATTTTACAACAATTAATATCCTATATATCCTCGTATTTTTAAGAAAAAATATTTTTTTGTTAATTTAAAAATCATTTTCACTTATTTGTTTGTCTTGTTACAAAACCACGTTTTCTTGTATGGAAACGTCTAAATATCCTGATTAGGATAATCGGACAAAGTTATCAAATGATTGATTGAGAGCGCAGTTTCAATTCAATCCCATGTTTTAAAGCGTGATGTCAAATGACCAAGATTCCTTGGCCTTTTATCAGTAGATGGGGCCTTTATCTATAAATGGCATTCTCTTATATTTAAACGAATTCATAAAAATTTGACACATATTTTGAAGATATATCATCACCAGCATAATGGCCTATATAGTCCACTGCAGGTCATAGGCTCTCCGTTTCGGGAGGCTTTGCTATAACCGCCCCGCTTGGCAAACGGATTGGCGATCGCAATTTTTGTAATTTGGACTCTGCTGCCTGTCACCGGTCTGCTAAATGTTAGTCTGGTAGTTTCCGTAAAGGCTATTTAGCCATCTGACGGTAACCAATTTTATTTTCAAGGCTTTCCCTTAGTCGCCTTTTACGATACCCACGGGAAGAGTTGGGGTGGCATTGTTCTTACACCGATACCACACGGATCCCCATGTAATTTGTAAAGAACGATCACTCAATTCATAAGCCCCAGAAAGAGCTAGTGAAAATTGCTAGTTATAAATAAATTACTCAATGAAGCATTATAAATATTTCAGCGCAAGCGCCTCCTTTTTTTGTACGGCAATAATATTGTTTTGCAACTTATTGTGATGAGTATTTTGTGAGGCGAAATAATTTCTTCCCCCACACGATCCCGCATTACTAAACTGAAACTTACATAGAACAGCCTTATTTACACAAACCTTAATAGAGGTTGTTTGGTGTATACCTACGTAAAGTTGTTATTGATAAAATTACTTCGCAACCCTCCGCACTCAAATATAAAAAGGTATATGTTACCTTGTCCGAAGTGAAGAAGAGCACCACCCTCCCACCCACAGATGCGTTCAATTTTATCAATAACAACTTTACAATGAATTTCCGCAAAGTAACGCCTGAGTCAATTAACTACCTACGTAAAGTAAAAACTTTTCTTTCTTCAGATTTCATCCTGCATAGGACAAATTATTTTGACACGAGAATGAGAAACCATTTAAAATCCTGATGGCTGTGGTTACTGCTGCAGATGAACTTAACCACCTCTGATTCCCGCGTGTAGCAGAATATGCACACTATTATTTTCGTAGTCACCTATATTTTAAAGAAGCTTTAATATTGAATTTAATACTTTACAATAGTGCTAGACTTACAATAGCTTTACAATAGTAACTCCTCTCAGAAGTCAAATTTTTAAAAACACTCATGTATTTTAATATTTATTTCTTACAATGAAATTTCATGCTTCTTTGAAATGAACGGACTTTTATACACTTCTAACTTTATGGATATGTGATGGACTGTCCATCACATATTTTACCTTTGGTGTAAAATTTACAAAAATTTTCGAGAATGTATGCTTACAACAAAAACGACATCAACTAGTAAAATTTAAAATTTTAAACCCAGCGGTTAAGGTTCTGCGTTGATTAATCAGTCAGTCTGGATAAATAATTATACGTATAAAAAAGATGGCGTGTCGTACCGAAGTAAAGACTTACCACGTACTATCATGTATGGGTGTCACAAAAGTAGCCTAAGGGAAAAGCTTTAAAATAGACAATGGCTACCGGCTGATGGCAGGTAGGTAGGCTATTATTATTCTAGATTAAATCATCCATCACAGAATAATACTAGACCAAAATTAAACAGAAAGAGAACAGAAGGCACGACAGCCAAGTGGTTGGGTGGTGGACCCGAGTTCGATCCCCAGGTAACAGGCTCGTACCAATGGGTTTTTCAAAAAGAAACTTATGTATAAAGTATATCGTTAGCTTGTACCTAAAGACAGCGACGGGTTTACCACCTGTCATGTTGTCCCGATAATATCTTCGGTGGAAGGTGGGTCGAAGGAACGTAATTGTCTAGACTAGATCTCTGTTTACCTGTATGGGAAATTGAGTGAAGACATTTCTTTATTTTTTTTAAAATTTAACAGACACTTTGGGACAACATGACAGGTGGTGAGCCCGTCGCCGTCTATATGTCCGAGGCAACGATATAATTCGTACTTAAGTTTTTGTAAAAACCGATTGGTACTTGCCTGCCATCTAGGGATCGAGGTTTTACTCTACTCGGGTTTATTGACTCGACTTTTATGTATTTATTTTACTTACTTTAAAACTTTCGGAAAACTTATAGCTAACTTAATTTATTACAATTAATTTTAATAAGCACAGAGGAGGAGAGGAAGACACAATCAAAAGTTTCCGCTTACAGAAAATGATACAATAGCATCGAGAAACTGCCTGGTGTCAACAGACAGAGAATAGCATTGCTGTCGAAAAACACGTCGCTTAGGAACCTTTTCATCTGATTGCCAGAGGCGTAAACAAATCAATGTCATGCTGTTTAGCCACCGTGTTGAAACATCTGCTTGCTGTAATGATGAAAGTGTTCTGCCTATAATTGGTTTTGACCAAAGGCACATGGAGCGTGGCAGGTTGCGAACTGAAGAGGATGGAACTTTCAGCCCAATGCGTCCCAATAACTCAGGACAGTCGATCGAGATACTCAGTGTCTGCTATATGCCTTCTTTCTGAAGTGAAAGTACATCAAACAATGTACAACGCTTCGAGTAAAAATTTAAAAATTTAATTTTATTTAAAATTAAAAATTAGGTAAAAAATATCTTCACGTCATTTCCATATCGGGTAGACAGAGGTCTAGACAATTAAGTCCATTCGACCCACTTTCCACTGAAGACATTTATGGGACAGGCGGTGAGCACGTCAACGTCTTATGTCCAAGCCATCGATTTTATCGTGCATAAGTTTTTGAAAAAATCCATTGGTACCTTGCTAAACCTTGGGGATCGATGTCGGGTCCCTTGACTCGAATTCCGATAACACAACCACTCGGCTATCGTGTCTGTCATTATTAGAAGTATTGTAATTAATTAGAAGTATTGAGTCTTTAAAAATATATGTTTTAGATCTTAAATGTATGTGTTGAAAAGCTTCTGGATCTGGTCTATGCGAGTTATATAGGTAGTAGAATTAGGGTCCCAAATCATAGTACCTCTGCTTCAAATGGATGCAAACATATGCACAGTAGAGAATTTTAAAAGTTTTTCTGACGCAAAATCCACTAACATACGCATTATGAAACGAAGTGATTTAGAAGCTTAAAGCTTTATTGATAATAACATGTATGTGCTCCTTAAAAAGTAATTTGCTTTGAAAAATTATTCCCAGATCTAGAATGGAAGCTAATCTATACAGATTGGTGTAACAGCACACCATTGTCAATATAAAAATATGTTGCAAGTAAAATTTGTAAATTTCTGTCTTGGAGTTACTCTATGTATTACTGGTAGCTTTCGAATGCTGGATATTTGCAAACATTTAGTTACTTAACTGCCAGTAATATATCGATTGTATCATATCAGCCTGTCTTGTAACGATAATTTGGCGTAATAGATTGGCAACCGTATTGCCAATCATAGAACCAGACGCCGCGCAATACAAACTCCGGCAGCCACAGGTCTGCAAAATTCTTATCTGGTACATTTCAAAGGTCAAAGTTCTTTTTAACGTTTTTCTTTAGACGCCTCTGGTACATTTTTACGCCGATATCACGCACTTCAAAATGTATCTGTTGAAGAAGGTTAGGAAAGTGAGCTGAGGAAGCCGTTAGTCGGAATGCCTCAGCTCGTTAGTGTTGTGCCTTACTCTCTATAGCTGTATAAATATATAACTACAAAATCATTCGCATGCATGCGGAATCGTGCGATATAATTTTATAAAGAGACATTTTTAAATATCTCTTAAAAATAATGAATTTCCGCAAAGAAATTATAAGTCAGGATAACCGAATCGGTTGGTTCATCGGATTTAGAGTCAAGAGTAGTGTAGACTCGTACAAATGAGTTTTTTTTCAAAACTGATGTACGATTTATACCGTTAGCTTGGACATAACGCGACAGGCTCACCCTGTCCGACACGTTGTCCCAAAAATATTTTCGTTGAAAGGACTTACTGATTAGACCTATCTCGCCCAGAATTGGTAACAGCGTGAAGATATTCAGTATACCACTCTTAAATTTCCACAGAGTAACTCCCGAGTCTATGTAGCTTTCTGTCTCTCTATCTCCTGTAGCTTTCTTATCGGTAAAACGCCGGTGTATCAATCCACAAAACTTCAAGGTAAGCGAAAATTTTTACAAAATAATGAAGAGATTTAACAAATGTTGTCTAAAGAAACAGTTCGGCACCATTTCGAAGAATACTAGTTTTAAAATGAACCAGAGTGACGACGGGCAATAACGTCTATGGTGCAAAATGTCTGGATTTTCGGTCGCCAATCCGCTTGCCAAGCACGGCTATAATGATAAATCCTCCTTACTGTCGAGGCCTATGTCCTATAAAGGACTTTTAGAGACCTTAAAGTTGATAAATATAGTGTTATAACTACATAGGTACATAAAAAGACGTTAAAATTTCGTTGACTTCAAGTTTCTCTTATTTTGACAATGTGCTTGCAAATATTGAAATTATAAGATTATGGGATTAACTACTGAATCATAGGTTAGATACCCATTTTGAAATAACTAGATCAAAATTAAGAGCGTTCATTAATAAAACATACATACTCGTAAATCGATAGACACAACGTCACATACATTGCTCTGATCTCAATGTAAGCAGCTTAAGCATTTGTATACCTTCTCAATAACTGCATTCAATTCATTTTTAACCTTCGCAAGTACCAGTTATCGCTCACTGAAGTGCCAGTGTCGTAATTTGCGCGCTCTCACAACTCTCTACTCTATTCTTACATCTCCAACTGCTCTCTGTTACTTGTCTTCCCAATTTCAAATCCTTTGCTTTATCCTTTGCTTTATCTTTTGCTTTATCTTTTCCTTTGCTCAAGCCATGACAGAAGCCTTCGGTCAACAAACATGATCGGAGCTGAGGAGAAGACAAAGTAGGAGATACTTTGTCTTCTCTTCAGCTCCGACTTGGTCCATTAATCCTTTTCCGTTCAATCCGTCTTGCTTTGGGACGCACAGACTCTCGATATCAGGACTTCTAAAAGTCGCTACGCTTTCAAGATGAAGGTAAAAGATCACTTTAAGAAATCTATTCAGAATTCTCCTGACAACTTATTTGTACGTAAATGAATATTTGTGCGTTTGTGTATATCGTATTTATATATTTATGTTTATGTTGTTTATCTTTATTTGTATTACAGTTTTCATTACCATCGCTCTTATCTATCTTTCTCTTGGTAGAAAATGCTTCAGTCATTTCGTCCACCTATACATTCATATATGTAATACTATATCATATGAATAAAGTTAAACAAATAAATAAAATATTTTTGAATCAAAAACAAAATAGGTATCACAAATGCCCCCGAACATACAAACCCTTTGTTTTCTAAATTGAATCGACCGGGAATCGAACTCGGGACCTTAGAGCTGGCGACGCCGTGAAAACCGGTGAGTACGTCACTAGTCCACGAAAGTCGTCAAAAAGTCATTCCGCTCGCCAAGCAGGGATAGTAGCAAATTCTCTTTCTGATAAAATTATTTATTTAGAAATGCATCTGTGTACTCGCCATATGATAGCCGAGTGGTTGGGTGGTCGGAATTACGAGTCAAGAGACTCGAGTTCGATCCCCAGGTGGCAGGCTCGTACCAATGGGTTTTCAAAAACTTATGTACGAATTATATCGTTGACTTGGACATAAAGACGGCGATGGGCTCACCACCTATCACGTTGTCCCGGAAATATCTTCGGTGGACGGTGGGTCGAAGGTACTTAATTGTCTAGACTAGACCTCTGTCTATCCCTGTATTGGGAATTGCGAGATGTATATATATATATATATATATATATATATATATATATATATATATATATATATATATATATATATATATATATATATATATGTATATATATATATATATTTATATATATATATATATATATATATATATATATATATATATATATATATATATATATATATATATATATATATATATATATATATATATATATATATATATATATCTGTGTACTCTAGTTTTTTACAGAAAAACATATTTATTTACAGAAAAAATTATGTTAATATTTACAATACTTATTAACTAAAAACTGCTATAATCGTAGAGCCCTACTCCTCGTGGCATGGTACCAAGAACGCTGGCTGCATTTCCACGTTGAATGGCTAGACTTAACCGTTGAGCGAGAAAAGAACCAGCCCTCTTGTCACCAGCGGCAACGATAAGTTTCGGATACAATTCCTTTAGAAACTGCATCGCGCGGGGACCCCACGGACCGATTGTCTCTACGGCAAATGGAACAAATATATAGTCTCCTTTCAAAGACTCATATTTACGCCATTTACCCGATTCAGCTGCCTCTGATGCCGCCCCGGCCCTTATCGAAGTACCCTTGATATGAGAGGCCTCTAATGTATCGACGCAAGTTGCGTCCCACACAAGAGCTTTGCCTCTCTCCCAAGGGACTAAAGTCAAGCCGTCGGGTCTCTTACCATCCTCTCTAAATATTCCACAAGGCTCTAAAACCGATGGAATATTTATGGAAACAAGAGCCCTTCGGATGACTTCATTCAAGGAACCGTGACGAGATAGTCTGCCGGCACTTTTTTGGCATGAAAGTTCGTGGAGGCCTAACTCGTCGACGTCGCTGCCACAAGGACATCGATGTGGTTGACAAGTACTCCAGTTGACTTTTAGAAGCTGGTTATGAAGTAAGTAGTCATTTTCTTCAGAGCTGGTACTTAGGATTGGGTTCAGTCGTTTTCTCTATACATGCATAATATTACAAAGAAGGAGGGATAACGTAAGGAAATGAAATCCCGTCAAAATGAATACAATTTAAAATAAGTAGCCACACACTTAAACACATGTCACTAGACATTTTTTTTCTTTTAAAAAGTTACCTTCGTCCACAAAGTTTTAAAAAGTTATCCTCCAGGATTGTCAAGTCTGTAATTTTATTCATGAATCTCTTGGGACGTATAAGTCACGATAGCCGAGTTGGTTGGGTGATCGGAGTTCGCATCAAGAGACCTGAGTTCGACCCCAGGTGGATGGCTCGTACCAATGGGTTTTTTCTTAAGTAAGATTTATATCGTTGGCTTGAAAATAAAGACTGTCACGTTGTCAAAAAAAATATCTCCGGTGGAAGGTGGGTCAAAGGGACTTAATTGTCTAGACTTGACCTCTGTCTACCCCTGTATTGGGAATTGCGTGAAGATATTTATTATATTTATATTATTTAAATTTATAAATAAAATATTAAATTTAAATTTGTATTCAAATGAGCTTGTAACTGATAATGTGGTAGTTTCATATTTTTATTGTTTTTGAAATTTTCAAAAGTTCTCCTAAAGAATGCTA
The DNA here is from genome assembly GCA_029286605.1 of Sericinus montela. NCBI lineage: Eukaryota > Metazoa > Arthropoda > Insecta > Lepidoptera > Papilionidae > Sericinus > Sericinus montela. Next base: position 147,202 of record JAGSMR010000131.1, read on the forward strand.
TCCGAAAGTATATCCTTTGAATTATAGTAACTTTTATTCTAATAACAGGGTTTTTTCGAATTTTTTATGAATTTATTTTTATTTTCTTCAGTTCTCAATTCATTATGTAGCTTAATAATTTTTTATTACTGATACATAGGGACATACTACATAAGTCACGATAGCCGAGTGGTTGGGTGGTCGGAATTTCGAGTTATTAGACCCGAGTTCGATCCCCAGGTTTTTTAAAAACTTATGTACGAATATCGTTGGCTTGGACATAAAGATGGCGACGGACTCACCACTTGTCACGTTGTCCCGAAAAATATCTTCGGTGGAAGGTGGGTCGAAGGGACTTAATTGTCTAGACTATACCTCTCTCTATTATAGGTATAGGGAATTGCGTGAAGATATATTTTTTTTACATAGGGACTACGATTGTACATCTCAACACGACAATTTACTTAGATAAGCTTTTTTGTATAATTTGTTCTTTATAAATAATATCTATATATTAAGTCACGATAGCCGAGTTGTTGGGTGGTCGGAATTTCGAGTCGAGAGACCCGAGTTCGAACCCCAGGTGGCAGTACCAATGAGTTTTTCAAAAAACTTATGTACGAATTTCATCGTTGGCTTGGACATAAAGACGGCGACAGGCTCACCACCTGTCACGCTGTCCCGAAAATATCTTCAGTGGAAGGTGGGTCAAAGGGACTTAATTATCTAGACTTGACCTCTGTCTACCCTTGTATTGGGAATTGCGTGAAGATATTTATTTATATTTTATAAATAATATTTATCGGAGATCGCATCATTAAATAATCGAATAATATTTCTTGAGGACCCGATACTATTGACTACCTGTGGATGAATACAAATTACATTATGATATGAAATAACTATTAAAATGCTGCTGTCATATCAGTACGCCTCCTCGCACCCCACACAATCATCATTGTAATGACGTAGTGCCAAGGGGGCGGGGCCCGGCCGCCGGGGGTGGGGGGGGGAGAGCAGCGCTCCTGGCACGATTCATACGTTATTAACAGCAATTGGAGGCAGGATTGTCATCTATAACGCACTTGCTCTGTTCATTAACAAAGGATAAGATCCGCGTCCGCGAATCGCAGCCCGCGCTGCAGAGCTACCGGCTTTTTACGCGGATTGTTTGATTTAGCCGACGAGGGGCGTGTCGTCGGCTGACGAGGTTGCGGCGGGGGTGAGCGGGGGCGAGGGGGGGTCGGTGGGGGGCGGAGCCGTCCAATGGGGGGCGCGGGCGTCCGGCGCGCCAGTTTCGCGTGGCGCGCCGCTCCGGACGCATTCCTCGCGCGTTACACTCGCTCCTGGTGTTGAGGCGCGCGCCGCGAGTGCCCAGTGGCCCAGTGCTGTGATACGTACCCATTGAGTGCCGCCGGAGTGCCCGGCTGCGCCCCCAGCCGCCGCCAGCGACCGCTGCACCCGCGCCCGACGGCCGCACCAGCGCACATTCCCGCACGGAGAGGTGGGCAACGGATGATCACGCTTTTACCGGAGTCTTACACAAGTGTTGTGTCCACTTCGGAGCTTATCACGAAAACTTAAACATCAAAGGTTCAAAACCATACGAACGTAATCTGCCGAGAGCGAACTGCAAATGTTTAGATTAAAGAAAAAACTAGACAACATATTGCGTACTACCTAGAACATTTGAAATCTAGCGACTCTAGGGTGCATAAATCTTCTTCACCCACGCACGTGTCCACTTGGACTTGATGACACAGCAGCTGACAGCTCACCAACTCACCAACAAGTAAAGTTAGTTCTCGCATGTCGTGCCCACTGGCATACCAAAGAAGTAGGTTACAATTTAAAAAACAATCACCAAATGTTAATGTTAGAAAGGCCAATAGTACTGGTACTGATACACATCGTGCTAACGTAGAGTCCATCTCTGACAACGAAATGTATAGAAACTCCGACTATTATTAATTCCATCACCAAACAGCTGTAGCAAATAATGTAGAGCAAACTTTCAGAGTAGAGATTTTCATATATTGACGCGTCATCCCTGACGGGGTAGGCAACCTAAACAGATCGCAAAGTCTCATCATCATTTCATACCTCTTTCGATTCGAATTATTCGACACGGTATATGTTTGTCTGGTTGTCTGGATATCCGAGTGTCCGTAACTTTTCATTCTCCGAAATTTTAAACAATCGCAAGTCGCGATAGCAGAGTGGTTGGGTGATCGGAAATTGATTCAAGAGATCCGAGTTCGAAGTTATGTACGATTGGCTTATATCGTAGGTCCCAAAATAATTCTTCGGTGGAAGGTGGGTTGAACAGACTTAGGTGTCCTCTGTGTACACCTCTGTCTACACCATTATTGACAATGGCGGGAAACACTGGAACATTTTATGTTTCGATCGCTTATAATAATTATAACATACATACATACATAACGGCTTATAAAAATCATCTGCAAGACATCGACCTCTCCTCAAAGAGGTATAGCCATAATCGCCACGCTTAGCGAAGCGGATTGGCGATTTCAATAGCAGTGCCCTCGCAAATAAGACGGTACAATCCGTCGCCATAATTTAATAAGTATATATCATTAGTTAATTTCTCTTTACGATTTTATCATTAATCTGTTGAATATATGCGACAACTTTGTAAATATCTTCTTGCATTCTAAAAGTAAAATTTTCTTGTAATAATTTAAGATGTATCTACTGTAAGAGAAATTATGGAATACTGATAAAACATCCACACTGATTTTATGGTTACATGATGCCAGTTAACCAGTGGCGCGCTGCTCTAAATTATGAACAATTTTATTGACTATGAATTTGTAACTGAATGCAAATCATTATGTTTAATACAAATATAAGATATACAACGTAAACATAATTTATATTCCTTAGAATTTAAAAAATATCGTCACGCCATTCCCAATACAGGGGTAGACAGAGGTCTAGTCTAGACAATTAAGTCCCTTCGACCCACCTTCCACCGAAGATACTTTCGGGACAACGTGACAGGTGGTGAGCCTGTCGCCGTCTTTATGTCCAAGCTAACGATTTAATTTGTACATAAGTTTTTGATAAACCCATTGGTACGAGCCTGCCACCTGGGGATCGTGCTCGGGTCTCTCGACTAGAAATTCCGACCACCCAACCACTCGGCTATCGTGACTTTTATCTTGACCTTAGAATATAAATTAAATTTATACATTCGAATCACATTGGCTAAATAAAATATCTCTATTTGATTTAACATTTATGTATAATGTGATAAAAATGCGTTAGATCTTCGAGTATAGATTATTGTAACTAAAAGATTTTACTCATAAATTAACTTAAAAATTTCTGCTTATTTTTCGTACTCATACGCGGGTTAGTGGAGTTTGTATGGTCCGAGTGGCTCAAGGTTGCTAAATGGTAGGAACGTATAAAACAGCGGGATGGCTGAACAAAACAGCTACGTCTATATAAATTATTGTACAAAAATTGTTGACCGTAAACAATTATACAATATTTATATGTATAACAATGATTTCATGTTTAATTTAGCATGAATGGGAAAACATTAAATTCTTCACGTTTTTACTTTGTTTTTATTTTATTTAATAATAAACTCAAATTAAGATAGTTAATTGACTCAGGCGTTACTTTGCGGAAATTCATTGTAAAGTTGTTATTGAAAAAGTTACTTCGCAACACTCCGCATGCAAATATAAAAAGGTATATGTTACCTGGTCCGAAGAAAAGAAGAGCACCACCCTCCCTCCCACAAATGCGTGCACTAATTCCACTGTATGCACCACCACCACCACTACACTCAAACCAGGTAACATATACCACCACCGAAAACGCGACACGTGTTTCACCTCAAAACAAGGCATTATCAAGCGAGTAGACTCTACGATGAGCGACCGCAGAGTCCATCCAGAGAGTATATCTCTGCGGTCGCTCATCGTAGAGTCTACTAGCTTGATAATGCCTTGTTTTGAGGTGAAACACTTGTCGCGTTTTCGGTGGTGGTATATGTTAGCTGGTTTGAGTGTTGTGGTGGTGCATACAGTGGAATTAGTTACTATTTAATTAGTGCACGCGTCTGTGGGAGGAAGGGTGGTGCTGTTCTTCTCTTCGGACCAGGTAACATATACCTTTTTATATTTGCTTGCGGAGTGTTGCGAAGTAACTTTTCAATAACAACTAAACGCAAATTAGCTTTGGTGAAAAGTGGGTTACCCCAGTATATTAAATTGCGTGAAGATATATGATAAAGCGGCGGGGAGCCGTAGTTATCATAACGTAGGTATTGAACGCAGACGCGATAACAGATCATGAGTATTCGAAATTGGCATGTATTTTTCTCAACAACCTAACATTTCCATATCTCTCAATTTGTACTAATTAATTCATTCATTTAATAATTAATAAATAACGATAGCCGAGTGGTTGGATTATTGGAATTTGAGTTATGAGACTTTATGTCAAAGCCGTACATGCGAGCCGGCCACCTGGGGATCGAACTCGGGTCTATTGACGGTTCCGATCACCAAACCACGCGGCTATCGTGACTATAAAAATATATGTATATCAACCAATAGTGGTAGAGCCACGCATCAGCTTTTGTTGTTGCATGAATGGGCCGGCTCGACCGGGGTAGTACCACGACCTCACAGAATACCGGCGTGAAGTAGAAGTCAACAAACTTCTGTGTTTCGTCTGGTGAGTGCAGGTAACCGGTGGCCCACACCCCAATTTGGGGGGGGAGGCACTCTAAGGGAGGCAACCCATCTGCTATGCCTCTGGCATTGCGGGTGTTCATGGTCGGCGGTAATCACTTACCATCACGTGAGCCACCTGCTCGTTTGCCTCCCTTTTCTATAAAAAAAATCTTTGTAAGTACTTATGTAGATTTCTCCAACACTACGAAGACAGCGAATTCAGCAACACTAAGATGTACAACGAATGACAAATACAACACCCGAAAACTTGTAATGCAAATAAAAAATAAAGCATATTTGAACAGCGTCACGACGTATAGTTCTAACAAAATAATAATATAAATACCGGTATTTTGCCACAGAGTTTTCCACTGCCTGTTTTAAATAAATAAATACATTATAGATATAAATAGGTACAACATGACCTACGTTCCTCCTATCCCAATGTAAGATGCTAAAGCACTTGTGGTATGGAAATCAAAAACAACGAAGCCACCACAAACACCCAGACCCGAGAAAATGTAGAAAAGGAAAACCTGGGACCTCGAGATGGCTATACCTTGAAAAACGGGGTTTACCCCTCTCGTCCACGGAGGTTGTCGAGGAGGTATTTTGACACTAATAAATCCAAATAGTCATACTAACAACTAATAAAATTCTATCATTGATTTATAACCATTAATCTCTTTACTTATTTATTAGTAAATTATATTAATTTATACTTCGTTATCTTATTTATTAACATAACCGATTCGATGTAACTATATACGTTGAATTTTAATGAATAAACGTATCGGTGACGGTATTAATAAGCTTCGGTGAAAGGACTTAATTGTCTAGAGCTCCTAGCTAGCCTACTCTAGTTTGGCGAAAATAGATTATTTAACAACAATATTTCCAAACCGTACGAATAAACAGAAGCTAGAGTAGACGTGGGTAAAGTAGTCAGCTTGCGGTGGAAACATTCGCGCTGCAATATGTACAGTTTCGCATTAACATATAGGCCTAAAGCCCGCACCGTATCGGCACACTAAGTGCCGATAATTGTAGGTCTCTGCTCTACCTGCATTATGTTAAACATTGTTAAATAATAACCGCTGTCGAAAACGATGCTAAAATAGTTTTTACACGCTTGAATTAATTAACATTTTGTTATAAAGGAAATGTTGAAGTTGAATTTTTTTAGGTATTAAGTAAACGACCAACTAACAAACGCCGTGTGGTGGTGTCAGGACATACCATCCCATTTCTTGTTGGTGTCGTAAGAGGTGACTAAGAGAAAAACCTTGAAAATGCTTGAAAAAGGCACATGGCACATGGCAGTGTGTATGGAATTTTTTAACTTTCTCGTTTATTTATTTTAAAAAAGCCGAGTTTGGCTTACATTCTTTATAAATTTATAAAAATGCACCATAAATATATTCATTCTATTCATATGACTAAAAAAGACATCTGTCGCTATTTTATTTTCAACGGTCTATCGAAGGTGTTAGGTTTAGGCTTTTTTATTAAGAGAAATATCTAATTTTATACAAAGTATAGGTAACAGTGATAGTGTAACATATTCCACTGTATTATACAACCTTATTTATTATGTGGGGTTCTATGTATTTTGTTGCACGTTAGAGCGGCGCCTCGGTACGGCGGAGATAGCGGATTCGAATCCCGCCCGTGTCAGTGCATTATTAAATCTCTACACATGAAAGCAATACTTTTTATTGCTACAGGAGTTTATTAAAGCGAGGTCCGACTCGCACTTGTCATTTTTTACAATCTCCTCGATGGCAGATTGTAAAAACAATAACAATCAAATATTCGTAATAAAGTTTGTTTATTTATTCTCAGTTGTCATCGCTTGAATTTTAAACACAAATCCCCATCGCTAGTTGTGTAGAGACGAAACATTATTGCTATCTGCTAAAAATGGATATAATTTATGCACTAAATTACAGATGAGCATTTGATAGTGGCTACTGACAATTTATATCTTGTGAACACCAGCTTAAATCCAACTCACTAAAAATTTATGCTTGGAATGATGCGTTAATATGGGAAAACTGGTATTACATCCTCGTTTACAAAGAACCTCGTACCTCTTAGGCCATAGAATTTATTGCAGTTTTCTTTCTTTGTCGATGCGGGCTGGCTTCATTTTATAAATAAATAAATATCCTCACGCAATTCCCAATACAGGGGTAGACAGAGGTCTAATCTAGACAATTAAGTCCCTTCGCCTTCCACCGAAGATATTTTCGGGACAACGTGACAGGTGGTGAACCCGTCGCCGTCTTTATGTCCAAGCCAACGATATAATATATCGTACATAGGTTTTGAAAAAACCATTGGTACGAGCCTGCCACTTGTTGTGTTAGCTCCAAATGTTAGCTCCAATATTATTAATGATATTTTTTTTTTGCAAGTAAACGAATTTCTAGATAAACTTAAAACGTAAGGAACTCTCTCGAGACAGAATATTAGTTAAATCAAAGTCAAATCAGTTTCAAATTCAGTCTCCTCTTACGATAACAACTATAATAATTCAAATATTCAATATTTCATTTATTAATGTTAAATATTTAATAATTATATATTATTAAATATTTAGCTTGCGCGAGTATGTCTGCGTTGAATTTAACATTTAGGTATTAACAAAAAGCTGCCGGTCCGGCCGGCGAGGAAAAATATTCAGCTCACACTTCACACACAGACGCACGCGGTGTCTTGATACGTACATGTTTTGTTTCATACCTTACGACAAGCTCACCACCCTGCCGTCCCCAAGCTAAAATGCCGTTTTTGTAGAAAAAAATCTCTATCGATTTGTTGTACCAGAATTTCCGTAAAATTTATAGTAACTATTATTATTTTTGAAGTCTACGAAAATCAATATAGATTTTTTTCTGATTGAGATGGCACGAAGAAGTCAAAATCGGTCAGATGCCAGATAACGACATTTTAGCTTGAGGACGGCAGCAACGTATTCTCGAACCTGTGGCCATAGGTCTAGGCACTTTAGTTCTTTCGACACAAATTTTACTAGAGCTTATCTTTATGCCATTAATGTTCATGCCAACTATACAAATCGTACCTGCAAAAGTTTTGCAGAAAATTCATTAGTACGAGTTTTCCTCCTGGGAATCCAACCAGTCTCCTAATTCAAATTCCAATCACCAAAACAATGAACTACCATCTACCGTCGCCTCCGACCTTCTCATGCTTGACGCCAATACCAATACTGGAGTAAAAAGAGGTTTAGACAATTAAGTCCTTTCAACCACCTTCCACACCGCCACCGCCATTATAATTCCCAAACCATCCATACAAATAATACATAAGTTTTGAAAAAACCCATTAGTATGAGCCTACCTCATAGGGATCGACCACAGGTTTTTTGACTAACACCTAACCACTCGGCTATTGTGACTTATTATCGTGGCTATATGCTACTAACTAAATAACTCATACTAGTAACACAAATCGTACAACGTTTTCTAAAACTTCTGGATACTTGGACTCAAATCTCCTGATACACGACGAACTGGCTTCAGTGGCACCTAACCGAAAATGGTACAGTCACCGAAACCATAATTCAACCAAAGACACCCATCAGAGAGAGCATCGATTATTTCTCGCACACTTCTGCTAATTTTGAAAGACACCGCTGCAGTAATGCAACTTTTTCGGTCACCCACTTGATCTCGCTCTCAGCAATCAAGTATCTCGTATTGCCACTCAGTTGTTTATTTGTATGATTATTCATTTCACGAGAGAGATGATAAATAATTTAATTAGCACTCGATGCTGTATGAATTCCTGTCGCTTCTTCTGCCACATTCCTTCCCCTGGAAACCGGTAGTTGGGGTCTTGAAGAAAACATTATTTTAATTCGACGCCCGCCTCCCCGCCGCGAATGCGCCTGCATATAGTTAAAATGTATGTTAATACGGCGCAGGTTAACGTGCTGCGATGACTCTTTATAATGCAGTAAAAAAATATCTTCACGCCATTCCCAATAGGGAATAGGGGGTAGATGAACAATGAAGTCCTTTCGACCCACCTTTCACCGAAGACATGTTTGGGACAACGTGACAGATGGTGAGTCCGTAGCCATCTTTATGTCCAAGCCAATATAAATCGTACGTAAGTTTTAAAAAAAACCCATTGGTACGTGCCTTGCGGATCAAACTCAAGTCTTTTGACTCGAATTTCGATCACCCAACCACTCGGCTATTGTGGCTACATTTATAACATAGTAATTCTGCTGTACATGTGTAATCCTGATTAAATGTAATGTCAGCACTGCTCTGGAAATACACACCAGGTTCAGTCTTGATAATAAAATATTACTAAATGCCCTGCAAACGCCATTGTAGGACGTAAGCCTCACTCGTAAGAGCCGTTTGCTAGCTCGTATGGACTAGTGACGGTAAGGTTTTAGTTAGCAAGGAACGAAGTGTAGCAAGTTTTTATATCCGTGAGTTCTCTGAACTTTAAACACTAGACGCCACCAGTCATCTGTCGGTTGTCTGTCCGCTTATTATTATTTTATATTCACGCATTCATCAATATTGGGTGCAGTGCGAGGCAGGGCGGACTCGGTTCACATTCATCAGGGTGATGAAGGACCTCCGAGTGTTCCTAAACTACCTACCTAGGCATATACACCGATTGATTACACGTGAGTTTAGCCATTTTTAATTATTTGATTAATATTGGGCGATCATTGGCCAGGACAATTCAGTTATTTCCATTCACATTTCACCGGAGATTATTTGGGGCAAGTTTGAAGTCTGGTGGCGTTTTAGTGTCGAAGTTAATGTTATATATCGTATAATATTTTTTTTCTTTCAATTATTATTCACTTCATCTTCTCACAATGATGGCGGGATAACCGTCCCCAATAATACTACACCAAGAGTATTAGCACGATATCCGAGACGTTGGATGATCGGAATTCGAATCAGGAGACCCTAGTTCGATTCTAAAGAGAAGGTGCTAAATATTATATATATATTAATATTATTTGGTTATCTTTGTGAAGAGATGGAGTTAATGATAATTGGAAAAAAAAAACAATTTTTTGCGATGAAGTAATTAGTGTGAAATTTGGCGATATGTTCTCTCTCTAGTCTCTCAGTTTGATATGATGCGTGAAGATATGCATATACTAAAATAAAAATAAAAATAAATATCTTCACGCAAATCCCAATACAGGGTTAGATAGAGGTCTAGTCTAGACAATTAAGTCCCTTTGACCCACCTTCCACCGAAGATATTATCGGGACAGCGTGACAGGTGGTGAGGCCGTCGCCGTCTTTATGTCCAAGCCAACGATACAATTCGTGTATAAGTTTTTAAAAAATCCATTGGTACGGGCCTGCTACCTGTAAATTGAACTCAGGTCTCTTGACTCGAAATTCCGACCACCCAACCACTCGGCTATCGTGACTACTGCATATACTTAAGTAATTAATTTCGTATATACTACATGACAAATATTCTGTTCATCTAAATATTCTTTGTTGTTGAGTGTAAAGGTGTCCAAAAATTATACTTGCATTCATTCCTGAACAAGTATATGATTATGACGATGAGTATAGAATGTTGGGAAATTACATACCAAAATATTAAATTACAATTATCCTAAATAAGTTATCGTACGCCGATTTCCGAATCTTCTGGATATGAAATGTGATGCAGTTGGCGGGCCCAATCGCCTCGCTACGAGATTTTCAAGAAGTTTCACGTTCGAATGTCATTTTGACGACCTCCGATTCATTTAACTAAGCGACAGAAGAATTTCCTATAGCGCACATTCCTAAAACTGAACCGAATGAAGTCTGCCGCCGCAGGGCTCCGCGGATCACAGGGGCCGAGGTTTTTGCGCAAGGAGCGCTCACAATTCCATCGCAACAGAGTGGACAACGCTCAGCGCCCTATCGCCGATTCATCTCTTTTTACGTCGCCGAGCTCGCCGAAAGCGTTTAGGTGAGACTGTGACGCTAATCATATTTAAGAATGCACTCCTTGCTAGTTGCCTGCCCCGGCATTCCACGTTATGTTTTATTTTTGACGAGACCTTGGAGCGTGTGGGCAATATTCTGCTAGAATGCCATCTCTTAATGCTATCTGTCTGTACTCTCTCAGTCCTTTTGTAGAGATCACGCGGTTTAACGACTCAATGGTTCTTAATATAAATGGATTTAAGATATGTTTTTGGATATTTCTTTTAAGATACAAGCAATGCCAAGTAACATTACTTGTATTCCTTACTAGTATTGCTAGTAATGAAGTTTATCGTGTCTGTGGTTAGAAGTATGTAAATTGGTATGCAGACTGTTGTTTACCATTGTAAATTGTGTACTTAACAACATTATCGGAATTACATCCTGGTGTAGTTCCCATGCCAATCCACTTGCCAAGCGTGGCGAGTATGGCAAATCCTCCTACAGGAGAGACCTATGCCCTGCAGTGCACTAACAAGCCGTAATGTATATCGAGGAAAGTTTGTACAGGAAACATATAATATCAGAAGTTGTTTATAGGGTACTAATTTTCTCATTACTTCGTTAAAAACACAATTTTCTGAAAGCTAATAGGCTGTAAACATTAGCTTAGTGAGTTAGTGGGCTGGCTTACATTCAATACTACCACAGACCCACGTACTGGCCACGGTTCTGGTCAACAGGACACTTGTGGAATGTAACTCATCTGCCTTATGACGAAAACTTCATTGTTTGTCACATTACTACGTTTTTCCCGTATTTCCCCGGTCGGGTCAATGTAGAAAACACATTTTCGACATTTATCGGGTCTGGGTGTATGTGTTACCATCGTTGTTTCTGATTATATAATACAAGTTGCTTAAGCTGCTTACTTTGGTATCAGAGCAATGTATGTGATGCTGTTCCTATCTATGAATGTACGAGTATGTATTTAATACATTATTTCGAATAAATAATTCAGTACGTGTTTAACTGTATCGGAACACTTCGCGAAAGAAAGTGTGATAAACATAAAAAAAAACGAATAATGAAAACGAAACAAACATACCACAGAAATGACTCACACTGAATAATATAAATACAAATGCAGAACAAACAAACATGAATAACTGTACGGAATAATTAATATAAACTTTTATTAGAACACTTAATTAATTTACTGATGTCACATTGAGGTGCGGTGTCGATGGCTTACTTTTGTGTGTCGTTTGATGTAACGTGAGGACAGCTAGTATATATATTATGATTGTAGAATCGTAAAAATCAATAACGACTTCACATAACTAATTAGTTAGGTGTGACTGGAGTTTGTGGAGCGACAATGTTTGCGTTAGTGGGCCATTATTTGAGACATTCGAACCCGGGGCGGCAGCTGCGCGGGCGCACGTTTTATTATAATGACGTTACGTGGCTCCAGCCGCAGTGTCACTGACACAACCACCGACTAAATCACGATTAATAAATTACATATACATTTACGAATTGTAACGCTTCGTTGCAAAGGCTATAAACACGCTAAAAACACGTATTTTTATTAAACAATGGTAAAAAATATCTTCACCCCATTCCCAATACTAGGGTAGACAAAGATAGAAAAAAAGTGGGCTAGACAATTAAGTCCTTTCAACCCATCTTTTATCGAAGACATTTTTTTAGAACAACTTGACCAAGATAATACGATATAAGGGGTATATAAGTTTTTGGAAAAAAAATCCATTGGTACTAGCCTGCCACTTGGGGATCGAACTCGGTTCTCTTGACTTGAATTCCGATCGGTAAAATTCGAGCGTTGCTGTCTGCGAAATAGACTTCGTAGGTTCGAGCTCACCACTTGACGTAACGTGAACTACGCCAGATATAAGCTATGAGTTGTCTCATTTGGAATAGTTAACTGGGTTTTTCTTTATGAAAAAAACTATTATGTTTCTATTGAAAGGTCAATATGAAGTAAATCTAAAGGGAGGACGAGACCTAGGGTATTTTAGTTCGGTTACTTCATTTTTGTTATCAGAATAGCGCTTAATGAATCCTGTATGTAATATCAAACGTGTTCTATTATTTGGTGAAGAGGAACCGTCAAGAAACAAAGGTGGATCGGAAGTTACTAGTCCTTGAAACAAACTTTTCAGCGCTGTAACTGCACTTGGATTTGAGTCTTTTTCGTGATACATGTGTCATAAAATTGAAATTGAGAAAAAGCCATAGATTTCTCTACTTATGGTCGATTATTATACGGCAGAGAATGCCAATAAGCATTAAGTCTGCCCTTTGTTTCCTTATTTTAAGGTGAAACGATAAGGTTTTTAAGTAAATAAATAAATAAAAAATATCTATTACTGCAACTGTCAGTTGTAGTACAGCAATAAGGATAATATCTTTAAATGTGAGCACTTAACAGACTATTTTCATTAAAATTAGTAGTTATTTAAACATATGTTCGTAGAGTCACGTAGCCGAAGTAGTTGGATAGTCAGAATTTTTTGTCAACAGACCCGAGTTCGATCCTCAGGTGGCAGGCTCGTACCAACAGGTTTTTCAAAAAAAAACTTTGGTACGAATTATCGTAGATATTAATTAGCTTGGACATAAAGACGGCGTCGGGCCTGTCTGACCTGTCACAGTGTCCCGAAATATCTTCGGTGGAAGGTGGGTCAAAGGGACTTAATTGTCTAGACTAGATCTCTACCCTGTATTGGGAATTGCGTGAAGATATTTATCGTATTACGTTCTCTTTCATTTTAAAATGATAATTTTCAGACCTATAGTAGATGGTTTCTCAATAGACATGCCATCTCTTCAGTACTAATTAGCCGCCCTAGTGCGCCATGCAGATGGAGACAATTGTCCTCGGCTGCAGTGCGTTATCTCAATTGAGATCGCTCAGGCAGCGGTGCGCACAATTTGACGTCTCGCACATTGACCGCTCCGCTAGGCTGATACGTCGGCTCCTCACGCCTTCTATTTATCTTGTTTCAATTACTTGTTCTTAAAGCCTACAAATAGCGTGACATGACAGAAATAAATTGTTCGCAGTGTTGTGTGACATACATCAAATAATAATAATATCCTTTATTGTACACCAAATGAGAAAAGAAAAAAAAAAAACTTTGGTACGAATTATCGTAGATATTAATTAGCTTGGACATAAAGACGGCGTCGGGCCTGTCTGACCTGTCACAGTGTCCCGAAATATCTTCGGTGGAAGGTGGGTCAAAGGGACTTAATTGTCTAGACTAGATCTCTACCCTGTATTGGGAATTGCGTGAAGATATTTATCGTATTACGTTCTCTTTCATTTTTAAAATGATAATTTTTCAGACCTATAGTAGATGGTTTCTCAATAGACATGCCATCTCTTCAGTACTAATTAGCCGCCCTAGTGCGCCATGCAGATGGAGACAATTGTCCTCGGCTGCAGTGCGTTATCTCAATTGAGATCGCTCAGGCAGCGGTGCGCACAATTTGACGTCTCGCACATTGACCGCTCCGCTAGGCTGATACGTCGGCTCCTCACGCCTTCTATTTATCTTGTTTCAATTACTTGTTCTTAAAGCCTACAAATAGCGTGACATGACAGAAATAAATTGTTCGCAGTGTTGTGTGACATACATCAAATAATAATAATATCCTTTATTGTACACCAAATGAGAAAAGAAAAAAAAAAAACTTTGGTACGAATTATCGTAGATATTAATTAGCTTGGACATAAAGACGGCGTCGGGCCTGTCTGACCTGTCACAGTGTCCCGAAATATCTTCGGTGGAAGGTGGGTCAAAGGGACTTAATTGTCTAGACTAGATCTCTACCCTGTATTGGGAATTGCGTGAAGATATTTATCGTATTACGTTCTCTTTCATTTTAAAATGATAATTTTCAGACCTATAGTAGATGGTTTCTCAATAGACATGCCATCTCTTCAGTACTAATTAGCCGCCCTAGTGCGCCATGCAGATGGAGACAATTGTCCTCGGCTGCAGTGCGTTATCTCAATTGAGATCGCTCAGGCAGCGGTGCGCACAATTTGACGTCTCGCACATTGACCGCTCCGCTAGGCTGATACGTCGGCTCCTCACGCCTTCTATTTATCTTGTTTCAATTACTTGTTCTTAAAGCCTACAAATAGCGTGACATGACAGAAATAAATTGTTCGCAGTGTTGTGTGACATACATCAAATAATAATAATATCCTTTATTGTACACCAAATGAGAAAAGAAAAAAAAAAAACTTTGGTACGAATTATCGTAGATATTAATTAGCTTGGACATAAAGACGGCGACAGGCTCACCACTTGTCACGTTGTTTCGAAAATATCTTCGGTGGAAGGTGGGTCAAAGGGACTTAATTGTCTAGACTAGATCTCTACCCTGTATTGGGAATTGCGTGAAGATATTTATCGTATTACGTTCTCTTTCATTTTAAAATGATAATTTTCAGACCTATAGTAGATGGTTTCTCAATAGACATGCCATCTCTTCAGTACTAATTAGCCGCCCTAGTGCGCCATGCAGATGGAGACAATTGTCTAGACTAGATCTCTACCCTGTATTGGGAATTGCGTGAAGATATTTATCGTATTACGTTCTCTTTCATTTTAAAATGATAATTTTCAGACCTATAGTAGATGGTTTCTCAATAGACATGCCATCTCTTCAGTACTAATTAGCCGCCCTAGTGCGCCATGCAGATGGAGACAATTGTCCTCGGCTGCGGTGCGTTATCTCAATTGAGATCGCTCAGGCAGCGGTGCGCACAATTTGACGTCTCGCACATTGACCGCTCCGCTAGGCTGATACGTCGGCTCCTCACGCCTTCTATTTATCTTGTTTCAATTACTTGTTCTTAAAGCCTACAAATAGCGTGACATGACAGAAATAAATTGTTCGCAGTGTTGTGTGACATACATCAAATAATAATAATATCCTTTATTGTACACCAAATGAGAAAAGAAAAAAAAAAAACTTTGGTACGAATTATCGTAGATATTAATTAGCTTGGACATAAAGACGGCGACAGGCTCACCACTTGTCACGTTGTTTCGAAAATATCTTCGGTGGAAGGTGGGTCAAAGGGACTTAATTGTCTAGACTAGATCTCTACCCTGTATTGGGAATTGCGTGAAGATATTTATCGTATTACGTTCTCTTTCATTTTAAAATGATAATTTTCAGACCTATAGTAGATGGTTTCTCAATAGACATGCCATCTCTTCAGTACTAATTAGCCGCCCTAGTGCGCCATGCAGATGGAGACAATTGTCCTCGGCTGCAGTGCGTTATCTCAATTGAGATCGCTCAGGCAGCGGTGCGCACAATTTGACGTCTCGCACATTGACCGCTCCGCTAGGCTGATACGTCGGCTCCTCACGCCTTCTATTTATCTTGTTTCAATTACTTGTTCTTAAAGCCTACAAATAGCGTGACATGACAGAAATAAATTGTTCGCAGTGTTGTGTGACATACATCAAATAATAATAATATCCTTTATTGTACACCAAATGAGAAAAGAAAAAAAAAAAAAAAAAAAAAAAAAAAACAAAATATAGTACAAAACATAAGTATCACAAATTGGATTATTGCTCTGTAGAATGCCATCTCTTAATGCTATCTGTCTGTACTCTCTCAGTCCTTTTGTAGAGATCACGCGGTTTAACGACTCAATGGTTCTTAATATAAATGGATTTAAGATATGTTTTTGGATATTTCTTTTAAGATACAAGCAATGCCAAGTAACATTACTTGTATTCCTTACTAGTATTGCTAGTAATGAAGTTTATCGTGTCTGTGGTTAGAAGTATGTAAATTGGTATGCAGACTGTTGTTTACCATTGTAAATTGTGTACTTAACAACATTATCGGAATTACATCCTGGTGTAGTTCCCATGCCAATCCACTTGCCAAGCGTGGCGAGTATGGCAAATCCTCCCTACGGGAGAGACCTATGCCCTGCAGTGCACTAACAAGCCGTAATGTATATCGAGGAAAGTTTGTACAGGAAACATATAATATCAGAAGTTGTTTATAGGGGTACTAATTTTTCTCATTACTTCGTTAAAAAACACAATTTTCTGAAAGCTAATAGGCTGTAAACATTAGCTTAGTGAGTTAGTGGGCTGGCTTACATTCAATACTACCACAGACCCACGTACTGGCCACGGTTCTGGTCAACAGGACACTTCTGGAATGTAACTCATCTGCCTTATGACGAAAACTTCATTGTTTGTCACATTTCTACGTTTTTCCCGTATTTCCCCGGTCGGGTCAATGTAGAAAACACATTTTCGACATTTATCGGGTCTGGGTGTATGTGTTACCATCGTTGTTTCTGATTATATAATACAAGTGCTTAAGCTGCTTACTTTGGTATCAGAGCAATGTATGTGATGCTGTTCCTATCTATGAATGTACGAGTATGTATTTAATACATTATTTCGAATAAATAATTCAGTACGTGTTTAACTGTATCGGAACACTTCATGAAAGAAAGTGTGATAAACATAAAAAAAACGAATAATGAAAACGAAACAAACATACCACAGAAATGACTCACACTGAATAATATAAATACAAATGCAGAACAAACAAACATGAATAACTGTACGGAATAATTAATATAAACTTTTATTAGAAAACTTAATTAATTTATTGATGTCACATTGAGGCGCGGTGTCGATGGCTTACTTTTGTGTGTCGTTTGATGTAACGTGAGGACAGCTAGTATATATATTATGATTGTAGAATCGTAAAAATCAATAACGACTTCACATAACTAATTAGTTAGGTGTGACTGGAGTTTGTGGAGCGACAATGTTTGCGTTAGTGGGCCATTATTTGAGACATTCGAACCCGGGGCGGCAGCTGCGCGGGCGCACGTTTTATTATAATGACGTTACGTGGCTCCAGCCGCGTTGTGTGTCTCTGGTTGTGTCACTGACACAACCACCGACTAAATCACGATTAATAAATTACATATACATTTACGAATTGTAACGCTTCGTTGCAAAGGCTATAAACACGCTAAAAACACGTATTTTTATTAAACAATGGTAAAAATATCTTCACCCCATTCCCAATACCGGGGTAGACAGAGGTCTAGTCTAGACATTTAAGTCCCTTCGACCCACCTTCCACTGAAGACTTTTTTGACAACGTGATATAAATCGTAAGTAAGTTTTGGAAAAAAAATCCATTGGTACGAGCCTGCCACTTGGGGATCGAGCTCGGTTCTCTTGACTTGAATTCCGATCGGAGTTGTGAAAACAATGGTGAGAAATTCGAGCGTTGCTGTCTGCGAAATAGACTTCGTAGGTTCGAGCTCACCACTTGACGTAACGTGAACTATGAGTTGTCTCATTTGGAATAGTTAATAATCTGGGTTTTTCTTTATGAAAAAAACTATTATATTTCTATTGAAAGGTCAATATGAAGTAAATCTAAAGGGAGGACGAGACCTAGGGTATTTTAGTTCGCTTTCAGATTAAACTTCATTTTTGTTATCAGAATAGCGCTTAATGAATCCTGTATGTAATATCAAACGTGTTCTATTATTTGGTGAAGAGGAACCGTCAAGAAATAAAGGTGGATCGGAAGTTACTAGTCCTTGAAACAAACTTTTCAGCGCTGTAACTGCACTTGGATTTGAGCCTTTTTCGTGATACATGTGTCATAAAATTTAAATTGAGAAAAAGCCATAGATTTCTCTACTTATGGTCGGTTATTATACGGCAGAGAATGCCAATAAGCATTGAGTCTGCCCTTTGTTTCCTTATTTTAAGGTGAAACGATAAGGTTTTTAAGTAAATAAATAAATAAAAAATATCTATTACTACAATTGTCAGTTGTAGTACAGCAATAAGGATAATATCTTTAAATGTGAGACTTAACAGACTATTTTCATTAAAATTAGTAGTTATTTAAACATATGTTCGTAGAGTCACGTAGCCAAGTAGTTGGATAGTCAGAATTTTTTGTCAACAGACCCGAGTTCGATCCTCAGGTGGCAGGCTCGTACCAACGGGTTTTTCAAAAAAAAAACTTTGGTACGAATTATCGTAGATATTAATTAGCTTGGACATAAAGACGGCGTCGGGCCTGTCTGACCTGTCACGGTGTCCCGAAAATATCTTCGGTGGAAGGTGGGTCAAAGGGATTTAATTGTCTGGACTAGATCTCTACCCCTGTATTGGGAATTGCGTGAAGATGTTTATCGTATTACGTTCTCTTTCATTTTTAAAATGTTAATTTTTCAGACCTATAGTAGATGGTTCCTCAATAGACATGCCATCTCTTCAGTACTAATTAGCCGCCCTAGTGCGCCATGCAGATGGAGACAATTTTCCTCGGCTGCAGTGCGTTATCTCAATTGAGATCGCTCAGGCAGCGGTGCGCACAATTTGACGTCTCGCACATTGGCCGCTCCGCTAGGCTGATACGTCGGCTCCTCACGCCTTCTATTTATCTTGTTTCAATTACTTGTTCTTAAAGCCTACAAATAGCGTGACATGACAGCAATAAATTGTTCGCGAGTGTTGTGTGACATACAACAAATAATAATAATATCCTTTATTGTACACCAAATGAGAAAAGAAAAAAAAAAAACAAAATATAGTACAAAACATAAGTATCACAAATTGGATTATTGCTCTGTAGCAATTTCTTCCAGGCAACCTCAGGAATTTACTACAAAGAAAAATAATTAACGGGTAGGATGTACATGAAAGCAAGAAATAGATAAATACAAAGTAATAAGAAAAAAAATATTATCTTCACAGCATTACCAGCACAGAGGTAGACAGAGGTCTTAACAAATAAGTGCATTCGACCCACCTTCCACTGAAGACTTTTTTTGACAACGTGATATAAATCGTAAGTAAGTTTTGAAAAAAAAAACCATTAGTACGAGCCTACCACCTGGAGACAGAACTCGGGTCTCTTAATTCAAATTTGGAGCACTCAACCACTAGGCTATCGTGACTGTTATTAGGGATTTAAATATTTGTTTATTTGACACGGCGGTATATTCACAGCAGTCGCCTAGGCAGGGGTCACCTTGTCATCTTTGTCTGGCAATAGATATAGCTATAGCTAGTTGCAATTACTATCTACTCGTAATAGTAAGTATTGCAACTACTATCCTGCAGAGCTGGAAAGTGAATAGTGAAAAGTTGAGTGGTATAGTTATAGGTAGGCCGAGTGGTTGGGTCGTCGGAATTTCGAGTCAAGAGACCCGAGTTCTATCTACAGATGGTAGGTGGCAGGCTCGTACCAATGGGTTTTTTAAAAACTTATGTATGAATTACATCGTTGGTTCAGACATAAAGACGGCGACGGGCTCACCACTTGTCACGTTGTTTCGAAAATATCTTCGGTGGAAGGTAGGTCGAAGGGACTTAATTGTCTAGACTAGAACTCTATTGGGAATTGCGTGAAGATTTTTATGTTTTAAATCAAATCTATTTATGTTATTTTTAAATACAGGATATGTCTTGTCTTTGTATATACACGATATAAGTAAATAATACAGGATATCAAGATTCTCTGAATTTAACCCGAAGGGTATACAAATAACAGTTTATATTTGTATAAACTTATTTATTTAAATAATAATTCATTAATGTATTTAATTAAATTAACAAATTTTAAAATTTTTGCTTTTAACCCACTTCGATTGAAGTTATTGAAAGTTATCAATCATCTGATCTTATTTACGACTGTCATTAATTCTAATAAAAGTAACTTTGTCAGAGACTAACTTATTTCACCGCAGTAGGTATTCCATAACATTATTTTTAAGCTTTCCGCTTTAAAATAAACATGACACACATTTTCCATTGAATCTACCTCTTGCATCAGCATCTCTGCATATCGCCTCGTTATCACACTCTCTTTTACCTTAGCCTGTGTAGCAAAGTGACAGCTACATGAAAGCTATCACAGCTTTCATCTTTACTTTACCGGCCTCTACCTTTACTCTATATGTTTGCCATTGGAGATGGATTAATTGATATTTCACAAAGAAGTAAAATCCTTCGCGATTAAATATTTACGAAAAAAAAACTAGTAACGGATTTCAGTATCTGTCGGTCCATCTTCCGACGTCAGAATGAATAAAGGTTTTAATGATAATACTAAAGTATAAGAAAAAAAGTGCAATTAAAGCGAATTTAAAAAGTGCGCACAGCTCGCCGGTTGATGGACTAGCGCGGGAACCGGCCGCGTCGCACTGGGCGACCACACTCCGCGAGTCTCACGGATATCCGGACACTATTTGACCACCTCTGTAAACTGGTGGCGTACCCACAAGTTTTCAAGGTCGCCATCTCTGTGGCCCTGGCTTCGATTGCCAGTCAAAATAAAATAAAATAAAATATCTTCACACAATTCCCAATACCGGGGTAGACAGAGGTCTAGTCTAGACATTTAAGTCCCTTCGACCCACCTTCCACCGGTTATTTTCGGGACAATATGACAGGTGGTGAGCCCATCGCCGTCTTTACGTCCAAGCCAACGATATAATTCGTACATAAGTTTTTTAGAAAAACCCATTGGTACAGCCACTTGTGGATCGAACTCGGGTCTCTTGACTCGAAATTCCGACCACCCAACCACTCCGCTATCGCGACTTTTTTAAGTTTAACCCAAGTTTAAACGAGTCAATGTAGAAAAACCACTTTATACAATTTTAGTGTCTGGGTGTTTGTGATGTCTTCTTTGTTTCTCATTCCATACAATTAGTGCTTTTGCTACTTACTTTGGGATAATATTGACAGTTAATTTGTAATAAAAAGTGCACTATAAGAGGAACAAAATTAACTGTTTTCTTCCTTGATATATTCATTCTTCAACAAGATTGATTATAATCAAGTTAAAACATCACTAAATTGGCGACGAATACCATAGAATTACTAATTACTTTTTTACTCTATGATTAATACAATTTTTCGTGAAAAAACACCCCTATTCTCATATTTACTCTAATTTTATCCATCGATGTGAATAAATAAAATAGGCAAGATATTAAAAGTCACGAAGCCGAGTGGTTGGGTGGTCGGAGTGGTTCGAGTCAAGAGACTCGAGTTCGATTCCCAGGTGGCAGGCTCGTACCAATGGGTTTTTCAAAAAAAAACTTACGTACTGAATAATGTTATATAAAGATGGCGAAGGGCTCACCATCTGTCACGTTGTCCCGAAAATATCTTCGGTGGAAGGTGGGTCAAAGGGACTTAATTGTCTAGACTAGACCTATGTCTTCACGCTTCTCAACCTTCACGCAATTTCGTGGTATTGGAAATTGCGTAAAGATTTTTATGTTTTAAATCAATTTATGTTTTTTGTAAATACTGGATAGGTCTTGTCTTTTTATATACAGAATATGTATAAATAATACAGGATATTAAGATTCTCTGTATTTAACCCGAAGTGTATACAAATAACATTTTAAATACTCATTAAATTATTTATTTAAATAATAATTCTAATGTATTTAATAACCAATACTAAAATTATTACATCTGTTCTTATTTAAGACTGTAGTTAACTCTAATAAAAGTAATGTGTCATTGTGTGATTATAAATAACACATAATACACATAAATCAACTTCGGTTAAATTCTTAGGCTATTAATCTATCTGTGTCTGCCCCAAAAATGTCTTCGGTGAAAGTAGGGTGGATAGGACTTAATTCTCTAGATCTCTGGCTACCTTTACTCTGTCTCTGTCTCTTAATAATCTAACGCCGTTCTAAATGTGAAGATATTTTATTTGGAAAATTCTCCCGAGCGCCTCGTGAAGTGGCGCGCGTGGCCAGCCTAGTGACAGTGAGATTTCAGTTGGCGTGGAACTAAGTGTTGCGAGCAAGTTTTTATTATTTGCACGAGTTCTGTGAACGCGTCGGGCTGTGCGTCGCGCTATAACAAGTGCGCATTTAACTCCTATGCGCTACTGAGAGGCAGCCTGCCCTTCTGTTACGTATGTCTACACTGAATAGTCAAGTTTCCTTTATTTATTTAAATTCAGTTTTTAATCACTATGGAGTAAAGAATAATCTCTAATCGAAGTAAAGTAAATTCTCTTAGTAAAAAAAACTTTGAAGCGCGAAAGATGATTTCCTGACTTATATTTACAAATTAAGAGATGTTTGCCGGCGTCGAACCTGAGTCACTCGCGTAGTAAACAGAGCTCCCTAAATATTACACTACCAGTCCAGCTCCACTATCTCATGTAAAAATCAAATAAAAACTATAATTCCAAAACCAATTATATTTGTAAGTTTGATCTACGTCGACATGTAGGACACGCGACCGAAAGCGCTGAGGATCGCACGACTTAAATACGTTGCGTTTCTCCATCCACTCATTCAAGCAATGCATGAACTGAGCTTTCATATAGAAATGTATAAAATTAAATTCCAACTGTTGTAAACTATTCCTTGCACTAATTAGACGACCTTCGTGGACGAGTTACGTACTACGTTGCGTACTGCACTGGCTTTCATGGTGTCGCCAGTTCTGAGGTCCCGGGTTCCATTCCCGGTCTGTGTCGGGTCGAAACGATGTGTTTGTGGTACCTTCGCTGTTTCTACTTTTTAATAAAACAGCTTAAGTACTTACTTTTTGATCAAGGCAATGTATGTGACGTGGTGTCTCTATGAACATAAGCTAGTTTTGTAACGTTTGAATAACGAGTTTAAAAGTAGATTGCTAACATAAACATGACTGTGGATTGCTTATAAATTTCTTTGTTCCTGTTATTCAAGACAATGTCGCACCAAACGTATCGACTATTGACTTACCGATGTAACGCAAGCCGCTACCAGCGCTAGCCACTGCAAACAGCTAGGTGAGACCTTGGACACTTCACTTCCGCATTCACAGGGTCTATTACAAATGCACTTGAGCATAGAGAACAAGGCAGCGGTGCGGCGGGGAGCTGCAGCGCCATTGCTCGCTAATGTTGGAACTAACAACTTGTTAAGGAAATATGTGACCTTGCGCACTCCATAAAGGTATTAATGAGATTACGTTGCGCAAAAACGCACCGTCCGCGCGCTATAAGCGCAATGCCGACAGAGAGCCGCCCTTGCGTTACTTCAACGGTGTTTGATATGATAACTGATGCTTATTATCGATTGGAACTGTCATAATGTGACAGTTTTATAGCTACACTCTCACATACCAGGCCATAAACCTCTCAGTCTTCCTTCAGCATACTAACTACCACGTACCCGTAGTACAATTATCTCTACCTTCAATACTAATATAAATACAAACGTAGTTATGGAAAACATCACATACATTGCTCTGATACCAAAGTGAGCAGCTAAAGCACTTGTTTTATAGAATCGGAAACAAATAAGGAACCATAAAAATTCAGTCCAGAGAAAATGTACAAAGAGTGGTTTTTCTACATTGATCCGACCGGGAATTGTACCCGGGACCTTTGAGATGGCGACAACATGAAAACCGGTGTGTACGCCACTCGTCCACGTAGATCGTCAATGCGTCTGTGGATTTGATTTAGAAAACTTTAATTATCTATCTTAACGGCCTGTAATCGGTCAGAGAACTACTTGAGTCAAAAGAGACGATACGGTCAATCACTAGTCTGCAAATATTAGGTTGTTTGCTGTTAGCCTTTTGCAGTCGCCTCTTACGATACTCAAGTGCAAAATGACGGTAGATACCGAAGGAAACGTAGGTATCACTCACGGAGTTATTTGCGTATAAGATTTTTATGTTATTTCCATCTCGATATTTGTCTATCAATCGTCTTGATTATATCGAATCTTCATAGTTGGATTTAAAAGTCCGATATAATTACGGTCTTCCTTAATTATCTAGACCTCAGAGTAGAGTGATTTCAAAACTTATATACGATATATATTGTCGGCATGGACGTAAAGACAGCGACGGGGTTACGGGCGAAAGGACTTAATTTTTTTGACCTCTGTCTACCCGTGTATTGGGAATAGTGTGAAGACATATATTTTTGTTTTATATTGAACTGCAACAAGTCCGCAAATGCTATAATATTCCAGAAACGTAAACGTATTAAATAAATATAAAAAGGCGTCATAACTTTGCGACTGGTAAGGAAAGCTGCTCACCGCTGTTTCGAGAATGTGTAATTATTATCTACTCCGATACTTCCTCTACTACTTCTGTAATATTATTACAAGATTTAATATTAACATTATTCTATTATATATACACGTGAATAATTATTATGTTGTTATTGTTAGAAGTTTACGTTTGTTCGTTAGTTAATAATGAAGTGTTACTGGTACATCAAATTAGGTGTTTCTAGCATTTTACTTTAAAACGTTCGCAGATAAAAATTTGCGAAATTTCAGTCCTTCCGACCAATATTTCACAGGATCTTGTTTAGTGACGTGGTAGGTGGCACTTTCTCTTGGAGATGGAGCTCCAGTCTCCCGATTTGAATTCCGATCACTCGGCTATTATGACTTTAGTCAATGGTATTTAAGAAAACTTGAGACAGTTTAAGGTAGAAAATGCTAGTAGGAACAAACGCGAATCATATGTTACATATGTATGTATTTATGTTGGGTGAATGGGATACCATTCCACATAACTCTGGATAAGATCGTAAATAATAAATAAATAAATATCTTCACGCAATTCCCAATACAGGGGTAGACAGAGGTCTAGTCTATACAATTAAGTCCCTTCGATCCACCTTCCACCGAAGATATTTTCGGGACAACGTGACAGGTGGTGAGCCCGTCGCCGCCTTTATGTCCAAGCCAACAATTTAATACGTTCATAAGTTATATTATAATCGACAAATATTCGATCCCCAGGTGGCAGGCTCGTACCAAGGGGTTGGTACGAGCCTGCCACCTGGGGATCGAACTCGGGTCTCTCGACTCGTAATTCCGACCACCCAAGCACTCGGCTATCGTGACTTGATAAGATCGTCTTGTTGTATTTACCCTCTAAGTCTTTCTTACTTTCTGTAATGCGTTAATTTTTAAGTGTTTGTGGTGGTCCAATAAAATATGTATACTTGCGATTGATGTCACTTGGTGAAATTGCATTGCATTAAAATTTATTGTTGAACACATGTACACAATTCAATTTATTCATAGAGTGAATTGTGTTCTTACATACATGCTGCTAGGCAGAAAATGAGTATACAATGTTGAATGTGCGCGCTTGTTGCAGAAGCGCGGCGAGGGCGGGCGGCGAGGGCGGGCGGGGCGGCATGGGGCGCGCGCGCGCGCGTGCGCGGCGCTGAGGCGCGGGATGTACGGCGCCTACTACCCCTACCTGTACGGCCGCGGCGCCGCGCGCTCCTTCCATCACGCGCCGCACTTCCAGTACGACCGGGTGAGTGCCACCAGCTATACACGCTTTCATATAACTGGTAGGAGACTAGGCAATGAAGTGCTTTCGACCCACTTTCACTGAAGCTTATTTACCCGAATAAATATTTATAGTCACAAAAGTCAAGGGGTTGGATGATCGGATTTCGAATCAAGAGACCCAAGGTGATATACTCGTACCAATGACTTTTCTGAAACGATTTATGTCGTTGGTTTGGACATAAAGACGGAGTCACCACCTGTCTCGGTGTGCCACATAATGTGTTCGGTGGACGGTGGGTCGAAAGGACTTAATGATCTTGACCTCTGTCTACTTTTGTATTGGTAATGGCGATTTACTAACTTAAGATGTGTAAACCTTTTCTCTATGTCTTCTCTTTAAAACCTTGTTCTGTGAATTTGTATTATACTGTTGTTACAATCACTAAATGTATTACTTCTAATTTCATTATTACACAAGGATACAAAAAAGAACTTGTTCATCAGATCTCACTAAAACTGCTACGATCTCACGAAGAGATCTTTTATTCAAGCTAGAAGAAATTCAACCTTATTTTGACTATATTTGTATTTTGTTTAGCTATAAAAGTCAGTCATACGATAAATTTGCATCTTGCTATAAATTTTAATATCGTTACGTCAAAGTCCAGGTATCCAGTTCTTATTTATTGCAAAAGGTTTAATATTTGATGTATAAATGTTTCACATATTTAAAACTTCAATATTATCATTCATACAGAAAAGTGTTCTCAGTAACTAAATAATTTCAATTCTTCCATTTAGGTGTTTAAAAACACCATTGTAATTATACAACACATACACTAGTGGATTTATATATTACATATATATGGATAATAAAGCAATACCCATCTTTATATTTATATATTTCTATGGCAAAATTAAAAAAAATGCGAATGAGACCTAGCTCCTACTCTGAGACTAGCTCGAACTAGGAATACTCGTATGTTAGGAGATAGTCCCTTCTAAAGCAATGATACAACATGTAACAACTGTACAAAAAAGTCAATTAGATATTTGTTAAAGAGCTTCGAATAAACTGATCTACATGCAACAATATAATGTGATTTAACCTGTGTATGTGTGTTAAATGTGCGCATGTGTGTGTGTATTTATATGAATGATTGATTTAGTTAAGCCCTCCACCTAATTGATTAACAGATCAGTAGTCCCACTACCACATATCTGTTCAACACTCGTGTGTCCCGCCGCCCCTTTTAATTAAATATCAGTGCACGTTGCCCCATTGTAGTAAGCGTTGAAATTAAGTTTAGTTATTTTCTCTGTAAGATCATTTAGCTGACTGACAAAATAACAACTACAGAAATCTGTATGTTACATTATGTTATACTAACTTTTGACCGCGACTTCTCTGCATTTTAGTGTGTAGTACTAACTTAATGACGTTTATTTGTTAATCTCACATATAAATCGGGATGATAAACTGAAACACATAAAGTTGTTACAACAATGTTTAACAATTCTAAGCTCTTGTAATTAATCGATTTAAATAATGTTTCGGTCCTGCGGTACGTGTCACGGCGAGGTCGTCACGTAACAGGCCACGTGACACGCCGCTATTTAGTGCAAGTTCAATTGTGCCCCACAACCGCATCGGCAATGCGAGAGCATGACACAAATGAGAATTTTAATTCCCCACTTTTATGGGCATCAATGTTCAAACCAGTATCGACATGCGGAACGCACACGTCCGCGGATCCATGTGTGGGTGTCGTCGGTACGAAGGTTTTCTTTTCGATGTGTGAGGCATCCGATTGATCAGTGAAGGGGGGTCCGCTTGTGAGCGTGCCGGTGGCCGGCGGCTGGCAGGGCTGGTGCGGCGCCTTGCCCGTGCAAATGGGGCTTTGTAAACGATCATCGGGTACGTTATTAATGGTGGACGAGGGGATACGAGGAGGGGGCCGGGGGCTGCGGGGCTGATTGACGGTTTACACTTTCGTCGGCTTTTTACTTTGCCACATAACGTAAAGGAAATGGATGAATAGCAGGCGTTTTGTGTACGTGAACTTACAATAAAAGTTTCAAACGGTATAGTTGTGAGTTAATCTGTAAAATAGATGCTGCAAAATATATAATAAAAATTCAAAAAGGTATAATTTAAATACACACGTTACTACTTACTTACATAACGTTGATTGAGTTTGGTCTGTAATTCGTAGATATGTTTTGTCTTACATTTTACGGGATAGCTATTTTCACGTCTTTTTCCGTACCTACACACAACACACAACTATAGATGTGGCCTATAATGTGTCCAATTCATATGAGCTACAAAATAACACGTCTTGCGGCTGCAATTCGTATTAAGTAATCGTATTAAGCTTCCCCTCCTGCTTTTCAAAGCATTACAAGACATTAAACCGGAGCGAGCAAAAACCGAGTCGATCGCGGCAGGGAGGCTCTTGCGCCGTTCTTATAAATAAAACCTAGTTATTAAAATGTTGATGAATACTTAATAGATAAACTAACTTTATAATTTACTAAAGGTAAATAATATAAAATAAAATAAATAAATATGTATCTAAATATCCCCAGGTGGCATGCTAGTACCAATGGGTTTTTCAAAAACTAATGTACGAATTATATCGTTGGTTTGGACATAAAGACGGTGACGGGCGTCCACCTGTCACGTTGTCCCGATAATATCTTTGGTGGAAGGTGGGTCAAAGGGACTTAATTGTCTAGACTAGACTTCTGTCTACCCCTGCATTGGGAATTGCGTGAAGATATTTTTATATAAGTTATATATTGGTGGCTTGGTAATAAAGATGGCGACAGGCTTTCCACTTATCACGTTGTACCAAAAAATATCTTCGGTAAAAGGTGGGACAAATGGGATTAAGTGTCTGTGGGATTAAGTTGAACACTGTCTACCCATTTTTACCCACTAAATTTTTTTAAATATATTCCTCCCTTACCCTCATGTGTCCAATAGTATTCACACCATAATAGTCTGTATACTATATACATATATAATTTGATATTCAGTCCCCTTCACTATGATTGGATCTTCGCGTAAAACTTCCGTGAAAGTAACTCTAAAATTTTGATGATTTATATGGTTTTTTTTTGTTTATCAAATATATTATAAGTGATTATTAATTCCGGAAAGAGGATTCAGAGTAATTTAAAGAAATTCGAAAATATTTTCGTCTAATTATTGCTCTGTAAACTTCTCTAACTATATTCTCTAACAAAAATATTGCGTGCAAAATGATATCGTGTGTGAACGTTTAGGCCTATAACCTCTTGGGTCATAACTAAGTATCTAAACTTGTCTGTTATTAAAACTAATTAAAATAGTAATATTTGTCGCCAGCTAATAAATAATATCATTTGTCAAACAACAAAAACGGTTACCAGTGCAATCTATGAAACATATTACAAATGCCTTAATGCTAATTCCATTCCAGTGGGAACTTCGGGAAATGACCTCCTTGATTTTGAATACAGGCCTTCAATCAGCGCGGCCAGTCGTCTATCGCAACGAGGTCCATGTCAATATCGGCAGCTGCCTTAATCAAGGATGTCTTGAGTGACTCCAAATTTGGATGAGGCTTTGAGCATGCCTTTTCCTCCAAGTGTTGCCATATCTTGTAATCTAACGGATTCAAATCTGGACTGGAGGAGGGCTAGTTTTCGTGCCGGATGAAGTCGATTTCATGCGCCGCCTGCCAGTCCCAATAAGAAACTCCCAACCATACCATGAGCGAGGATGGAAAATGACCTCGTTGGACACGCGGAATACCGTTGCTCGCTTATTCACTATTGTGTTCGTACACCTTATCATTTTGTTTATTGTAGCTCTCTTCTACGGTAAAAATTTTTTCATCCGAAAAAAGAATTTCCCGATTTTTTTTTCCCGCGTACCGCTTCAACAAAGCGCGGCATCTCTTCAGTCTCAGGTCCATTAGACGAGCATTCAAACGATGTCCTGTTTTTCTTCCCTTATGCCCGAAGCCCTAAGTCTTAATTTAACGCCCTTTTCACCGTGGTTCTGCTTAACCCCATCTGAAGGGCCAACAGTTTCTGCTTACGTTTGGGATTTCTTTGAATTTGCGCCTTCACAGCTTTTATCACTGCTGGAGTCCTAACAGACCGAGGGCGACCACTTCTTGACCTGTCATCTACACTAGAGTCTTCATTGTATCGTTTGATGATACGATAAACGAATCTTTTGGTTATATTCAAATTTTTCAGTATGTCAAAAATTTGAATTGGCGCGTAACCGCAACGATGCAACGCAATAACTGCAACACGGTTTTCTTTAATAGTCCATTCCATATTTAAAAATGAGTAAAATTCTAAAAAGTATACAGTTTAATTTTCAAGAACAATTCAAAATTCGAATTCAATACATTTTTTTTAAGGCCAGCATTCTAAAAGAAAATTTTTTACTGTGTGACAATACTTATGACTGACCAGACTGTGTATACATACATATACATATATAGGCAGGAAGATGTAGCTCTGCTGAGAGTGAGCGCCGCTTCCTAGCCCACCCAACAGCTTTTTATCGCCTGCCCGCTGCGCGTATGGCGCTGCCGCCCGGGATTCTCGTAACTATGAATGTTTGCTGCATCGATGCCCCTACTAGAACATAGTTTTATTAATTTCTAAATCTATAAATGCGTATAAGCGTCACGAGAGCCAAGTGGTTGGGTGACCGGAATTCGAGCCAAGAGACCCGAGTTTGATCTCCATGGCTCGTACCAATAGGTTTTTCCAAAAATTACGAACGATTTATATCGTTGGCTTGGACATAAAACGGCGACGGGCTCACCACCTGTCACGATGTCCTTATAAAAATATGTCTTCGGTTGAAAGTGGGTCAAAAGGACTTAATTGCCTAGTACCCCTGTAGTAATGGCGTGAAGATATTTATTTATAAATTCAAAACTTATATTTTGATTAATTATGACTATATTTCATACTTTCTGTTGATAATCAAAGGATTTATTCATCAAAATAAGAAACAAAGGTATTCCGTTATTTTTAAAATACCATAATAATTACAAATTACGTAATTATTAATTACAGTGATATAAAATGACAAACAACATAAAACAAAATACACATGGGAGTAATCAACTCATTCCTAAGGTTTTCTGTCATTAATGTATTCAATTATATCATAATGAATAACTCATCAAATACTCATAATAAACAACAATTGAGTCTGGTAACGAACGTTAAAAGCTAGAGCTTGTTCATAGTGTTTACATTATGTACATCAGTATTCTTACTGAAAGTATTCTAGGTGTACTTCATATACTTTTGCAAATGGTAATAAACCACAAAATAAAACATTTGACATGAAAAGTAGAAACGGGTTCTGTTTGTGCTGTTTTGTGAGCTAATAACTAATTAATTCAGATTCTTATACGAAATAAAATTGTACGCATTCGGACGCATTTTTGTGTTGAAGCCATGATCGGTTTTTGTTATATAATTGGTAAAGGAGAAATTGAAAACAGTCTATTGATTTTTTTTTTAATTTGCCATTTATTTAATTTTTATGAATCAGGACAAATCAGTTTTAGAACAGAAATGGATTGATGGTATAAAGAAGCAGGGCCTTCAAGCCTCTTCAACGTTTAACGATATTGACATAATTTTTTAACAAATAATTTACATTTCGACTTTAACAACGCTGATATGTTTATATCACATTGACCATGCTAATATAACTAAGAATACTTATTTAAGTACTCTTATTTATATTAGCGTGGATACAGTCGATCATAAATTAATGTTTGAATGCTATAACCTAATAACATATTATAATGTTTGAATGTAACCACTGGAAAAGAGTTGATTGCTCCCATGCTATTTATAATTAAATTAATGTTAAATTTAATATTTCCTTTGTGGAAAAAATATGCGAGAAAAGAGAATATCTACAGAGTTTCTTTCGCCTGTTTCAACTCCGTTAGAGGGACCTCAATACGAAATAGTGGTAGATTAAAAAATTATGATCTATGGATGTAATGTACATTAATAGAATTGTTGAATATGTGATTTGCTTTCGTTTGAATGTTGCTTCAGTTGCAGGAAATTTAATTGTTCCAAAATTAATACACACATACATAGGGACCTAGCAAAGTCCACTGCACCACATAGGCCACGCTTGAAAGGGAATGTTTTCCATTTGTTTCTCAATCACACCAGAACGACTGTACTAATCTGCGTGAAATTTGACACAGAGATAAAAGAACTTAAGGTATAGCACATAGACTTTTATTCAGAACAAATTCATGGTTCCTGTGAAAGAGATCTGAAACATGATTTTGCTTATAGAATATTGATTTGTTGTATTAGGGCTCCCGAGCAGGATAAAGGCCCCGGGAAAAAGATTCCCGCATGAATTTCGAGATAATAAGAAAGCATTGCGGGTATAAACTAGTCTATTATAAAGTAAGAAGTAGCTTGCATCCTTTTTGCAGTTCCTAAGCATTCTAGTCAACGTCCCCGGGCATTGTGTTGCGATGCCTATCGCGGTGCACTTCGCGCGCCGCTTGAAAAACTTTAGAGCGAGGTGCAAGCGATAGCTCGTTATTGACTTGTCCAGCTCGGAAACCTGTCATGTGGACTTTCTAGCCCGTTTTAGCTTCTGCGGCAATTTTTTCTCGTAATTAACGCTTTATATACATTTTTAATTGGTCATTAAGCGGATCTGTAAACGGCTATCGCACTGGTATCGATGCGGGGTGCATTCCTGCGCGCCGCTGCGTAGCGCGGACCCTCGGCGCTGCAGCTCATGCCGGCCACAGGTGCTTTGCTGCAAATTAACTATTGCTGTCTAGTAAATCTAAATATATACATGTATATCTTCACGCCTTTCCCAATACTGTGGTAAACAGAGATCTAGGCAATTAAGTCACTTCGACCGACGTACTCCTCAAGACATTTTTGGGACTTTACGTCCCAAAAAAACGTCCTGAAGAATCAGTCACCGTCTTTACATCCAAGCTAACGATATAAATCGCACATAGGTATTTGAAAAAAACTATTCGTATGATCAAACTCGGGTCTCTTGACATGAATTCTTATCATCCTACCTATGGTTACCGTGACTTTAAAACTAATGTGAAAGGAAAATATACTTTATTTTACTCCGAGAAACATCATCACCTTCCAGGCATAGATCAGAGGATTGTTTAAGAGTAGAAGCAGAGGTTGTTCTGAATAATAACATCAATGAAAGGTAACATTTATGATTGTCTAGATTGTTGTGCTTTAGATGTTTTTTTAATTTAAATAGTGTGCATATATATGTATATAGATAGCCGAGTGGTTGGGTGATGGAATTTCGCGTCGAAAGACCCGAGTTCGATCTTCTTAAAAAAACCACTGGTACAATCCTGCTAGGATTGTACCAGTGGGTTTTTTCAAAACCTATGAAGTCCCTGTATTGGGAATTGCGTGAAGATATTTTTATTTTTTAATAAATTGTGTTCGGTTATTTTATCTTAATTTTCGACTTACTAGTCTGATAGAGTTCAGGTAAAGAAATGCATAAATGTTTTGTATCATAATATGTCATATTTCATTACAATATATAAATAATGGAATATAAATACTAAGTGTGTCGTGATATTTTAGAAACTTTATTCCTTTTCCACCACTTTCTATTGAACAAATACGTGTAGGTACCTAAAAGCTCTCAGGGCAGACTCTTGTATAGGCGGTAAGTTACAATATAGAATTTAATATAAAATTGAAAATAAAACAATAAAGTATACAAACTTACCGCCTTAGTTAAAGAATAGAATTCTTTAACTTAGGCGGTAAGTTACACGGTGAATTACTAACTATATTGAATTGCACAAGCTTCGCCTTTTTACTTAACTCTTAGACATAATCCTGTCCCATGTCGAGATAAAATTCGGTAATTTCTATAAATTTTCACGACTTCTCTACGCGACACTATCGAATCTATATGATTTAATCGTAATTAAACTATGAATAGACATTACACATTGTTATTTAAACATTATGTTATACATTATTATAATTATACATTGTAGTCCATATACTTATTTCAGGTATTCTATGGACAACTAGAATACTATTTTTGTATTACATATGTTCAAATATGTAAAACAAAAATAGTATTTTAGTTATTGATATAGTCTTATAGATTATATAAGTCAGGATAGCTAGGAGTTCTATCGAGGTCGATCCCCAGGTAACATCTTTGCAGCAATGAGTTTTTTTCAAAAACTTTAGTACAAATTATATCCTTGGCTAGGACATAAGAATGGCGACGGGTTCTGAAATAATGTGTTCAGTGCAAGGTGTGAGAGAACAAGACTACTGTCTACCCCTGTATTGGGAATGACGTGAAAATATTTATATACATTTGATAGATTCCTAACAGCTTTATTTCTAGCATAAGTAAATTAACTTTAGTAGCCCAAATTTTGCTTCTCTAGTATCGGCGCCACGTTGGTATGTCTCATATTGTGAAATGGTAATAATCTTGCGACGTGAAAATGAATAATCGATTTTCACAGCCTTTTAGTCGTCTATTTATTGTTTTAAATGACTAAAGGTGATCAGTTGTCGCTACATTACATGATTGACTTTTAACTTAAACCCCTTAACCAACACAAGGGACAGTGACATATACAGAATTATTTCATTTCCAAGTATCCGCATTAGATTGCATCGAAGTTCTCTTCACAGAAAGGTGGGAAAGTGATCCGCGGAGCTCCGTGCGAACCCTCCCATGGCGGCGTCCCGACTTTGATCGTGGGATAAGTGGCTGCTGCAATTACACCCGCGTAAATTGGTTTAGATTTAAAAAACGGGAGCTGATTGCTGAATTACAGCGTCAAGGGACGCGCTTTTTGCTAATCCACTACACTCTTTTATTTTCCCGGACCCGACACTAAATTATCTGTGTAAAAAAACTTAGATAAATAACATAAATTGCAGCCTGTAAATGTCCACTTAACAACGAAGGCTTTTCCCGTAGAGAGGTTTTCCTGAACAACGGCCTGTAAAACTTTACTGAATTTCAATATAGCGCTTGGCAAGCGTAGATGATTGATTCATATAACTACGTATAATCTGAAAATCGTTATGAAGGCATTGCATTTGTGTCATACGCCGCAATGTAAATTGTCTTCGTCATAGGATTACGGCGATTTAATTAAGATCGGGACTATCTAGCGTATGTTATACTTCAATAATTGTTTCAGTGTTAATTACTATTATATTTATGTGCTGCTAAAGGAAACGAAGCACTTTCTCATGTAGCAGTTGTATGATTTGTAGGATGTGACGTCATACGTTAGACGCTAGGCGCACCGAGCCCCGCGCACTCCGCCAGCTATGCGCGCAATGCGCAGTGCGCCTTTTTATTGCAGCGCTGTCGTCGTATCTCTCCCAATAAAACACTCAAATTATTGCTAATAAATAAGCATTAGCGTGTAAACGCCACGCTCTTTTTATATTTATGTGACCTATTACAGTTTTGTTCTATTTTTCACATGATAACACTGAATTCCATACTTAATTATCGGCTGTTACTATTTTAACTTAACTAGATTTATTTTAATAGATATAAGCCGTGAGGCGTCAACGTAAGAATTTACCACCCCTTACTTGTAGGTCTCGTTAGAGGCGGTTAAGGGAAAGGATAACTTTAAATGAGGGGGGAAAACATCTCGAAAACTACCACAGGAAATGGACAGGAATGGACCGGCCAGGTCTAAGATGTGAGGGGTCTGGCAATGCGATAGTCAATCCACTTGCCAAGCATGTCAATGAAGGTATGACAAATATTACGAATCATATACAGCATAAGGTTTTTGTGGAAAGGAATTTAAAGGCTTATTAAATAAGTGACGAAATATTGAAAGTCCCCAAGATTAATGTTATTGATAAAGTATAATTTACGTATATCGGTATATTTAGTTATTATTCAGTGAGAAGTATTCGAAAGACGAAAAAAATGTCACAAAGGTATTTCTAAAAGCTATGATGCGATCGAACTATTCCTAGAATGAAACCAATAAACTGTTGCGCTCGTGGTTTTGTTCTTCGAATAACCAAATGTCCTTTTATTTTACGCCAAGTTGTGAATATATTTCGCCGCACCGGTCGGAGCGACGCTCTCGTCAGAAATGATTATTGCTGTGTTTTATCAATAATATCAAAACTTCCTATAATAAGTCGCAGCTTTTATCTTTATACGTCGATAGAATTTAATAAATGTTCCTTTGTTTGACGGTTTGTTACGTTTAATTTAATCAAATGCGGACTTTATTTCTTCTTTATCGCTTTTGTGACATGGAATAATTGAATATTAAAGAAAATTTGGAGGAAATACATGTCGGTAAGCGAGTGTCCGGCGCGGCAGCTGGCGAGTGTCGGTTTGCAGGCTTTGTTGCCCTGCTTTGCATTTTTATGTGATGGACAGATTGGTGCCGCGATAACGCGCGTGTAGATAAGGCCGTCGGCCGAAAGTACCTCTGTTAACATTACGAGCTACTTATTGGCATTCCTGGTGACCGCTGCGTCGTCTACTGATATCTTTCTCTTGTACTTCGATATCTAAACGTCGCGCGGCCCAACAAATTGCCTCGCGTTTCAGATTTTATAAAACGCATTCATTATCGATAGAGAAAACATCGGACCGGCTCGTCACCTATCATATCTTAATCACGCTTTCATTGGGTAAAATACCAAACAAACATTATGGAAGTGAAATAAAATAAATTAAATTGTATTGCCTATAGAATTAATTTCATATTGACATGTATTGATTTATTCGTAAAATGTTTATAACATTGTAAAACGTTTAAGGAGTTAAAAAAATAGAAAAGAATATATACTCGTCCATGTGAAGAGCCAAGGAGATATCAAAGAGAAGTCAGATTGTATACAGGTGGAGTTTTCGACTTTTATAAGAGTTTTAAACTAGCCGAAATTAAATAAAAGGTTTTTCTTTAAATAAGAGGGATTTTTGGACTTTGACTTTAAAATCGTTATGATCATAGATTTTTATTTATTGTGAAGAATACCGAGCAACTGGTAATTTTAAGACCGCTGTTGTAGTTTCACTTTCTTCAAATTTACAGTAAAGACTTTATAGGCGGAAGAATTTTAAAGGTTGACAATCAAAAAGTAGACTGTATTTTCATAAAAAAAATAGGTTTGTAAACCTATTATTGCTACATGAAACCTACCTCATTAGGCTCTGAAATCCAACAACCAAATATGGTACCGCTAAGTTATCAGACGCATTCCTGTCTTGAACAGAATTACTAAGTACCAAAGCAAATATGCGTGTTAAACATTTATGAATACTGTCCGCTCGTTCAATGTAACGTGGATATTGATTTAATCTGTATAAAAATGTAATGTTTTCTAAGTTTAATGTCGCCGCACGTGATAAATATTTTAACGTCCACAAAAATGGATTCGTGTCGCGGTCCCGGACGCTGGGCAGTGGCGTTGCTCCCGTCCACTCATGATACTTATTCGGTATCAGATATCAACATCAGTAGGTTGTTGACGATGCTATAACCCTGAATTAGTAGTCCATTTAATAATGCCTTCTTTTCAATCTTTTTTTTTTTTTTATAAAAGTTAACACTTTTTTTTTGAAAAAGTGTTCGCTTTGCTGTTCGAATGGGGTATGGTTGTTTCCAAGTCTATTCTTTCTCATAAATATTCTCTATTCGGAACATAAAATATCTGAACGAAATTGATGATTGAGTCTATATGAATTGATTGATTGAGTCTATAGCAGACTTCTTTGATTTCTGATCTTTCTTATTGATATTGTTATTCACTGTAAACCATGATGTCTCTAGTAATAATGCTGGCTGCGTGGTTTTTTCTTTCATTGTTATCTAACTTAAATATAATAAATAATAAAAATAAATATATTTACGCCATTCCCAATACAGGGGTAGGCAGAGGTATTATATCTTTACGATCCACCTTCGATCGAAGACATTTTTGGGACAACTTGACAGGTGGTGAGCCCGTCGCCATCTTTATGTATCCAAGCCAACGATATGAATCGTACATAAGTTTTTGAAAAAACCCATGGAACGAGCCTGCCATTTGGGGATTGAACTTGGGTCTCTCGACTCGAATTCCGATCACCCGACCACTCGGCTATCGTGACTTTTTCTAAAATAAATCTAGATTTTATACATTTATCGTACAGGTTTTTAATACTCATTAGTTTAAATAATATTTATTTATTGTTCAATTGGTCAATACTTTGACTTTGTCAAATACTCACATTTATTTACGCTTTTGGCAGTAATTTTCGTTTGTCTTCACATCTTTTTTTTTTTTAAATAATGCCAATGGTAAATGTGATAATGTCGTAGTTGATAGCCAAAATGGACAAATTTCAATTTGATAGTAGTAAAAGTTTACATCGATTTCCTAACAAAATATTCCATGCAATATTAATTCGTTAGTCTAACATTTTTAGAATCAATCAAATCAATAGCGACCGTGTAGCTTGGTAGAATTCCATAGTTAATTAGGCATAACACACGAACACAACAATGTATGTATCATGCCACTTAAAAAATAAATAAAAATGACATTTAATGTGAGTCATTACGCAGTTATTTTAAACGGAAGTCGCCTTTCTTCAATTGGTTAGGTAACGGCTAAAGCAAATGAGGAAGAAGATTACAAAGTCTTATGAATATTTAAGGTTAGATTTCATTGATGAATTCGTTGTTGTTCGAGTGGCAAAAACTTCACGACCGTATCCCCAATACTGGGGTGATGAAAAGTGCAGATAGATAAGCAATTTTGGCTCACATTTCACCGGAGTTCATGCGTGCAGGTGTTGAGCTGGCCTTTGTGTTCAAGTCAAGCATACAAATCATACATACGCTAAAAAAAACTCATGGTACGGTACAGAGTTTTAGGGATGGCCTATGTTCAGCGATGAAGTCTTGATAGGCTGTAAAGATGCAGAAGAATAGAGAGTACGGGAGAGTTAACTGGTGGTGTGGTTGCAGCTGAACGTGCAAGGCGGCAATGGCAGTGAGTACGGCGCGGGCGCGGCGGCGCTCAGCTCGGGCTCGGCGTCGTCCGGCGCGCAGTCGCCCGCCTCGCCGCCGCACGCGCACCTGCCGCTGGCGCCGCACGCGCACGCGCACGCGCACGCACACGCGCACGCGCACGCGCACACGCACGCGCCGCACGCGCACGCCGCGCACCAGTCGCCGCGCCTGCGCGCCAAGGAGGAGGACCTGTCCGCGCACGGCCGCGCTAGTGCTGATGGTCAGTCTATGTGTCTTTTAGTTTATGTGTGGAACAAGAACCCAACACAACTGCTCGCAACTAAAGTGCTTGCACCTGTGGAACATCCGACATAAATTGCCAATCCGACATCATTCACCACCTTAACCCTGTAACTTTCCTGTGTTGACAAAGATTATGAATTTTGGAAAGATTATGAAAAGTAACCTGAAGCGGTTTGTCCTGTTCATAAGACAAACCACTTCATTTTTCCTTTTCTGTAAAATCTCATTGCTAGTTTCTTCTTACAAATAAATAAAAAATAATGAACTGCGGTGCTCCGATCCCAAAGTCAGTAGCTAAAGTGCTTGTGTTATGGAGTTAGAAATGACGAAGGCACCAAAAACGCTCGGACCCAAAAAAAATGGTTACCTACACTGTATTCGAGCCTAGAACTTCAAAACTTGCGACAACTTTGAAAACCGACTTGTACGCCAATCGACCACGGAGGTCATCAATCGTCATTTAATTCATAGTTGTATAATTAATTAACTAAAGTAGTTGTAATGTTTGTAATTTTTGCACAATGACGCATGCACTCCCATAAATCAATTAAAGACAAAAAAAAGAAACGTAGCGGTAAGATGCGTCATTCGGCAAACATGTGAAACTATTTAAAAACTGTACCAACTCTAATATGTACCATGCTAGCAAATTAAGATTATTATTGAATGTATCAGTCTTTCATAGCACTGGCTGCTCTTGTCCCATAACGGTTAACAAGAGTCGGTGCAGCGTGCACTCCTGCGAAGTGCGGTGGTGCAGTGGGGTTGAGCACGTGGTGTGTTTGTCGGTGGCAGGCGGCGGGTCCTCGGAGTCCGAGGGGGAGTGCGCGGCGGGGCGCGGGCGCGCGCAGTACGTCAGCGCCAACTGCGTGGTGTTCACGCACTACGCCGGGGACGTGGCGGCCGTCGTCGACGACCACTTCGCGCGCGCTCTCGCTGTCGACAAGCCCAAAGGTACACAAACACACTCTGTCTTCACACCATTCACAGACGGGGGACCTTTCACTGAGGACATTTTTGAGACAATGTGACAGATGGTGAGCCTGTCGCTCTCTTTATGTACAAGCCAACGGTGTAAATCGCACATGAGTAAAAAAGAGCCATTGGTACGAGCCTACCACCTGATCGGATGCCGAGCATCTAATCACTCGGGTATCGTTTTTATACAACACACACTCTTGTTTCTCTTACTCTATAACGATGTGACAAACTAACGTGCTGGATGGAAAATGCCATCCGCCCGGCAAACCAGCAACAGACTTCAGAACATCCTTACCGTCGCAATCACACCGGCTCGCTATTTGTTTCTAACAGGAAGTTTTTGTCAGAATACAGCAGTTGATACTGTTTTGTGGCTGAAATGTGTAAAAATCCATTTACAAAATCAACGTGATAATTATTACTTACCTGATTTTATAGTGCATGATGATAATATGAAAGATCCTCCAACTAGGAATAGTTGCTATAGTGTTTTCTAAATTTCAATACGTTCAAGAACAAAACTTAAATTCTTAGAAAATTTTACAGACTTTAACAATGCGAACTAAACTACCACTAAAGGGAAACGCCATCTGTATTTATAATTGATATTACACTCAGACAACGTAGCTATGTGTAGAATATAAAATTAATAGCACTTTGATGTCAATTATATGCCCTTGTAAAATATAAATATCTTCACGCAATTCCCAATACAGGGGTAGACAGAGGTCAAGTCTAGACAATTAAGTCCCTTTGACCCACCTTCCACCGAAGATATTTTCGGGACAACGTGACAGGTGGTGAGCCCGTCGCCGCCTTTATGTCCAAGCCAACGACGAAATTCGTACATAAGTTTTGAAAAACTCATTGGTACTGCCACCTGGGGATCGAACTCGGGTCTCTCGACTCGAAATTCCGACCACCCACCAACTCGGCTATCGTGACTTATATGCCCTTGTCATAAGGATTATATGCTCAATCACAGAAATAATTATAATACCACTCTAGAATTTCCTAAATCAATCACAGAAATAATTATAATACCACTCTAGAATTTCCTAAATCGAGAGATTCTACTTCTTTCCCCAATTTCTTTGTAGTAAAATTAAAACCATTGGAATGAGC
The DNA here is from genome assembly GCA_029286605.1 of Sericinus montela. Lineage (NCBI taxonomy): Eukaryota > Metazoa > Arthropoda > Insecta > Lepidoptera > Papilionidae > Sericinus > Sericinus montela. The sequence continues at coordinate 188,696 of JAGSMR010000131.1, forward strand.
CCACCACCGTAAATCGGGTCTCTTGACTCGAATTCCGATCATAAATCAGTCGTCTATAGTGACTAATATTATTGTTAATTAACGTTTATTGTAAATTTTTTGTTTTGTTTAATTGTTAATAATAATAATAAACATTAATTTAATATTAACGGTTGTTAACCACTGTACACACCATTTTAGGATGTAAAAATTTACATTCCGCCGATAACGATTAAAAATGGACGAGCATCGAGATATGTAAATGATATCGAGACAATGTAATCAAAAGCGATGACGATTTCGATAATGAATCAATGCTTAATGCGGGCCCCGCTCGCACGTCACCAGTCGGCGCGACATCCCGCGGGCACCAGCTGAGCTGAGCTGAGTCGTTAGTGGTTCCGGAAATCAATGGCAACCAGTTCGTCGAGCGAGATTTTATGACTCGGAATGTTTCCAATTATTACAACTTAATGCTCACGTCGATTGGTTGGTCTTTTCTTTTTGTAGGAGCTAGGTGGATGCCCATAATTAGGGATATTACCGACTTTATCAATGAGCTTTTGGAAACTTATGTACGTGTATATCAATACACTCTACAGACTAGACTCTACAATGAAGGCAAGCTGCCTACTTGCCATGTAGTCTGAAGTTTTAAATAAACTTTAGCGAAATGGAGGTTTAGCTTGCAGTTTTCCTTTTGCGAGGAAAGTCTATCACGCGATATTATTGAAAAAAGTATCCTTATTCCTTTCCCGGGGTACAAGCTACATCCATTTATAATTTTATCAAAATCGCTTTAACGGTTTAAACAGAGTTACATTAGCATTGATCAGTAGTAATAAGAGTCACGACAGCTGAGTTACACAACCGGTGATCGGAATTCGACTCAAACGACCCGATGCAATCCCAAGATGCTAAGCTTGTACCAATTGGTTTTTTCAATACTTATTTACGATTTATATCTTTGGCTTGGATACAAAAAGGTGACAGGCTCACCACCCATTACGTTGGCCCTAAAATGACTTCGATGAAAGGTGGGTCGAAGGGAATTAATTCTTCTATCAACCCCAGTCTAGGTTATTTTTTTTTCTTTTTTTTTATAGCAAAGGGAGGCAAACGAGCTGGTGGCTCACGTGATGGTAAGTGATTACCGCCGCCCATGAACACCCGCAATACCAGAGGCATAGCAGTTACGTTGCCAGCCTTAGAGTGCCCAAAGTATTGGAGGAGAGGGGTGTGTGTGGACCTCCGGTTATCTGCACTCAGCAGACGAAACGCAGAAGTTTGTTAGACTTCTACTTCACGCTGGTATTCTGTGAGGTCGTGGTACTTCCCCGGTAGAGCCGGCCCATTCATGCAACAACAAAAGCTGATGCGTGACTCTACCACTGTTAAATTAAACTAAACCACGGTTATGGCGTGAAAGATATTTATTTAGTATACATTACACTGTGACTAAGACAAATTTAGTTCAAATAAACTTCACCGTGTTTGTGTTATGGAATAATAATCACAAAACATACAAACTTTGACGAATAACGGTAGGATTAGCAGGTTGACTAAATAAGTAGGTAGTCCTCAGTAAAATAAAATTAAGTTAATTAATTTCGCTCCACTTTACCAAATCACACAGAACTTTGTGCGTCTTTTAAAAGGAGCATTAAAAATAAAACAGTGAAGCTGTATCGTATTTAATGGGACTTTTTGTTGGATAAGGAAATGTGAGTAAGTGTCCAAGGGGAGGGGGACAGCTGACAAGGTCTAGTCGGCGTCGGGGGATCAAACGAGCGGCTAATTAGTGATTCTCGCGGAGAAAAACAACGCGCCCCGGTGGGAAGCCGAGGGTACCGGACTGTGTGCTTGCGAATGAATGGGACATGCATTTAAATTATAGAAATTGTCTTAGACGTTCATGCAACGCGCATGAGCTGACCTTCATTTTTGTATCCGCTGCTTGGAAAAAAAATTTTAATTTTAAAGGAAATGCAATAACAACAAAGAACATGGCCGTTTAATGACACATCTTTCGAAATAAAATCGTAGTAAGATGAGAAGTCCATTAAACAATACTACGTGATTGTTTAATAGACTTTATCCGCAACTTTATCCGTGTATCATATCGAAACTTCAATGGGATCCTTTTAATTTCCGAGAGTAAACAGCAGTTAATATTCCTCTTCTGAACTCCAGTAATTAAAATCGAAATCTCCTAGTCACGATCGCCAAGTGGTCGGAATTCGAGTAAAGAGAACCCGAGTTCGATCCCCAAGGCTTGTACCAATAGTTTTTTCAAAAAAAAATTTAAGTACGATTTATATCGTTGGCTTGGATACAAAAAGGTGACAGGCTCACCACCCATTACGTTGGCCCTAAAATGACTTCGATGAAAGGTGGGTCGAAGGGAATTAATTCTTCTATCAACCCCAGTCTAGGTTATTTTTTTTTCTTTTTTTTCTTTTTTTTTATAGCAAAGGGAGGCAAACGAGCTGGTGGCTCACGTGATGGTAAGTGATTACCGCCGCCCATGAACACCCGCAATACCAGAGGCATAGCAGTTACGTTGCCAGCCTTAGAGTGCCCAAAGTATTGGAGGAGAGGGGTGTGTGTGGACCTCCGGTTATCTGCACTCAGCAGACGAAACGCAGAAGTTTGTTAGACTTCTACTTCACGCCGGTATTCTGTGAGGTCGTGGTACTTCCCCGGTAGAGCCGGCCCATTCATGCAACAACAAAAGCTGATGCGTGACTCTACCACTGTTAAATTAAACTAAACCACGGTTATGGCGTGAAAGATATTTATTTAGTATACATTACACTGTGACTAAGACAAATTTAGTTCAAATAAACTTCACCGTGTTTGTGTTATGGAATAATAATCACAAAACATACAAACTTTGACGAATAACGGTAGGATTAGCAGGTTGACTAAATAAGTAGGTAGTCCTCAGTAAAATAAAATTAAGTTAATTAATTTCGCTCCACTTTACCAAATCACACAGAACTTTGTGCGTCTTTTAAAAGGAGCATTAAAAATAAAACAGTGAAGCTGTATCGTATTTAATGGGACTTTTTGTTGGATAAGGAAATGTGAGTAAGTGTCCAAGGGGAGGGACAGCTGACAAGGTCTAGTCGGCGTCGGGGGATCAAACGAGCGGCTAATTAGTGATTCTCGCGGAGAAAAACAACGCGCCCCGGTGGGAAGCCGAGGGTACCGGACTGTGTGCTTGCGAATGAATGGGACATGCATTTAAATTATAGAAATTGTCTTAGACGTTCATGCAACGCGCATGAGCTGACCTTCATTTTTGTATCCGCTGCTTGGAAAAAAAAATTTAATTTTAAAGGAAATGCAATAACAACAAAGAACATGGCCGTTTAATGACACATCTTTCGAAATAAAATCGTAGTAAGATGAGAAGTCCATTAAACAATACTACGTGATTGTTTAATAGACTTTATCCGCAACTTTATCCGTGTATCATATCGAAACTTCAATGGGATCCTTTTAATTTCCGAGAGTAAACAGCAGTTAATATTCCTCTTCTGAACTCCAGTAATTAAAATCGAAATCTCCTAGTCACGATCGCCAAGTGGTCGGAATTCGAGTAAAGAGACCCCGAGTTCGATCCCCAGGTGGCAGGCTCTTGCCAATGGGTGTTTCAAAAACTTATGTACGATTTATATCGTTGGCTTGGACGTAAAAACGGCGACAGGCTCACCACTTGTCACGTTGTCCCAAAAATATCGATGGAAGGTGGGTCGAAAGGACTTAACCGTCTAGATATCCGTCTACCCCAGTATTGGGAATGGCGTGAAGATATGTATATTTATTTACAAAATCGAAATCTTTTAAGAAATAATACCACAACCTAATTACCTGGGCATATGTACTTAACTGAGCGTCCAGCTTTAAGTTCAGAAATTATACTTAAACGAATAGTTATTTATACTGATACAGACACGCGATGCGATCTCGTTTTATATAAATGAAATATTAAGCTCATTTGTTCCAATGGTACATTACCAGCCCATGTGGTTACAGCGTACGAATATAATATTCCCTTTCATCCATTGCTGGAAAAGCTTTCAAAGTATCATTGGCTCACCACAGATAGAGGGATTGTTTGTATTTTGACTTGGTTTTATAGGCACGATAGCCCAGTGGTTGGGTGTTCGCAATTTCGAGTCCAGAGACCCGAGTTCGATCCCCAGGTGGCAGGCTCTTGCCAATGGGTGTTTCAAAAACTTATGTACGAATTATATCGATGGCTTGAACATAAAGACGGCAAGGGGCTCACCATCTGTCACGTTGTCCCAAAAATATCATCGGTAAAAGGGGGCTCGAAGGGTCGAATTGTCTAGTCTTGAACTCCGTCTACCCCTGTATTGGGAATTGAGTGAAGATATTTATTTATTTATGTATTTATTTATTTATAGGTTTTATATATCTATATTAAAGCGTCAGTGTGTATATCATTTAATTACAAAATAGCATTCCAACAATAATTCTAAAATAGCAATTAATAGACTATCAGCAATAATCCTAAAATATTGTAAGTTCGTGCTTCAAGTAAGCACTATCAAAGTGAGAGATGAATAACATTGTGCTAGGTCAACGCGTTCAAACTCATTACTCATCCCTTCAAAGTATAGAAAAAAATGTTTAGAGACGCATTATAAATAATGACGGTCTCCCAATACTCGCATTTTAAACAAAAACCACGCAGTGAGATACAAAAAAAAATATTACTCAGTGTAGACAGAAGTCTAGACAATTAAGTCCTTTCGGGACAACGTGATAGGTGGTGAGCCTGTCACGTTGTGCGTTTTAAACCAAGGGTGATTATAAATACTTTGCATGCCGAAGAGCCCACAGGCACGGGAAACATTTAAAAAATACAGAATTATGGTTTAAATTGTTATTATCTGAAAAGAGATATTCTTTCCGTTGTAGTGGTCAAACATTAATATATCTATAATGTAAAAAAAAAAAGTTTAAAGCCATGATAGCCGTGTGGTTGCGTGATCGAATTTCGAATCAGGAGACCCGAGCTTGACCCTAAGTTGGGTTTGTTCAAAAATGTATGTACGATTATATTCTTGGCTCAGACATAAAGACGACGAATGACCTGCCAAGTTGGCCCAAAAATGTCTTCAGTGGAAGATGGATCAAAAGAACTTAATTGTCAAGATCTTTGTCTACCCCTAAATTGGGAAAGGCGTGAAGATATTGTTTTTATAAAAACTGTGAGTCGAGTAGACGTTCACATTCATCACATATTAATGTGACGAAAATGAACGTTTGCCTCTCGCGAGATTCGAATGCCTTCTCGCTCGATTTCGAGGCAGGGCTACTACGATCTGGACTGTCAGGCCCTCTTTAACAATATTACTATTTTTACTAATTTTAATATTAGCTGGCTATGTTTGATAGTTAGGTATATTAAATCAGTTATTAAATTAATAACTGTATTGTAGTAATTTAGGCACTAATCTATTCGATAAATTCAGAACGTCGAAGACGAAACACACAAACATACAACAGTAACAAGGTACTGAATGCACTAAGCAGAACTGCACTAAGCAGTAATGAATTGCTAAAGGTACGTAATACTAAACTAGTTGGCCGTGTAACGATTTCAAATAAAGAAGTCACGGCGATAGTTAAAAAAATAATTGCACCTGACTTAATACGGTTATTTAATCTGTGGGCACTCCCTGAACGTCATCGGCGATGGTTCGGACTCCAGTGACCGTTTTTGTAGTGTTTACTTCGTTATATCAAATATGCTACTTACTACAGTCGATACACAGTCCCTAACGGGTAGCCAGAGAGAACAGATGTCGCGATCCTTACATATTACATAAAATTAAATATTTTCTTCATACATACACGTCTAGGTATCCGACTACTCTTGACCCTCCCCTCTTCGAGCAATTTGTTCACATGGTCTTCGAAAGTTAGTCTCTTCTACTTCGCAACTTAAATATGATTCTAGTAAATAAATAGTAATATTATATAATATAAATAATTTCCTGGTATAATTTAAGATTTAGGACTATTACAGATAAATATACATGTATAATAATGTGACACATGTTTAAAAAATTACTGATAAACGTTTATTAAAATCATAATTAGAAAGAAGAAAATATATTATTTATAGAATTATAGAAAAAAATCAAAAATTATAAATAAACAATACAAAGATTTTTGCATTGCGGCCACAAAAAGGTGGCCGTATCAGCAAGTTGCTACCGCAAAAAAGCCGCAGTGCTGATATTTTGCCGGCACCATTGACAGAAAGTCCTACGGGCAGCTGCCGAGCAGTAATAATTTTTAGTAAAAAAAAGTCACGATAGCCGAGTGGTAGTCGGAATATCGAGTCAAGAGTGTGGTTACTCGGGTCGAGTTCGACACCCAAGTGGCAGTACCAATGAGTTTTTCAAAAACTTATGTACGAATTACATCGTTGGCTTGGGCATAAAGTACGTAATGAGCGGTGGTGATGGATCAAAGAATAAATTGAAAAACTTGGCTATGACTTGATGCCTAGTATTACTTATTAATAGATACTGCTGCTCTAAGTTTTTGGAAAGTATCTTTATATTACTTAAAGTTAAGATTGTTTTTATGAGTTTGTCATTAACGCGGAATTGGAGTCATGCAAACCGGGTTCGATCCCCATGTGGTAGGCTCGTACCAAAAGGTTTTTTCAAAAACTTTGACGATTTATATTGTTGACTTGCACATAAAGACGGTGACAATCTAACCACCTGTCATGTGTTCCCAAAAATTTCTTTAATGAAAGGCGGGTCGAAGGAACTTAATCGTCTAGACCTCTGTTTACCCCAGTGTTGAGAATGGAGTGAAAATATTTTTTCATTCACTGTGTTTGCTATCGAATCTCTTTGCGATACGTCAATTTAATACGCTACCATCTGGCAAATAGATTTAGTAATACTAGATTTAGTAGTACCGAACCCGCGGCAGACATAAAGCTCTGCCGCCGTTACTATCCCGACACGAGAAACAAACACCGCAGTAAGAGATAAGAGATCAAAGGAGGAACCTATAACGCTCCAAATCATTACCAATCCCAATAAAACGAGCGCCGCTTCTCGGAATGCGGGCCGTGGGAGCGCGGCCCTGGCGCGGCGTGCCTTCCTCCATTCCTCTTCCCTGACCCTCGGTAGACAATACTCCTAATTTTTAGGTGTGCGCGATAACCATAAATCTCGGGTTGGGATTTAAACCCCTGTCCACCTTTGCCCATTTAACTTTAAGTTTTCGACAAAATACTGGAGGGGTAAAACACATTTCAATTGTGTGTCAATGTTTTTTGATCCAAGTCTGACCTGTTATAAAATAAATAAATAAATATCTTCACGCATTTCCCAATACAGGGGTAGACAGAGGTCTAGTCTAGACAATTAAATCCCTTAGACCCACCTTCCACCGAAGATATTTTCGTGACAACGTGACAGGTGGTGAGCCCGTCGCCGATTAATTTAATTATAGCCAACGATTTAATTCGTACATAAGTTTTTGAAAAACCCATTGGTACGAGCCTGCCAACTGGGGATCGAACTCGGGTCTCTCGATTCGAAATTCTGACCACCCAACCACTCGGCTATCGTGACTTCTGACCTGTAATGATTTAATGTATTAGTGTTTTTGTATTCACTCATTTCCTAATGTGGTAAGCAGAGGTCTAGACAATTTAGTTCATTTGTCCTACATTTATTGTTCAGTTCATATCTTATTTTGGGATAACGTGAAGAACTGTTTACGTTTTCAGCGAAGACGAGTTGGATTAACGTGACACGTGGTGAGCCTGTCGCTGTCTCAGTGTCCAAGCCGACAATACAATATACTTACATAAATAAATAATATCATAGATTAACCACGTCTCGAGTAGAAACAATTCATTATACTAATATTTATCCTTAACGCAGTTTGAAACTCCAACTCTTAGCTTCGAAGGCAGGGTCACTACCAACTAGTCTTTTTGGTAGTCAGTTGGATCGGGCGGTCCAGGCTATATATTTACAATCTTTTAAAAATCTTCACAATCTTTTAAAAATCAAATGGCTTCATAAAAACTGTTGTGTTCCGGTTTGAACGGTTGAAGCATTCTATCTTAGCCCTCAGGGGTCCGCAGGTGTTCAGGGTTCGCAGGTGTTCAGGGTTTGCAGGTGTAAGATGCCGCAGTACCCAGCTACCATCAGGCACGAGGCATGTACGATCTGATGTTACTGTAATCCAATGAAAAATATAAACCAAGGTACCGTCAATAAATTATGTAAAGCCAGAAGAGACAATAAATGATATCTTCCTATAAATACGCATTTACTTGTTAATAAAAAAGACAATTTGAATTGCAATGAACTGCTGTCGATCTTGAATTCTTACATTTCAAAATATGCTTATCTCGGGCAATCTTATCTTCTTCCACCTGTATTTTAATATATACAAACAAACAGAAAGATATATAAACAAACAGAAGGACACATCTCTAAAATAAGAACCATTTGCGGAATATGAATGAAATATTTTAAGAAAAGCTTTGAAATTCATTTTGAAATTGAAGTCAACCAGGCGATAAAATTCAGCTCCTATAATATACATATGTAAATACAACGTGCATCGTCGGAAAGCTCATGAACTGATAAATCATGGTGTTAAAAGACGCAGAAACAAATTTACTGTTGGGGTACTAATATCTCCAACATGTTCCACATTCGAGATGACTACCTCACAGTAAAAATATGATCACAGTCGCTGAAGACATATTACCTAAACTATTAATATTAGTTAATATGTCTTCAGCGACAAAAGTGCAAAATATATAGCAAGAGTCGCCACGTCGTATTTAAATAGACTTTTGTCAATATCTATGACAGAGATTAAAGTTTATCTAAATTCTAAACAGTCGAAATAGCAAAGACCGCGGCTCCGTTTTTGCGCTTCCCATGGCCGGCCATAGCTTCTCGGTCAACTCAGCCGCGCTGTGTTTTTGCTGCTCCCTGCGCCCCCCGCCCTGAGCGCGCGGCGCAGCGCCGTTTTTCCGCGCAGCCCGCCCGCCGCTACGTGTCTCAATGCTGACTGTCCACTTCTTGCCAGTTACAAGAATCTGTTCAGCAGGGTATATCACGCAGTAAAAAATAAATCGGTCAGTCTCACAACACATCGCTCTTATTGTCTTCGAGTACACATCAAATTTTGTTGCTTTGTACTTGGTTGGCATGTTTATGTTTGCAACTTATCAGTTTTTTATTGGCAGACCGCAGAACTTTAATGAATTTTTACTTGCATTCGCTATGCTTCATTAAGGAATATGAAGGTGAATAAACCAACTTTTTCTTCAAATGCCACCTGTTTCTACACGTAGTGCGTCCATTCATTGATATGATTAACACGTTCACAGATTACTGATACTCGAGGAAAGAAAACATTAGTATAAGCAGAATGGTCTCAATAGCGAATGTTTTTGTGAAGGTTTACATATTTATTGGAAAACGGAATTAATATGCATTAAGTTCATGTTTAGTGTTCTGTGTACAGCAAAAGATATGTAGGAGACCGGAATATAGTTAAGTTTAGTTAGGAAACATATAGTTTTTAGAGATACGCCTATGAGTAGAGGTTAATGTATATAAAAAATTATGTATCTTACAATGTAGGTTTCAATGAATAATAAATATAAGTATAAATAATAACAAAAAAGTGAAGAATACTATGTGAATAATGTCACCATATTAGTCGAGGCTGTTCGCAGAGCTTGACTCAGATAAATTTGTTAAAAATTAATAAGGTAAACATTTACTGTATAGGTCTTGTAATCTGGTGATTTCTGTGACAGAACAACTTGATCTGTAGACGTGATAGCAGCATCACGTAAAATCCATTCAGATTTTTCGAATCCTAATTATTAATTAAATTAAACCCGATAAAATGTATTAGTTTATAGTAATATTTTTGGGTAGGATTAATAGAGCAACTTCTGTACTAACACAAGCTTGGGCGCATTCAGACCAGTCGTGTCTGATGCTTTTTGTTTTTCAATTATTGGATTTCGCAACACAGTTAGAGGTCTAGATAATTTAATTTTTCGGCCACCGTTTCACCAGAGCTATTCTGTATAAACAGGCGGTGAGCCTGGCAATGTCTTGGTAGACTCATGTCAATATATAATAACTACGTTTTCTCTCGGACTGTAGAAGGCTATATTGTTTTTTCTGGAGGAGTTTGAAGGAAAATGGTCCGCAATTAAACGACGGCGTAAGGAAGGAACGGGAGCTGATTTATCGGGCGCGTGTTCCACGAAACCGTCGCGTGTTTTTACGCGCTTCGCGGTAGCATTGCCGGGATGGAGGGGGTTGGAGGGGGGTTGGGGAGCGGTGGGCCGGGGCACCGGGGCAGCGCGGAGCAACAATGCACCCGCCATAATGTTTTTCTATGGCTGAATGTGATGACAAGCATTGCGCCGATATCACTGTCTATGTATTACTGATACTACGCGAGCCAACGCTCCCTCATGCTCACTTGCGTCCTGCTCGATAGAAACAAAACAATAATGAAATTATGCTTATTTTAACACGCTTATTTTGACATGACATTACCGTTAGACGGATAGAGGTGGATAGACAGAGTGACGCGAAATATACATTGTCCTAAAAATTGTGAAAATGTCCTAAAAGTTATTTCCACATCATTCCGAAGTTTTTTCTTTATGTGTTGCAGTTCGAAAACTCCGCATTGCAAGCGACAACTTTTTTTGAAATTTAATTTTCATATTAATTAAATAGTATTGGAATCAATCCACATCGAATTGAGTACTATGTAATAACAATTTTTCCGCGAACATATCAGTTATAGAATATAAATGGCATAATGCATGCTAATGCGCGATGGAGCGCGCCATTCTTTCCACGCTTGTTACAATGACAGCTCACTCGTGCAACTACCGCATGCCGCACATGTTTATACTTCTTTTTATTTACGTCCGTTGACAATGGTGATCTCGTGACCATTAGTAATACATAGCTTTCTAGTACTGTATGTTGTTATATGCAATCACAAATAAGTCACGATAGCCGAGTGGTTGTGTGGTCGGAATTTCGAGTCGAGAGACCCGAGTTCGATACCCAGGTGGCAGTACCAATGGGTTTTTCTAAAACTTATGTACGAATTTCATCGTTGGCTTGTTGGACATAACGATGGCGAAGGGCTCACCACCTGTCACGTTGTCCCGAAAATATCTTCAGTGGAAGGTGGGTCGAAGGGACTTAATTGTCTAGGCTAGACCGCTGTCTACCCCTGTATTGGGAATGTCGTGAAGATATTTTTTTTTACAAATTTAGTAGGGAGTAGAAACTCCCCTGGACGTACCAATATAAAGTTGTTTCGTTATCTAAGTTCATGCATTTTTTTATAGAATAGGGAATCAAACGAGCAGTTGGCTCACGTGATGGTAAGTGACTACCGATTATGGTAAGTGATTAAGCTTTTGGACCCAGTACGAGGTCATGGGAAGTACAAGAATACTTTCAAACAAGTATCTGTATGATTTATCAGTCACGATAGCCCAGTTTTTTTTATAGAAAAGGTAGGCAAATGAGCAGGTGGCTCACGTTATGGTAAGTGATTAGGTGGCTCACGTTATACCGCCGCCCATGAACACCCGCAATACCAGAGGCATAGCAGATGAGTGCAGGTAACCTACGAGTGACCCCCCCCAGAATTGGTGGAGGGGGTAGTGTGGGCCTCCGGTTACCTGCACTCACCAGACGAAACGCAGAAATTTGTTAGACTTCTACTTCACGCCGGTATTCTGTGAGGTTGTGGTACTTCCCCAGTCGAGCCGGCCCATTCATGCAACAACAAAAGCTGATGCGTGGCTTCACCACTGTTAAATGCATGTGGCAATAGGGCCAGAAACATAACAAAACGGCCTCCATACAACGTACGACCCAAACTTTGTATCCTTTCTATCCTTTGTAACTTGTACCTACCGATGGCACGGAGAAATCACGTCGGTAGGACATGTTCCCTTGATTCTCCCTAACTCCTTATTTGCAACCAAGAATACTTTACTGCAATAGTAACGGATGTAGTATCTGCTACTTTTCATCAAAACTCACGATAGCCGAGTGGTTGGGTGATCGGAATTTCGAGTCAAAAGACCCGAGTTCGATACCCAGGTGGCAGTACCAATGGGTTCTTCTAAAACGTATGTACGAATTATATCGTTGGCTTGGACATAAAGACGGCGACGGGTTCACCGCCTGTCACGTTGTCCCGAAAATATCTTCGGTGGAAGGTGGGTCGAAATGACTTAATTGTCTAGGCTAGACCGCTGTCTACCCCTGTATTGGGAATGGCGTGAAGATATTTTTTTTTACAAATTTAGTAGGGAGTAGAAACTCCCCTGGACGTACCAATATAAAGTTGTTTCGTTATCTAAGTTCATGCATTTTTTTTATAGAATAGGGAATCAAACGAGCAGTTGGCTCACGTGATGGTAAGTGACTACCGATTATGGTAAGTGATTAAGCTTTTGGACCCAGTACGAGGTCATGGGAAGTACAAGAATACTTTCAAACAAGTATCTGTATGATTTATCAGTCACGATAGCCCAGTTTTTTTATAGAAAAGGTAGGCAAACGAGCAGGTGGCTCACGTGATGGTAAGTGATTACCGCCGCCCATGAACACCCGCAATACCAGAGACATAGCAGATCCGTTGCCGGCCTTTGAGTGCCCCCCCCCCAGAATTGGTGGAGGGGGATGTGTGGGCCTCCACCTGCACTCACCAGACGAAACGCAGAAATTTGTTAGACTTCTACTTCACGCCGGTATTCTGTGAGGTCGTGGTACTTCCCCAGTCGAGCCGGCCCATTCATGCAACAACAAAAGCTGATGCGTGGCTCCACCACTGTTAAATGCATGTGGCAATAGGGCCAGAAACATAACAAAACGGCCTCCATACAACGTACGAACCAAACTTTGTATCCTTTCTATCCTTTGTAACTTGTACCTACCGATGGCACGGAGAAATCACGTCGGTAGGACATGTTCCCTTGATTCTCCCTAACTCCTTATTTGCAACCAAAAATACTTTACTGCAATAGTAAAGGATGTAGTATCTGCTACTTTTCATCAAAACTCACGATAGCCGAGTGGTTGGGTGATCGGAATTTCGAGTCAAAAGACCCGAGTTCGATCCTCAAGTGGCCGTACCAATGGGTTTTTCTAAAACTTATGTACGGATTATATCGATGGCTTGGACATAAAGACGGCGACGGGCTCACCGCCTGTCACGTTGTCCCGAAAATATCTTCGGTGGAAGGTGGGTCGAAGGGACTTAATTGTCTAGACTAGACCTCTATCTACCCCTGTATTGGGAATTGCGTGAAGATATTTATTTGTTTATAGGAATCATTGTGTAACATTGGATTCGGGTATATTAGTCAATACATACACATAGTGATTGTAGCGCTAAGTTAAAAAACCTAAATATTATAGTTCCATTATAATTGGACCAGGAAGCACAGAGAACCTCAACCTTTTTTGAAATCGTTTAAACATGTTCATTTATTGCCACGCCGCTTCACTACAAAAAAATCTAAATTGTTTTTGATAAAAATTAAACAAACAAAAAGAAAAAAGGTTCAGAGTGGTTCACTACTTAATGGTAATCAAGCATTGCTCATTTTCAGCCTACACCTTTAGTTTTTTAAGTAATAAAATCTAAACTAGATCCAGTTTGCACCATAATGATAAAGATTTAAATATTTATATAATTTATATAATATTTAAATAATTATAAATATAAAATATTTCTCAGACACAACACAATGAGTGTTTCAATTACTTTTATAATTGAAACACGTCTCGCAAATTAAACTCACGGATAACATTACGCGTTCGTTGTCACATTGTAGACGAATTCCCCACAAGTTACAGACAATGTGGTAACTTTCAGGTGAGTTTATATCGTGACTATGGTATTAAGATCTCAAAACTGCTTAAATTGAGGTACGAGCTTTCAACATGTAAAATCTTAGTTGAACGAGTTTCGTTTCATTATTGAACTAAGTCGTTCGCGAATTTCCAACTTTTAAAGAGCATGAATTATTTATATTTAACACACGACTATTTTATTTATTTCCACTGCAACTTCAATTTTATTTATTTATAAAGATCCATTATTAACAATATACCTTTCGTGTGTTAACGGTGTAATAATATTGCCACTCCCTTTTTTCCCGTGGATGTCGTAAGAGAAGACTAAAGGAAACAGCCTTGAATGTCGTTATGCCAACCGATAGATGGCGGGATAACCACCTTTAAAAATATCAGACCAAAATAATCAGACCGAAGATGGGCAGCAGCATCTGAGTTGCGGTTGCCAATCCGCTTGCCAAGCGTGGTGATTACGGCAAATCTTCCCTATGGGAGAGGCCTATGTCTTGTAGTGGACTTTAACAGGCCGAAATGTGTTTATGTATGTATGTGTGTACTAACAATAGCAACGATGACTTCCGGAACAGACCTAGACTAACAGACAAAGCCGTAATCAGATCAGCATATGTCACTATATATGCTGATCTGATTACACCACCTCTATCCGACCTCCTCCCACTCTATCTATAACAGCCGGTATAGGTAGAGTGGGAGGGCTCGACGGCCCCAGTATAGTACATCTGTTCTTTGTAGCAGGAGATTCATTGACAGATCTAGGTCCAGGATCTTCCTTTGAGAAAATCTATGACCTCGGTCTCTGTTTTTCAGAGCGCTATTGATAAGCTGAAATTATAATGATGACATTAATATTTAGTAAGTATCTTCACGCAATTCCCCATACAGAGGTAGACAGAGGTCTAGTCTAGACTATTAAGTCCCTTTGACCCACCTTCCACCGAATATATTTTCGGGACGACGTGACAGGTGGTGAGCCCGTCGCCGTCTTTATATCCAAGCCAACGACTTAATTCGTACATAAGTTTTTGAAAAACTTACTGGTACTGCCACCTGGGGATCTAACTCGGGTCTTTTGACTCGAAATTCCGACCACCCTACCACTCGGCTATGGTGACTATGTATCGACATTAATATTGATATTTATAATCCACTGATAAATAAACTTCCTTCTAAGAAAGCATTAGTTAAGTCTGGAATTCTTGAAATTATTGCTCATGATATAAATGCAGTTCTTTTATCTATAATCTAACCTCGTAAATGATATTGTCTAAAAATTAAAATCCATTGAGCGTTGAGTGTAATTTGCCACGAGGAAGAGTGCTTTGTATGATAATCGTACATTAAACGATATGATTTATGTTATATTTTTAAATTTCTACAGACGTTGAATAAATTTAAAACGGCTCTAGCGGTTCTTTTATTACACTTAGCTCGGTAAACATTATTCTTAACACTTCAACATATTCTTTTTTTAAATCTTTAGATGAATTAAATTTGATAAATCTTTGAATTGCCGTATAATGAATGTTTGCTTGGTTATTACAACCTAGCATAAACATTAAATTAGGAAACTTGTTTTAACTAATGTTATCAAGACTCATTAACAATAGAATCTGCCTAGTGAGGAGAAGTGGTTTCCTAACGCTGGAATATTAAATTACATACGTTTCCGCTAATTTTGACCGAACGTACTAGTTTTGTAGTTCGGAATGCAGTTCCTCAGCCCATGCGTTGCATTCAAGTACAGTCAGCACTTACATAAATAAATGTGGCGCTATACGTATACCTGTTTCGATGTAAATCACTGTTGGCTCAAGTATTTTTTTATGTTTTAGTTAGTGCATTTAAATAACTTTAATATTTGTCTTATGGTTACGTAACGGAGAGATTTCTTACGTATGTAATTAATCTCAATTAATAAAAATTATTAATTGAGCAACCAATTGTTTCTTTTTATATTACCTATATTTTATTCTCGCCTGTGTTAATTTCTTACTAATTGATATAATCTTTATTTGCACTTATTTTTAACACAATTTTATAAAAGAATTTAAAATAAAAGTAAAAACACTTATTACAATAAAACACATATAAGCATTAAGACAGCTGTTAACAGGTTTAATGAAATCAGTGCAATAAAAAACAACGTGTTACCCATATGTCTGTGTACTTACGAATAAGTACTTCGGCTAGTTTCGTGTGTGTGTGGAAAAGTCATTTTAGAACACCCTCACCGAGTGATCATAAAACACTTACTAGTAATATAAGAAAGTATCTGCGATGTAATTCGACAGTACACAGCTGTCTAAACTTTAACGCGACGTTTAGTTTTTACTTGATAGACATCGTTCTAAGGGTAGATTCTTCTTTCATTTAGTAATCACGTCAAGCGTCCGACACAGAATTTAGAGCGACTTGGATGTGCTTTTTGAAAGAAAGAAAGAAAGAAAGGTTTATTCTCCAAAGTGACGCCATCAGAGAAAACATAAAAAAAAACACATAATTTACAAATAACACTTGGATTTACAATACAAATTACAACATACTACATATTACAAACTAAACAATACCTATATGTGTCAAGGCGTCATCTGGGAACTGGAGCACACTCAGCATAATGCCATGAAATTTTTGTTAGGTATGAAGGAATTACAAGACTGGAAAGGGAAGTCCGGGGGTTTGAAGTCACGATAGTCGTGTGCTTGGATGGTTTCAATTCGATCGCATTCGGATCGAAAGGGACCCGTGATCAATCCTCAGGTGGTAGGCTCGTAACAATAGGTCTTTTCAAAAACTTAAATCAAATTTATGTCAATTGGTTTGGACACAAAAAATATCTTCGGTGGGAAGCGTGCCGAAATGACTCAATTGTCTAGACCTCAATCTGCCCCTGCATTGGGAATGACGTGACGATGCATAAGAGAGAGTGGTGAACGTAATGTAAAGTCGAGCGTTGTTTGCAGAGAGCGTGCCACTGGCGTCGCGCAACCTGCCCGCGTCTTTCTTCAACGCTGGCGCGAGCGCTGGCGCTGGCGCCGGCGCGGGCTGCGGGCTGGAGCTCTACGAGTACGACCCGTGGCACCAGCCGTACGGCTACGCGCGCGACTACCAGCACGTGGGCTACGGCGGGCTGCTGCTGGGCCGCGGCGGGCTGCACGCGCAGTACAAGCCGGTGGAGTGGGCGGGCGGGCACGCGCACCACGCGCACCACGCGCACCACGCGCACCTCGACCCCGCCGCCTGCGCGCCCTACTCCTGCGCCTCCTACCCCGCCGTGCCCGGTGCGTACCCACCCCGCTACACAACGCAACGCGCACCGCCAGCGAGCTCAGCGTCGGGCTCTGTACCTTTTCAACCGTAGCTTAGGAATCGTATTTGTTGGTCCAATATGTACCCCATTCCTTGTTTGTAAATAGCACTGTTATTTACAAACAAGGAATGGGGTACATATTGGACCAACAAATACGATTCCTAAGCAGTTAAGGAATTTACCGCCTTAGATTTTATTCTTCCCATGAGTAATCATTTGTGTACCATCTACACTGTGTATGATAATGTTATTATCATACACAGTTATCTACACTGTGTATATACATATTATGTGAAATGTTTTCGTGTCTCTCGAACACCTTACATCGTAATGCAGTGTCAAGTTCCATAGCAATGATTGTAACAAAAGGTGTTTCTTTCTTTTCAAACTACATCGTTACATCGTTAGATCATTGTAGGAATCATTAAACGCCACTTATTTCGTCTCTTATTATCAAATAACTGTCTATATAGAGTCAGGCGACCAAATCGTGAAGTAGTCATTGATCTGTTCTGTTTTAAATCACTTTAAACAAGGTATCATAACAATGTCATAAACAGCACTAAACAAATTTTAGTTTAAACTGTTTTTTTTTTAAGAAAAAGCCTATGCTTAAGATGATTATGAAGAATGTTCACAATTTTACGATATTAGTATAAATAAAACGTATTATGGAATCTTTAGATATGGATCTAATTGGTTATTTTAAAATAGTTCAATGATATTAAGTTATGATCTTGTGCCCTATTTTGTCGATTTTACCTATTTATGAATTCTTTTGGATTGCCTTCAACTGCCAGACGTCGTTTTTGTCCGCAATTTACCATCATTCCAGCAGTTATCCTTATTTTGTTGTTGTTGTTGTATAAAAATTCACGATATAATAGTGGCGTGGCGATCGGAAATCGAGTCATAAGTCCCGTGTTCGATTCCGAGGTGGAATGAGTTTTTTTGAAACTTATACATAATCGTACACGATTTATAACGTTGGCTAGCACAAAAGACTGTGACCGGGTCACCACGTGTCACATTGTCCCAAAAATATATCTTCGGTGAAACGTGTTTCGAAAGAAACGTAAAAAGGACTTGAATGCAGTATTAGGAATAGGACGAGGATTTTTTTGTTATATTTATTCTGAACTAATCATTTTGCACGAACGATATAATTTCAAGAATTGATTCAAAGATAAGCAACATCAAAGATATGGCAGTGTATCTGAATGGCTAGGTATTAAGTACCAACTGGTGAATGACTCTAGACGTTTTTTTGTTAAATTTCTCAATCTAAATTTGTGCTGGTTAACAATCTGGGAAGCTTCGGAGGAGCGCGCGGATCAAAGCGGCTCGTCGCGCGACCTCGCATTGTTTCGCTGCCAACTTTTTGTCCGCCGGTGCCCCAGCGCCCGATCCCCGATCCAACAACACTCCTCTACATTTTGTTACATCCACGTTTATTGATGCCGATTCGTGACTCTTTTTTATCTTCTTTATCTTTTCCAATATAAGGCTTAAGATATTAAACTGAAACACGAATAGGTACCACCGCGTCTGTGTGTTTTTCTATTACTAAAAAATGTGAGATAAATTTTATCTATTCCTAAATCTGGCCTTGGTATCGCTTAAACTGTATCAGTACGTATATTTACATAATGTCTTGGTTTTACTCGAGAGCTGCAATTTCTTTGTAAAAAATTGACATCACATGTCTTCTGTTATCAAATTTTGATTCGGTTTTGCATTTCTAAGTTTTGTGCGTATTTACATAATTTGAATTTAAAGTTTCTCATTTTAATAATTTTTAGTTTCTTAAAAAAAGGGATAGTTTATATGGTTTTACCAATTTGAAACGGGAAGTACTCAGCCGATTCAAATATTTTAACTTGCATTCTATAAAGCAAGAACCCGAGAGTTCCAAAGTCCTTATTACATTGCTATAAACTCTATGAAGTGATTGAATTCGTTGAAAATGTTCGTCTTTGTTAACGTAGCCCACGCTTCATCACAATCTAACTTTTTCCTTGTTGCATTCGGGTATTAGAACTAGCCATTTACAGAGGTTATTATTATTTGAATGCGTTCATTGTTAACAAACGGACATAGCGTTCATTCAGGCGGCATTCCGTGTATATTTCGATTTTGAAAGACATTCCGTGCGCGAAGGATTTTAATTGTGATGATTTAACTGCGCCGCTCCGCAGCGGCAACCGGGGCGGGAGCCGGGGCGGGAGCCCGCCCGCCCAACTGCTGTCTACGTCACGAGTTAGAGTAAAACATTACGATTTTATCATTCAAAATTCCTTCATGACTTTCATTATGCTATACAAAATTTCCACGAAAAGTAACGCAGAACTAGGCACTGTCTTTCGTAGCTACGACGTAAAGTGTCTTTTAAATACTTTGGAGCAGTGGTACTGTGATATGCTGTTTAGGATAAGGACCTTATTGTGATAAATTATATCTTTGTTTTACGTCGGTTACTGTTTTTATTATGACCTTTGACATCTGAGTGTTTTGATATCAATTTATGTAATATATTTTTATATCCAAAAGTTAATAAATGTAGGTTCGGTTTTTATGGCGACAAACATACATTAATAAAACTTGGGTGAACAAATTAATATCCCGAGGGCAGCGGGTCATAGAATCCGAGAGCTGCAGCCGGGACGCGCGGCTCTCCATCATAATAACTTCGCTCACATAAAACTAGCGATTTCAGAGATAGTCCGGCGCAGTGCAAGCGGGCGCGCGGGCAAAAACGGTGGCGGCGACATGAAAGGAGGCGGCTCCCGCTCTAATGACGGTGATTAAAATTAATTTGCACTGTGAGGGGCGCGCTGCCGAATTAAATTCTTCAACCTCCCCGTCACCCCGCCAAGCGTCCCGCGACCCCTGACAGCGGCGTCCATTGGATGAATGTGCCCTCGAGACGTCTCTCCATGATTGAGGAGCAGCTTGCGCAATCAAAATAAACGCTTTTATTCCTAAATAATGGTTACTGCGTTTATTTGTACGTTCTATTACTGTAAAATAAAATTACCATTGGCGTTTTTAGCGTACAAATATTTCAATGCACGAGTGCCGTAAATTATACTTTGTACTGCAACCATAACTTTTAAATTTATGTAAATTGTACAACGGCTTTCATCATTGTTTATATTTAAATCAGCGATCCATCGTTACCTTTTTTGAAAGTACATAAATATTGGTTGTTTATTTATATATATTATGCTGCTAAATTATCCTTTGTCCAGTTTGTCATAGATGAAGTATATTTTTTACAAATTTTACCGGGGACCGTACTGCCGTTTATTCATGAAAATACAAACACACAGACACTTCTATCTAATTTTCTTTACATTATATGCCTACATTACAACAAATCTTCAAAGTCACTATGTTTAAATTCTCACGTTAACATTCACTTTAAGGATTTTCCTCTTTCGTTACAAGTTTTTTTACAGAATAAGTGTTTTTTAAATAATTCATTTCGGTATAAGAACCACTGAGGATAGCTGTTTTTTTAATTAAAGTTACATATATATGTTAAATATATATGTTTGTCTCATATTTATATTTATATGATATATAAATATATACTCGTATAAATATATCTCATATTTTTATTTATATAATATATAAATATAAATATGAGACAAACATTGCAGTTTAGTTGGATGGGTTAACAGAAAAACATTACATATGTTACATTTGGTGCGGGCTTTTGAGGCTATGGGACAAAACATGATACGAATCTTAATCCAAATTATTGTTAATAAGCAATATGAGTACGTCACTTAGATCACCACCTTGCATAAATCAAATGTTTTACAAGAGCTGTCATAAATCCCGACCAGAACCGAGCCATGCATGTATTTCCTTGTATAGTTTCAGTGTTCAGTATAGTTTTTTTATTCAGTATGGTTTTTAATTCAAATAAACTAATGTAACTAATAAGTTTATACATGGCTGTCTCGAAAATTACTCCAATCATTTGGACATTATTTTGTGCTCAAATAGTGTTTCAAAAGTTTATCCTTACATACCTCTTTCGCCTCTTGCAAATTCATAACTTTCTTTTTACATACACGTCTAGGTATCTAAGCACTCATGACTCTCCCTTCTTCGAGAAATTTGCTGACATGGTCTTCGAAATTTAGTTTTGGCCTACTTCGCCTTTTAATATTCACTTTCCCGCTATATATTTTCTTTACCAATCGGTCTTCACTTATGAGCGATGACCGAATGACGAAGAAAATAACGTGCCCAAATCAACGTGATATTTGTATTTCTTGAAAAAAACATATACATTATTTTATTCAAAGCTAAAGAACTTAGGTACTTATTACTTAAGTAGAAACGCTATTGACTCTATTCTCAAGGAATATATGAGTAGTTATACAAAGGCCATTGCATCCGCGTACAATTAATTAATTACAATCATTGCTATTGCGTCTATCACTATTGCAATATACGTCTATTACGATTAACAACGTCTCAAATCGCTAAAAATTCGCCGCGCATTCGGTTAATAAGTCGGCAATTATTTCTTGGCAACTTTGAACATTCTTTGGCGACAGTTTATAAATACACGTAGCGCTACATTGTAAGGAATAGGTTTTGGTTGAAATAAACGGACACAGTGTGGTTGTAAATCTACGTATATAATGCTTTACCATTTATTAGTCATTTCCACTGCTCCGATAACGACAGTGAATCTAATTTTAAAGAAAAAAATTGTTGACAGACACAAACTGATTGCTATCAAAATAGAAAATTTTATATTAAAAAATAACTATATTTTTTTTATTTTTATTAAAGAATATACTTAAGCAATTCCCAATACAGGGCTCTAGTCTAGATAATTAAGACCCTTCTACTCACCTTCTACAGTAGATATTATCGGGACAACGTAACAGGTGATGAGCCCGTCGCATTCTTACACGTACATAAGTTTTTGAAAAAACCATTGGTCCCTGCCATCTGGGGATCGAACTCGGGTATCTTGACTCGAAATTCCGACCACCCAACCACTCCGCTTTCTGACTATTTTATTTTTTGGATGTTCGAATTAAACTGTAATTTCTAATGTATTGCGGGTGTTTGTGGTACCTTGGTGGTTTCTCATTCTATAATACAAGTGTTTAATCTGCTTACTTTGGGATCAGAGCAATGTATGTGTTGTTGTGCCTATCAGTGTATGTATTTTTTTTATATAATTGGACTAAGTATCAAAATACATATTTAGTATAATTTATACTTGCGATTGTTGTCACTTGGTGAAATTACATTGCATTAAAATTCATTGTTGAACACTTGTACACAATTCACTTTATTTAATTATTTATTTTAGTATTTATGATGCCGTAAGGCGAAACCGGTCGGTTAATTAATAAAGAATTAAATAAAGTAAATTGTGTACAAGTGTTCAACAATGAATTTTAACATATTTAGTAGTTAAATTAAAACTTAACTAACGTCAATAACCATACAAAAAGCATCTAAAATGAACGCGTTTTTTAACTTCCCTTACAGAATATTTCAGTGCTGCATTGTTTGAGACAGTAACTGCGCTCTAAATATTTCGTCAGCGCTCCCGCGGGGGAGGCTGGGGGGGGGGCGTTATTTATGACCTAATACATTCGACTTCCCTCATTACTCTACGTCGAGCGCGTCCCCTCGCGCCTCCGCCATCAGCCCCTATGTGCGGCTGACTGGGAAGCACTCCTGCCCGAACAAATAGGTGGTCCCATCATGTGGATATGTAATCACTCTTAAAAAAATGTTTGTTTCAGTTAAGGTAATTATTGGCATATGTAACGGCCTGTTAAAGTCCGACGTAGAATTAAAAAAGTTATCTTCACGTTATTCCCAAAACTGGTGTAGACATAGGTCAAGACAGTTAAGTAATTTGACCCACCTTTCACTAAGGGCAAGTCGATTGGCGTACACAGTACCACCGTCACAGTAGCAGGGCTTTCCAATACCAATGTGATAAATTTTGTTTTGGTATTTTTTGAGATGGTAAAGCCATTTGTCGGGAGCCTCTTACGACACCGATCAGTAGTAGACTAAAATTTAGGAGTCCGGTGACGGGCAGCGTCTAAAAGTATACAGTGCCATTGCTATCGCCAGTCCGCTTGCTAAGTGTGGCGATTATGGAAAACCCTCCCTTACGGGAGAGGCTTACGCGCTACAGTGGAATTTTACTGGCTGTTACAATTATGTGCAGTATAAAAAAGACATTATTGTAACGCCCTTGCAGCGCTTTGAGCTAAGTTCGTTTCAGCGCAAACAATGCATAACTCAGACAATAGCCACGAAGCGAGTTCCTTACGCAACCGAGATAAAGAAGCTAACTTGGACTCACACAGAATAATAATAATAATAAACTTCTTTATTAAAAATCACAAGACAGAGGTCTTTCACCGAAGTCATATTTTGGGACAACGTGAAAGGTGATGAGTCTGACGCCGTCTTTTTATCTAAGCCAATGATTTAAATCGTATATAGTTCTTTTAATAAAACATTAGTACGATCCTACCACATGAGCATCGAACTTGGGTCTCTTGACTCGAATGTCGATCACCCAAACATACGGCTATAGTGACTTTTCTCTATTGCGTCTAGATATGCGTTACAGATTTATAAGTACTTCAGTAGTTTAAAGTCACGATAGCCGAGTTGTTGGGTGGTCGGAATTTCGAGTCGAGAGACCCGAGTTCGACCCCCGGTGGCAGTACCAATGAGTTTTTCAAAAACTTATGTACGAATTTCATCGTTGGCTTGGACAAAAAGACGGCGACGGGCTCACCACCTGTCACGTTGCCCCGAAAATATCTTCGGTGGAAGGTTGGTTAAAGGGACTTAATTGTCTAGACTTGACCTCTGTCTACCCCTGTATTGGGAATTGCGTGAAGATATTTTTATATTTTATATATTTTACAGTAGTTTACACCATAATTTTGACAATAATTATAATTAGGTATAGAATATATATATTCTTCTTATGCTCTGTTGAGTCACGGCCCGGGAATGAAGACCGTCAAGTGGCTCGTCGCCGCGCTTCCTCTGCGTTAATGAACCAACGGCCTGCACGGTACTGTTAGGACGGCATAGGTCCTTTGTTCTTCCTACGTCCAATTCTGCAATCTGCCGCGTCTGCTAGTTCTGTAGCGTTGGCGATGCTGATCTTATTTATTATATTCTATGTTAAAAAAAATTCTATAAAACTCACGAAAATAATAAGTCACGATAGCCGAGTGGCTGGGTGGAAGGAATTTCGAGTCAAGAAACCTGAGTTCGATCCCCAGGTGGCAGGCTCGTACCAATGGGTTTTTCAAAAACTTATGTACGAATTATATCGTTGGCTTGGGCATAAGGACGGCGACGGGCTCACCACCTGTCACGTTGTCCCGAAAATACCTTCGGTGGAAGGTGGGTCGAGGGGACTTAATTGTCTTCACTAGATCTCTGTTTATCCCTGTATTGGGAATTGCGTGGAGACCCGAGGCTAGCTGCCCCCCGCGGCTTTGCCTGCAGTTTAACACTTAACGCGGAACCCTAATTATGTTTCTAAAATAAAAGTATCCTATGTTACTTCTTATAACATTAGCTGTCTGTCAGTGAAAGCCCTGTTAAATCGGTCTAGCCGTTTCAGATATTAGCCGGAACAAACAGACAAAAATCGTAAAATGTCATTTTGGTGTATGCACCATATATATTCATATACACGTAGTAAAAAATGTTTATTTCAATATTACAAACAGACACTCCAATTTTATTCATATGTATAGATAACGTGAAAAGCCCAGACACACGCGAAATATGGTTCAAAAGAACTGAATTTTCTAGATCTCTGATTCAACATTAGGAAATGCGGGAAGACAAAAATCCTTAACTTGTTATTGAATACCATGAATTTCTTTAGTATTTTATATTAAGTTAATTAATGTAATTTCTGTGGAAATTGGTTTATGAACAATAAGAAATCATTTATTCAAATTGTACTTAAGCGCCATCTATTTCTCACCATACCAAAATCGGTCACACAAGCACTACTATTCAAAATGGCTACCCACATACGGGCACTCAGTAATTATATGTCATGTATGCAGTGTATTGCTACAATAACGTGGGCAGATAGAGGGAGGGGCCGGTGACCCTACGCACCCTCGTGCGTGTGACATCCCCGAGGGTGGCGGTCGGCCGGGGGGAGCGGAGGGGGTGGGGGGTGCACCCGCTCATATGGGTGACACGGCTTTGTAATATTTTGTCTAATATATCAACGAAAATGCCTTTGTGCTCTACTTTCAACCAACCTCGAAAAGTTCAAACAATCCAAAATCGAATGGTGGGAAGAGAGTTTAAATTGATTTGCTTCTTCAGACTTAGGTTATGTTGTCATTGTTAAATGAATTAAATGGTATGTTAGGTTGTTTTCGTTAATTTCAAAAGTATTAAGTTATTCGAAATTACTATCCAAGTTCTACATTTATTAGTAATTATAACAATATCTCTGCCTCCGGCTAGTGGAACTTTGCGAAAGCTACAAAATTCATTTGACTAATTCTTCACAGCTCTACAAATCAACCAATGCTTTGCTAACATACAATTGTATTAATGTCCTCCACCATATCTGTCTAAAGGAATTAATTTTCGTATGGTTTTCACGATTTAGTAGAGTACTTTTAGTTGCAAGTTTTAGGAATAATAGTCAATTGTTGTTCTGTGTTAATTATCTAAACTGTACCGATGATGGTTCCATACTGATTCCGATACGATGTAGACGCATTTGCTCCGTGGATCCGGGCGAGGCTTGGGCAGGTCGCTAGTTATTTAATAATTAATTTAGGTTAAAGTACAAAACATAGTTCTTGCGTGTTACCAATGTAAACTTTTTGTTAAATAATTAGTACAGCGTAGTAGTAATAATAGTATAGTAATATACATTCTCTATATTTAGCCATGCTAGCTAAGTGGTTGGATGGTCGGAATTTCAATCAGGAGACTCGAGTTCGATTCCCCGAAGGGGATTTCTCGTACCGATATGTTTTTTCGAAACTTATTCGATTTGTTGGTTTGGACACTACGACAGAGACAGGCTCACCACCGGTAATGTTGGTAAAATGTGGGTTGATAGGTTTTGGGACAATATAATATAAATAAATAAATGCACATTATAGTTCGGTATGGTTGCAACAAAGATACTGTTATTCCTTCCAATAAGAGCAACAATATGTAAGCAAAGTAGTCTAATTATATTCTATACGAATATGGCAGCTGTGGCAAGGGAGGCATGGCAGTATGATGCTAAATCATACAGTGCACACTTATACACTTTATAGTGCAATATTCTAATCCAAAATAATATTCTAATCTAAAGAATTTAAGTGACACTGTCACTTAAATACTCCTAGTGTACTGGTTACTGCATTAACTGAAACGAAATAGATTTTTTTAACACTTTTCCGTTCAATTTAATACCAAAAAGTTCAGCATAACTTATATGCTTCCAAATCAATAAAAACATTTTCGAATCAAAATACTTCAAGAGGAGGTTTTCGAATCGCTTGTGTTTTCTTAACTCCGTCATGTATAAACTTCCAGTTGTGTTCCATTGCCACCACGTCATAATCATGAAAAGAGGGATTTAATATTTTCACTAAACCTTGTGTGAAACAATCGCTCAGAGGTACGGAGGTTGCGAGTTCGAATTTCGTCCGTGTCAGTTGATTTTTTCGTGCACCTCCGTTGTTTCCGATTTCATAATACAAGTACATAAGCAACTTACTTTGGGAACAGACCAATGTATGGAATATTGTCCCTGTCCCTGTCTATGTATGTATGTATTTCTCACTCATTATGATCATCATTGAGACCACCTACCCGACTTATTGCAGTAGTTTGCATCCTCAGACAATTATTGCATTCACTACGTACTTGTACTTACGTTTTTCTACACTACAATTTTAAAATATTTTTTTTTTTAAATTACAAAAACACATAGAACAACTTTCTTAGCTAAAGCTGTTGCTTATTATTTTTAAATGAAGTATTCTTATGAGCAGTAGACAGTTACTGATGTTGTTGAAGTCGGGTCCAAGATCGTACCCCAGTAGTAGTAACATAACAAAAATATAATTGCCGTAACATCTCTGTAATCTAATAGTCAAGATAGCCCAGTGGTTGGGTGATCGGAATCCGAGTCTATAGACCCGAGGTCAATCCCCTAGGTTTTTCAAAAAAATAATGTATGATTTATATCATTGGCTTGGACATAATGACGACGACGGGCTCACCACCCGTGACGTTGTCCCAAAAAAATTTATCAGTGGAAGGTGGGTCGAAAGGACTTAATTGTCTAGACTTAAGGTAGAGAGTACCTTAATATTAGGAATGGCGTGAAGATATTTTTATCTCTAAATTTATGTTAATAAAATAAAATAAAAGGAATATATGCAAGGAAAATGAATGCACGTGCAAGACTTAAATAATACAAATTTATTATCACAAAGTATGTAGGGCTGCCACGTTTCAAAACAGTAGACCCGGATATTTAAGGAAAAGTCGTTTTATTAAAATAAAACATTGTTTTTTTTTATATATAAAAAACAATGTTTTATTAATGAATTAATTTTATTCAACAAATTATTTTATTATCATTGGTTATGCATTTTTTTTAAATAAACCACCTAGCTAGTGCTAGGCTGACTTGTACCAGACTGACAGTTAAAACTATATTTCTAAATGTGAAGGGATTGTTTAAGTTTCTTGCCTCGGTTTCATCAAAAACTTCTAATTTTTTTGTGTATTAAACTCCAGTTACTACACTCTAAAGAGTAAGTAACTCATTCATGGGGTGGTACTGTTGTGTACGCTTCTAAAACAAAATCCTGGTAAATGTGCAAAGATTGCCTAATCACAGGTTTAAAGCAAAAAAACTGTACAAAATAGGTTATTACACTATATATAAATATATTAATGATAGTAACTCCTGAGAACGAGGTTATCGCAGACATGCTATTTCTAAGTAAATGATGGTGAATTTTGTATTCCCTTTGTAAAAAATACTATGAAACATGCCTACGGAACTTCTTATGCCTGTTTCTTCTTCGTTAGACTTCATTACGAAACGATGGTAGATTAAACAATGTTTGATGAATGTAATGTATGTTACTTATATTGATAAATAAATATTAGTAATTAACCATTACAATTAACTCTACCTTCACGTTACCCACTGTCAAGCAGTTTCTTTCGTCCGTCCACAAATTTACCATGAAGTAAAAGATGAGTCTATAAAAACATTGCCTGTAGGGATTGGCAAATTTATTCTAATTATTTTTAAGTTCGGTTTAAGATTGAGGTGACTTGATATAAGATTGATTGGTAAATAGATTGTACGTACTAGGGCAGAACTTGGTTTAACTTTCGGGTTTCGTCATCGTTGTCGGTCTGTCGGTCTGTCTGTCGGCAGGCAATGCCCGGTTTTACCCGGATGTATCGATGTTAAGCCAGTAGACCAGACATACTCCAAGCAACCCCGTACACTCCAGGTCAAACCCGGAGAGGTGGCAGCCCTGCAGGCTGCTTGTAGTGCTCATTAGAATATTTCAGTTTTAAAATAATAACTAACAAGTTGAGCTAAGAATGTAAATCTTTGCTTTTTAGTGTTCTCTTTAATGTGGTACAATTTTTTTTCTTAACTTTATTCAAGATACATGTATATGAAAATTTTGTTTAAATACTTAATTAGTTTTTTATACATAGCACCCAAACTATCTACAATCATTGCGAAATATATTTTGTGTGGATTCATAGTAACAAAACCTTTTTAAACTTAGAAGTTATTTTATAATTTATGAAATAAATTTTATGAGCGCATCGTAGCATTTTAGTTTAATACACAAAAGATAAAATAATAATTAATTATTTAACACTGCGATTTTTGTAATAAAGTTTAAAATGTAAATACACAGATTAAATAATTCCACATCGTAGTCGTTAAATGTTTGCAACAACTTAAATGTTAATGATATAATAACTTGTATTTAACTTAATGCTCTATGCCGTTGACCGCTCAGGAGGTGCTCTGTCTAGAACTGGCTGTAGAATCTGGTTGTGGTAGAATTTTGACTCTATTTAGCTTATAAGGTTTGACTTGAAGAAACAATAAACCGTTAAATATGTGAGACGGAGACAGGTAAAACAAGTAAAAACTACAAACACTGCCTTAATTGATAGGTAATTATATTGAAGATTAAAATAAATAATCACAAACTAAATGAAATAACCACAGCCACTTATTTCCTTATACCTACATAACATGTTATTCCCTTACATTGGTCAAGTTACGAAATAGGTTTACGTATAATTCCGTGGTAATACGTAATATTCTGCCTGCCGCCACGTACCCAAGGTTATGCTGCGATTGACTATTGGCTGGTTCTTCGCTCTCTGACCTTGGCATTGGCAGTATCTCTGTTTTGTTGCAGTACATAATATAGGCATAATGTTTGCATTTGAAATAAATTCTTGTGAAATTGAGAAAAACATTTCTAGGAGAACTTAAAATCTATGTTTTGTTTTATCGGATGTGTCTCTCTCTATTGTATCGTTAGTGCTGTGTGGTAGCAGACCACCTTTACCACCCCCTTTTTTCCGTGCGCCGCCAGCTCTGAGGTCCCTGGTTTAGGAACATTTAGAAGTATTACATTTACTGTGGGTAATTGTTGAAGTGCATATTTTAGGCGAATGTTACATGAAGCAACATAAATTTTTCGTGTCAATAGTAGAGTAGTAGATACTACAATCTAATCTGTCGTAAGGTACATATTTAGTTTAATATAATTTTTAAAGTAAATAATTTGTAAATGGTCAATAAGTGTCTTGTGAGTTGCGGTGCTCTGACGGCGTAACAGCAAGTACGTGATTTATACTGCCTCAATGGAACACAGGAACTACTACTATTTTATTTAAGATAATTATTGTTATGTTTTAAACAAAAAAAATATTTGATTTGATTAGAAGGTAAGTTGTCGCGTGGCGTGTGGCAACCCACGCAGTTCATAGCATATATATATACACTACGCGAGCATGTGGGATGATACATAATGCGATGTCTCGCGCTCGGGACATAGGAGGAACTATTTCTCTAGATAATTAGATGCATACCATCCATTCATCTGTTAGTGATGTCAGGTCAGAGGCTTGCGGGGAAAACTCAACTATAATTAAGCTTAAGTTAAGAATCATTACGCTAATTGATGGTAAGTGTATGTAACGTGCAATTCAAAAAGTAACTGAATTTTAGTCCAAAAAGTAACTCGCTCATAGGGCGGTGTATACGCTTCTACAACAAAATCTCAGTAAACATGCAAAGTCTATTAACAGATTTAAGAAATTTATTTAAGAAAAACTTATACAAATCATTAATATATTCATTAATACTGTAATAACAGATGTATTAATGAATATATTAATGACAGTAACCCCTGGGAATGAGGTGATCGCTCGCAATCTATTTCTAGAAAAAAATATATCTTTTAATAGTTTCTTTCGCCTGTTTCTTCTCCGTAAGAGGAACTTTATTACGAAACGGTGGTACATTAAAAAATAAAGAAACGCGATCTATGTCCGCGGTGGGTTGTTCTCTGTGGGGTATTGTCCTTTGTTGTAACGTTTTAAAAGTAAGGTATATTCCTACTCTGCCTAGGAACGTCTAGGCAGTGTCACAGATTTACCAATTTCTGCCACCTAATAACAACAATTGTTATGTATAGAGCGCCAGTGTGATAACGTATGCTGGTGATATGATGACAACGCATTTGTAAACTTCTTCCTTTGAAATGGTGTGTACGAGTCACTAAATCAAGTGGTCGGGTTTTTACCTTACTCCCTTAAAATAAAAGATAAGTTTATTTTCTAGAGAAGACAAGCTAAACCTTGTTATACTTCTCTGTGTACTCAATTTGATAACTAATAGGAAATTAAATAAAATTTAACATGCTCATACTTAATTTCGTATATATCCAATTAATACGGCTGTATTTCTGAAATTGATGTGAAAAAGGGGTTATCTGGTCAGAGCGTAGTCCGGTACGCTCCGGGGGGTGGGCGGAGACGTGGTGGGGGAAGGGGTGAGGGTGGACAGCCGGCCGCCGCGCGACGACGTCACACCGCTCGATACTGCGCGGTCCCATCGAGGATCCTTGCGGCACTCCGTCGCGATAACAACTTGAACACAACGTTGATGTGACATATTATGTAGTAGTCAAGTATGTCCGTTCTACTGCTTTTACTAATCCCAGCTTCTATGTATATTTATTAGTAACAACCTCCAGAAACGTTATATAATTTATACTTGCGATTGTTGTAACTTGGTGAAATTGCATTGCATTAAAATTCAATTTCTTTTTAATATTCAATTCAGGGTATACCCTGATGATGGCGTAAGGTGAAACCGGTCGGTTAATTAATAAATAATTAAACATCATTGTTGAACACTTGTACACAATTCACTTTGAATTGTGTACAAGTGTTCAACAATGATTTTTAATCCAGAAAGGTTAGTTAGTGACAATTGTTAGTGTTGTCATTAGTCATGTTAATACAATTTAAAAAAAAATTCAAGTTTCTTGATTTTCTTGAGATCCCATCATCAGATCCTGATGTGTTGATAATGGAATTCAAAATCGGTTAACATAGAAAGAATTTATGAGGTAACAAACATTAAAGAACATACAACCGAATTTAAAATCTATCTCATTCTTGTTTTTGAAGTCGGTTAAAGTCTAAAAAGATACTCAGCATATCTAAAAGCCTAACTTTAGTTAGGCTTATCAGTAGTCCAGTTTGTTTTCGATTTTCGTGTTAATAATAATGTAATATAAATAATTTATTAGCGGAAATATTTTTACAATTAGGATCTTTGACCTGTAAATCTCTCTCTTTAATCTGTAAATAAATTTTAATACCGAAATGAATATGTCAACATTTACAACAGGGTATTTGACTTGTATATATATCATCTGAAACTATGCTTAAACAATTATGCTCTGAATACACTACGAATATATATATATATATTTCGTCACTATATTCAATGTTCTAAATGAAAATTGATCAAACGAATTTAAATGAATCAAAGTTTCAGCCACATTGTACCATGACGTTACACTTCGAACTCAAAACGTGAATGTCGCGTGTTACATCTTCATTTTACTTGTGAAAGTTTTACAAATTTGAGCAAATTCTGCAATGTAGAGAAACACGAAATTTAGAAGCAAAAGTAACAATTTTATTATTTAGTATAACACGTCTTATATAATAACGATACTTTAAATGTCTCTATTGATTAGAAACCTATTTCATATTGTATTGTACCCTATGCATATCAAATCAAATTAAATTTATTTAAATTGTAAATACAGGGTATATCAAAGTAATTATTAAGATTCTCTTCATTTAACCCGAATTTAATCAAGATCGAAAATGTGTGTGCCCACAAAATATTCATTAAATTACTTATTAAAAATATTTAATTTAACTACTTGATTAAATTGACAATTTTACATTTTAATTATTATTGTAGAAATAAAAGTCACGATAGCCGAGTGGTTGGGTGGTCGGAATTTCGAGTCAATAGACCCGAGTTCGATACCCAGTTGGTAGTAGTGATCTCCAATGTGTTTTTCAAAAACTTATTTACGAATATCGTTGGCTTGGACATAAAGATGGCGACGGGCTCACCACCTGTCACGTTGTCCTGAAAATATCTTCGGTGGAAGGCGGATCGAAGGGACTTAATTGTCTAGACTCGACCTCTGTCTACCCCTGTATTGGGAAGTGCGTGATGATATTTTTTTTATGATATAAATCAGTATATTGACGCATTATTACTCGTTTAGTCATATCATTTATTCATTGCGTGTGTGACGTGTGTTTACAAATATTAATTTCTCTGTAGCAACTTTTGGCAAGGGCGACCACGATCAGGCAGAAGTTATATTCGAATATAATAAGCAATTAAGAGCTAATGTTTCAAAATTTTAAAGTGTCTACATTGTTTATAAGGCACATGTTCCTAGACAAAGTCTAATTGATCTCTTTCATAATCATAGCGGTGTTAATGAGTGCGCCATCTAGCGGCGTGTCGAGTGGCAGCGTGGGAGCGGTCCGCCCCAGTGAGCCACGCGATCGCTCCGCGGCGCGAGCCGCTCACTGATCGGTCCATTTCGACATTAGACAATGTCGGCAGTTCATTAAGGTCGGGGCCCCGCGGCTGGCGGCTGGGCTCGGGCGCTCCCGTTGTCCTGTCCGGCATTTGTGCAGCCGCCCGCTACCAGGCGCGCAGAAACTGCAGGCGGTGTCCGGCGGCGCGGGGCGGGGCTCCCGGCGGTGTCAGCGGGGGACCAATGGCGAGGAGCGGCGCCGCCTCGGGGCGGGCCGGCGGCCGCGACCACTAAATCACGCGCGCTGTCAATTACCGCCCCCCGTTCCCCGCCGCGCGCGCCGCAATCAACACGCGCCGCCAATTTAATTAATACCTCCACCGCTCGCGAGCGCTGCGGCCCCGGTACCGCAGCCGCACTCATTTATCCCCCTACATCTTCTTCATCATGATTTGATTTGATTGATCGCGGATGGTTGGCAGCGCTCTTCATTTATTTATTATGTTTTAACATATTTTGCAGTCGAAGCGATGTTTCCTTTTTAACCGACTTCAAAAAGAAGGAGGTTGCATGTTCGACTCTGTGTATATTTGTCATACGCAATGTTAACAAGTGGTATCTGAGCCTCAGCGTCGCTAGTCGTTGTTTCAATTTCTCTTCTCTATTTCTCTCGTTTCTTTATTTTACTAGTTAATTATTAGAACGTTTTATCGATTTAATTTTTTTGTAACAGAGACAAAGAATTTTATTTCAAATCTTTTATTTTAATCAGTTCTTGACTTCTTCTCTTGACACGTTCGTTTGCTGTTTAAAATCGCAAATCTTTGGGTTTTTTAGCGATCTTCCGAAAATTTTGACAAAATTTATTTTCATTCACACGGATCTTTCCATGGACTCAACTCTACTAACCAAATATTTTCAATGTAGGCAGTCTCTTACAATTTTAGAACAGTTATTCAGTAACCGTGGCTTCAAAACTCAAAAAGCAATGGATTGTTTGAAATTTTTACAAATCGTTGCATTTTCACTCAAGTGCATTTATTTGAATGAAATTCCCCATACCTATACATATTTTATAAGATGTCATATGTATTAAACTAACTCTGACTGTAGCCATTCCGACGTCTCGCCATCGAGAGAGATTACCATTTATACTACATCTTGTTTAAAATTTGTTCAGTATAGTAAAGATTTAGCCTTCATTAGTAAAGTTGTACTTGTACAAAACATCAATTTCAATTAAACTAATTTAATGTTAACGCTTTTCATTTAAATTTAGTACTTACCGACTTTTCGGGAGCTCTACAGACATACTCAGATTGGGACAGCATCACATACATTGCTCTGATCCCAAAGTAAGCAGCTTAAGCACTTGTAATATAGAATCGGAAACAAAAAACAAACCCTCAGACTCGAGAAAATGTAGATAAAGTGTTTTTACATTGACTCGACCGGGAATCGAACTCGATACCTCAGAGCTGTCGACACCATGATGCCATGAGGTGTGTACGCCACTCGTCACACTCAAGGAAAGCGTTCGTACGGCAGCCGCGGTTACGGGACTTTAGTTTCAATGTTTCCGTGTACAAAAAATGTTAAATAAAATGAATAGATAACACGTCCCGAGGTGTGTAAAAGTTGTATAATATATTTATACAGTAATATAATAGCAATGTGCAAAGTTCGGTTCCCCGGCGGCGCGGGGCGTCGGACGTGCGCTTGATTAATGCGCGCCTGTCGAATGCGCCTGATTGATTTACTGCTGCAGATTGACTGGCGCACGATCGCACGCTCAAAAGTATATTTATCTAAATCTGTGTGACTAATATGCCTCAAATTATAATGAACTATGAATATAGGTGTGTTGTGAAAAGCTCTAATGTATGCTAGCCATTTGTAACTGGTGGTAAATTCCTTTTTGCTTGTGAAGAAGTCACGATCGCCGAGTGGTTCGGTGGTCGGAATTTCGAGTCGAAAGACCCGAGTTCGATCCCCAAGTGGCAGGCTCGTACCAATGAGTTTTTCAAAAACTTATGTACGAATTATATCGTTGGCTTGGACATCAAGGCGGCGACGGGCTCACCACCTGTCACGTTGTCCCGAAAATATCTTCGGTGGAAGGTGGGTCGAAGGGACTTAATTGAAACAGTGGTAGAGCGACGCATCAACTTTTGTTGTTGCATGAATGGGCCGGCTCGAGCGGGGAAGTACCACGACCTCACAGAATACCGGCGTAAAGTAGAAGTCTAACAAACTTCTGCGTTTCGTCTGGTGAGTGCAGGTAACCGGTGGCCCACACACCCTCCTCCCACAATTATGGGGAAGGGGGGCACTCTAAGGGAGGCAACGCATCTGCTAGGCCTCTGGTATTGCGGGTGTTCATGGGCGGCGGTAATCACTTACCATCACGTGAGCCACCTGCTCGTTTGCCTCCCTTTTCCTTTAAAAAAAATTGTCTGGACTAGACCTCTGTCTACCCCTGTATTGGGAATTGCGTGAAGATATTTATTTATTTAAGATATTGTAACATCCCATGGGCTGCGTTACCCATCTATCATATTGACTACTAGCCCGATTTTGACTACAATTCAACAAAATACCATTTTTAACATTAAATGTTCCATTTTTCTGCAATGAATAGCACGCCTCTTTTAACAACATTCAAAGTAAAATGTGTCCAAAGCCCTGAAAAACTTTAAAGATTTGTATGTGTGACGGTTTGTGTTTGTCCACAGGTCTGGAGGCGCAGGTGCAAGACACGTCTAAGGACCTCTACTGGTTCTGAGCGCACGCACGCGCACGCGCACGCGCAAGCACAAGCGCACCGCAAATGGGCCGCACTGGTCCGGGCAGAAAGACATTACGTTAACTGTAGGCTTTAAGTTACGTAGCGACACAAATGGGTTTACCCTTAGTTTGTATAGGATAGAGCTGCTGCACGAGAGGCGGCGGGGCGTGGGGGGCGGGGAGGGGGGGGGGGCTTGGGGCTCGCCGACGTTCCTCAATCACAACTCCGTTATCATTTAAAGATATATTTTAAATTATTAATAAACAAGAGCACCGCCCGAGCCGGCCCTCCTCTCCGCATGCCTTCAATGTTCTCACAATGTACAGCATCCTTTGCGGTGCTGATGTTACAAGATCCGTACTGTGTAGCCATAAACTGTTCCATGAAAATTTCTTGTGACAATTTCTTGTGTCTCCCTGGCAAATGTTTCGCCAACTTCACTAACTTTTATATGGACATGTTAACTCGCAAAATAATGACATCTGTTGGCTGTAGATACACGGAATTCTTGTGGAATATTTGTTATGACATGCGGATCAGGATCCACCACACTTCGAACACTCCACGAGCGAGTGTCTCGATATGTTCTACCAAATCGTAGTTAAAAGTTAAAAGTGTAAACAGCGCTTAAACAATGAAGTGGACGCTGCCTTATGTAACACATAACATGTAACACATATAGATAAATTTAGATCAAAGCCTTCATTCTTCCTTCAACTCGGCACAAATACCACTACTCTTAAAAAAATTTACTCAAGTTTAAACTCCTAACCGAACCAAGCTGATCCAGCGACGTAAAGTCGTGTTGTCTCGGTTTCAAAGACACTTCAAGAAAAGTAAATATAGCTCATATAATTACTAAATCTTTTATCCATTGTTATGGAAACGTGGTGGTTTTGTGGTGAGGGGTTTAACAACGATGCTTAAACTAGATACCATTTCATCGTTTCTACCGTAAAATTTATTGTCTTAACAAATAATTGTAGAGCGTCTCCACATTTGGATCAGAAAATTGATTGTTATGTTATAAGAGACTCGCTGGCGGAGTGTGCAGGAGACAACAATCCTCAAGCACAGTTTTCACTTGTCGATCATTGATTGTATATAATGTAGGATACACTCTGACAAAACACTATTCATGCTGCAAAACATTCAAATATCTCGCTGTATATCAAACGTTACTGTTTCCGCAATATTCACAATACTATGCGATTGTGTCTGTCCGTGCGGAAACGGTTCATTGTAAACATAACGCCGAGCTCGATTGCTGGGACACACAGTCTATATTGTACATATTATACACGATTTATACTTATAATTAATTTGCTCGCGAATAAGGTAGTTAACTTCACAAATTCTGTTCTGAAGCAGAAAATATGCAATATTATTTAACGTAAATTCAATCGAGAATATCTTTCTTGTACAATAGACATTGAGCAAAGTTACTTTGTAGTAAATGCAGGCCGATACAGTACCCGCCGGCCTGCGACCTTTCAATAGATAGTAATACACAGACGTATGTAAATACATACCTATAGCTATAGATAAATTTATCCTTATATATAGTTAGGTACAGGGAGAGCGGAGGTTGTAAATAGTATGCTGCGAACGCGGGCCCGCTCGCCTGCGCTGCCGACCAGATAACTTTTGAGGTTATCTGTCTTATGACGTTATTATAGTATTATAGACTAGATTTAAATTACAGCTGAGAATGTTCTGTTTGTGATGAAGTCAAAATTCGATGTATTTATAACACATATTACAGGCGAAATGACAACCTATGTTCTTTTGTGAAGTTTACAGAGTAATTTGTGTTGTTAAAGTACACAGATTGGAAAATGGTTTCACGGAACATATACACTGGTATATTTTGTGCTAACATATATATACACATATAAGTAATATAGAAGATGTAACGCATTTGCTGCGAAACCAGGGAATGACAATCATCCGCAGTGGCAAAGTTGCTATATTATTGTTTGTACGTTGAAGCTCATACTAAAAATAATACTTAACAAAAATAATCTGCCAGTACTGATGCAGATGCTGTTCTCTGTGCATACATTTGCCTTGGTTTACTTTCTACAACACTTACGTAATGATTGTGTGCTGAGGATTGATTATACCCCAATGAAATACCCGACATAAGTTTTGTGGACGATTTATTACTTCTTTCTACAATAAAATCATAAATATTGTTAATATGGAATGTCGTCAAAGTGAAAAAAAAAAAATATATTTTTATGCGGGTTGTTGTATAATTTCTCACTGTCACAAAAACAAATTCAATGACGTTCTTAATAAGAAGAATCTCCAATCCGCAAAACAGCAGGCGCCTAGATAATTCGCAGGCGCCAACATTGTGTATTAAATTTCTAACAGCCTTCCGAAGGACCACACCAATCAAAAGAATTTGCTACCTGTATTACATATTGTGAGCTAAAGACACTTTGTTCAATCGAGGAATAAAGTAGTTATTGATTCTTGTATTTTTTTATATATCTACCAACTGTAAAAGTCTTTGTACTTATTATGACACAATTACACAAAATTTACGACAGTATAATCATTTTTAACACGCATAATCTATGTACCTTTTTAAGCTTCGTTCGGAAGCTATTCAAATGCCAATAAGAACACTTCATGTATATTATTTACTAAAGCTTAAGTAAACTGTAAAAATTACTGTCATATTGTTTGAACTATATTTGTATTATCATTATCAGAAGTATTTAGTGATTGTAAGTGATTAGAAGTGGCTGTTGGGCGGAGGCAGCTCGCGGCGCGGCGGCGGGCTCAATAAATGTTATATTTAAAATCCACTTGACGTTTTATTTACCACACCTGTAACTCAAACATTTCGTGATTTATCTGGCTCTCTATATTATGTTCAAACCTGGACACAACAGTTGCTACATACCTTAGTGGTGGCAGAAAAGGGTCAACGTGAGTGAGTAATGGAGTCCATCGCATTTGCTTAGTGAACAGTATATAAGCAATCAGAATAAACATAACAATTTGGCGTAATCACCCCTCTAGTCCACCACGCCACGGCGACCGCAGT
This sequence comes from Sericinus montela, assembly GCA_029286605.1. Taxonomy (NCBI): domain Eukaryota; kingdom Metazoa; phylum Arthropoda; class Insecta; order Lepidoptera; family Papilionidae; genus Sericinus; species Sericinus montela. Next base: position 228,000 of record JAGSMR010000131.1, read on the forward strand.
AGGTACTAGGCAACTCGCACCTTTGACTCTACTACGTCATTGGTCTGCAGAAATAGATGATGGAGTTACCGAGATTTGACGACGATTTTCGAATTTGGTGTTAACCCACCATCTGTCGGTAGTCAACTGACAACATTGTCATTTTTCCCTCAGTCACCTCTGACGTCACCCACAGGAAAAAAAGGAGTTGTGTAACAGTAAGCCGTACAAACAGCAAGTTTTGTTTTTAAATACTTTCGCGTGTTGGTGCCACATTTTTATATTACTTTGTTCAACGAATTGTTATTACAAAGTTTCATTGACTTGATGCAGTATTGCCTAGACGAAGAGCAAACTCATTAATTAGAAACATTAATTAACATAAACCAATGCAATTATTCTTATTAATTATTTGCTTCTGAAAAAACCACTGGAACACGCATGATCCATACATGAACGCCATCGCATGGAGGGACCATGCGTGTTGTCTTAATATTACATATATTAAAAAAATTACATCGGTTTTCATACTGAATAATGTCGACTGCACCTCTCGCTCCTAAAGACTATCTATGAAATAAACAACCATTCGTCTTGACATGATGATGACAGTGGTGACCAGGCCTAATAGCCGGGCATGCCTCCTGAAATCTTCACGCGTCATTGAAAATAATTTCTTCGCCCAAGAAAATAAAACTCGAACGTTTAACGTACACGTTGCGTTGCATCGATGTTCAGTAATTTGTCAAGTCCGTAGAGACGGTGCCTCTCGGGAGAGACGACGAAGTGTGTCCCTGAATATGTTAAAGCATTTGACACTAAGATTCTATCAATATGGCTAGGATTTTGAACTTAACATTACAAATTAGGTCCTACATTCCTTATATTATAGTCATAATTTATTAAGCTGAACTTGAAAACTGTGCTGTTTTACACTTTGGAAGAACTTGATGTATAGTTCTGTAATGCTAGACTATGACCAATCCTTTCTGTAGACGACACTAAAGAAATCTAAAGACTATTTCATACGTGTGATTTGTTTTATACATTTCGAGCCGTCAGGGAGTTTCCAGAGAGTGTTGGTCGGTGCAACAATAGCGGGAGCACATCGCCCGCTGTCTATTTCTATTCTTACGTATCCTTAAGTAAGCCGCTACTTAAACAGATGGAGGCGCGTGCGCAGCGGACGCGACACATTTAGTGTCGCCACTTAATCACAAATTAACACGTGTCTCCCGCTCTTGTATTTTTAAGCCGACGGCGGATCGGGCGCGGTGGCGCACATTAAAATAAACAATAGACGGGCGCCGCCGCAAATAGCGCCATTAGCCCGCTGTTTGTAAACACGCGCGCGACAATAACACGCAAATAAAGCACTTACGGCGAGCCCGCCGCCGCATTCCGCGCCCTCCGCCGTCCGCGCCAATCAATATATTATAGAGCCATGGGGTCATTTGTCGAGATGTCTTATTTATGCTGATGAGCGCGGAAACCAGCGGCCGCCGCCCGACGCTCGCCGAAAGCTCTCAAAGTCATGGCAACGTTCAGCGATACCAAATTAGAATTTAATTGTAGTCAATAGAACACAAGAGAACACAGCTCTCCTAGTTTAATAATAAAATTGCTGTATCAATTTTTATATTTAAACTGGTTTTTGCTGAAACTCTTAACTGCGTCTAACGCACATAAGCCCTTGTCCTTGTTTTGGTATTTATCAGTGCTAGGCTACAGTATTATTAAGACAATTTCGTGTGGCAATTTAAATTGACAATCGTAGCCATTACCTTAGACTCCTGCTGACCTGCTAACCTGATCTGTTTTATTTTCAGTCTGCTATTATATAGACACTTTGTAGCGTCAATGTTAAATTCGTGATAAACTGCGTAATTTGTCCAAGAAATTATTCATTATTATAATGATTATATTTAAACTGGTTTTGCTGAAACTCTTAACTGCGTCTAACGCACACAAGCCCTTGTCCTTGTTTTGGTATTTATCAGTGCTAGGCTACAGTATTATTAAGATTAAGCCCATCGCCACAGGGATGGCGGTAACGGTACAGTCCCCGGCCGACCATCGCGCCCTGACCAGGTGGTTAAGTGATCGAAAGATCAACTACCACACGTACGCGCTGGAGGAGGAGAAAGTCCTCCGCGCTGTTATTAGGGGTATACCCAAAGAGGTAGACACCCAAACAGTCCAGGATGACCTTGTTAAGCAAGGTCTGCCTGTGCAGGCAGTGCACAGGATGCGCAACATGCGCACCCGAGCCTACAATCTGGTGCTGGTCCATCTTGACCGCACCAACGAGGCGCAGCTGATCTTCAAGATCAAGTCTGCCGCCCATGTGCACGGCATACGCGTGGAGGCCCCGAGGAAGCGCACTTCCCCGGGTCAGTGCCACCAGTGCCAACTATACGGGCATTCCGCAAGGAACTGCCACTCACGCCCTAGGTGCGTCAAGTGCCTAGAGGACCACGCCACAGCGGACTGTCCCAGGCCCAAGCCTACGGACATTCCCCCGGCGTGCGTCCTGTGCGGAGGCGAGGGTCACCCTGCGAATTATCGCGGATGTCCCAACGCGCCGCACGGCAAGAGACGCAGAGGGGGAAAGAGGAACAAAAGGGGCGCACCCACTAGGGCTCCCGCCTCCACCTCTCCCTCCGCGAAAAGCGCTAAAAAGGCTAATGCCTTGGTCCCGGCTCCGCCCCCCAAAACCAACGCGTGGGTGAAACCCCACCGATGGTGGGCCAGCAAAACCCTCCCCCGTGCCTACTCCCGTCGCTGCTCCTTCCGCAGGCCCCGCAAGGGCGTCTGGCGCGCGGGGCGCAAAGGCGACTAGCGCCGGCGACGACGTTTTCGCGCGGCTCGGAGAGATCGCAGATCTCTTCGACATCAGCGAAATCGAGACAACGGTCTCAGAATTAGAGGCGACAGATTCGGCGTCCGACTTCTTCAGAATAGTCGCCAAACATAAGGCGCTATTCGAAACTTATAATAAGTTTAAGGCCTCACGCAAATAGAACAATTGAACATTGTATTCAATGTTCAGTTGTTTTGTTCGTAAGTCAATTCCCTGGAGGCAAACCTCCTAAGTCCCCTTTTTCTTCATGTTGTACTAATCCAAATGGATAACACACCATGTAAAGTTAAACCTAGGTTTCTGGCTGTCGGCTACTTCAATGCAAACGGCCTTAAAAAACAATTGGACGAAGTGAGAGAATTTCTCACCGTCCACCAATTAGACATCCTCCTTATACAGGAGACGCGAATTTCACTAGTAGAATGCGCGATCCAAAAATAGCAAATTACCGATTAGTGCGTAACGACCGACCCACCCGCGGAGGCGGTACGCTTATCTACTATAAGGCATCATTGCACTGTGTGGCGATTGATGTACCTACCTTAGTTAATATCGAAGCTTCGGCTTGCAGAATCGCTCTGACAGGCCATCAGCCTATCACAGTGATATCTGCTTATCTACGACCGCATTTAAGACTATTTGAGAGCGACATCGAGGCACTGCTTAAAATAAGCGACTCGGTGATAATTGCGGGCGACTTAAACTCAAGCACTCTGCTTGGAATAGCTCTATTATTAACATGAATGGACGCGCGCTACTTAAGATAAACCTAAGTAGCAATTCAATGTTCGATATCATCGCCCCCCTAGAACCTACTAGGATAGACCCGAATCGAAACAATACCTCGGACATATTAGATATTGCAACTCTAAAGAACGTAACCTTACCGTTGCGATCTATAGAAGTGCAACACGAGTTAAACTCTGATCATCGTCCCGGAGGTCCCTCTGACCAAAACCCTGACGGACTGGCGTAAGCTCGAGATTTATCTAGAGAATACGAACACCCCAGAGTTAGACAGCATCCCAGATGCCATCTCCTCAAAGGAAATGGCCTTTGCTGCTGTAGACCACCTCACCTCTCATTTAAAGGCCGCCGTCGAAGCATCCTCTAGGCAGGTCAAGGTGGCGAACGATCGCCGCTATGAGCTGCCGGAGGATATTAGACGGCTGCTGAGAGAAAAAATGCTGCTACGAGAGCATACGATCGATACAGGTCTGACGACAATCGAGTCAGGATGCGCCGCCTCCAGAGAGAGGTCAAGGAGCGCATGGCTGAACTCAGGAGTGATAGATGGGACAAACTGATGAAGGATATCTCGCCATCACACAGTGCCTATTGGCAACTGGCGAGGGCTCTGAAGTCAGAAACTGTCTCGACGATGCCGCCCCTGATCAGCTCCGACGGTCGCACCGTAGCTTTTGAGGATAGGGAAAAGGCCGATTGCTTAGCCGACAGCCTAGAGCTTCAATGCTCTCCCAGCTCCCAGCCAACAGATCCGGTCCACCTTCAGAAGGTGGACGCTGAAGTAGCCCGTAGAGCCGCCCTGCCGCCGACGGGTGATCCGCTGCCATCTACCACGTTGGAGGAGGTTCGAGACATAGTCCGGAACCTCAAGACCAAAAAAGCTCCAGGAGCTGATGGTATCTCCAACAAGCTCCTCAAGGCCCTCCCAAACGCCCTTCTCTTGCTCTTAGTAGCAATTTTCAACGCCCTCCTGTCCAGTAGCTCCTTCCCGGACGCCTGGAAGGAGGCTCACGTTATTGGCATCCACAAATCTGGAAAGCCTAAAAACCAGGCCTCGAGTTACCGGCCCATAAGCCTCCTCAGTTCTCTGGGAAAGTCTATGAACGCGTCATCATCGCTAGACTGAATGACTGCGTCAAATCCATAACCTAATTCCCGACGAGCAGTTTGGTTTTCGAGCCAAACACTCTAGTACTCAGCAAGTGCACCGCCTCACGGAGCACATACTCGAAACCTCAACCGACCCAAAGCCATCTCAATGGTGGGGGCCCTATTCTTCGATGTCGCGAAGGCATTTGACAAAGTCTGGCACAACGGCTTAATTTATAAGCTGTATGCTCAAAAAGTGCCAGACAGACTTGTACACATCATACAAGACTACTTGTCAAATCGCACCTTCCGCTTCAAAGTGGAGGGGGTCCTGTCCGACAGCAGACCCATAAGGGCTGGTGTTCCGCAGGGTTCGGTTCTCTCCCCGACCCTATACTCGCTATACACCAGCGATATCCCAAAGACGGCCGGAGTGGAGTTGGCATTATTCGCCGACGACACCACGCTCTTCACCACCGATACAAATGAATGCAGGATCTACATCCGTCTCCGGAACGCGATCAGTGTGCTAAGCCACTGGTTTAGGACCTGGAGAATTGATGTGAACCCTGAAAAAAGCCAGGCCGTACTCTTCTCTAGGAAGAGTTCTCCCCGGAAACCTTCGCGCGTAAAGCGCATAGTCCAATCCAAATTCCAAAACCTAATATCAATGTTCGATAAACCCATCCCGTGGGTTAAGAAGGTGAAATACCTAGGGGTCGTTCTAGACCGTAGGTTATCCTTCGAACAACACATTAAACATGTCAGAGACAAAGCGGCCTTCGTTTCCGGTCGACTTTACAGTCTCACAAGCCATCGTAGCAAAATGTCGCTAAGACAAAAATTGTTACTATATAGGACCTGTGTTCGGCCGATAATGTCCTATGCGTGTGTCGCGTTCGCGCACGCACCTAGGTCATATCTGAGAACACTCCAATTCATCAAAACAAGTTCATGAGGCGTGCTACAAACGCACCCCAATACATGAGGAGCGCAGATCTCCATAGAGATCTCGAGATCCCCACAGTGGCAGCCTTTTTAAAGAAATATCGTCAAGATATTTCGAAAAATTAAGGATCACCCAAATCCGTTAGTGGCGGGTCTAGGAAACTACACCTTCCCCAATTATCACCCGATTTGATAGACGACCAAAGCACGTCTTGATTGATGATGACGACGTCATCACCAAATCAAACAAAGATTCGGGGCCGCGTCCCCGTAATCTCAACAACACACGAACGCAGTAGGTACACTACACACAGTTCGTAGTCAGATTCGCGGTCCCATGTTTCACGGTTCACACGAGAATGTCTCGGGTAACCGTCCGAAAATACGACCCACTCCCAACACGAGTGGCCCCCCGGGCCTCTCACCCTCCCCCTTCCCCGTATGTCGAAGGTCTTCGCTTCGTTACAGGGTTCGAGTGCGTCACGACGTTGTCTCTTTTCTTCTTTTTACCTGCGGGCCTTCGTTCTCGCAGGTCTCCTCGAATGACGCTGTAAAGGCCTCCGGGCCAACAGCATCCGTGGATGGTTTTAGTCGGTATGTTTCTCCTTCTGAGATCCGAGTCCGACTCTGTTCGTTTCGGTGGCCTCCCGGTCAGGAAACGTTCGTGCTTAAAGCATTTTCCTCCACGGTTATCAAAAAAAAAAAAAAAAAAAAAAAGTATTATTAAGACAATTTCGTGAACATTATAATGAATAATTTCTTGGACAAATTACGCAGTTTATCACGAATTTAACATTGACGCTACAAAGTGTCTATATAATAGCAGACTGAAAATAAAACAGATCAGGTTAGCAGGTCAGCAGGAGTCTAAGGTAATGGCTACGATTGCCAATTTAAATTGCCACACTCTGTAATTATACCAAAACCATCTTACGGGCATGGAGTGTCGGTAGGATTTAACTAATAGTCAAAATGCAGCGAAGTTTTAAAACAACCTATAAATAGTTTATTGGATATTTAAACGTCTGTTGGTCGATCGTTCACAGCGCGTTACCCACAAATTTACGAGATCTTTTAACAAATACTTGCAAGTTCACAATTTTTCTTGTTCCCCGATACTACAAATGTCTTAATTTAGCTTGCGGGCGGAGGCAGCGTCCCCGGGGCATACTAAGCGGCTAATTGACTCGCGCGGCGCCCCGGCGTCGCCCGGGCACGGCCCCGTAACGAGCGCCGTCCCCAGCCTCCCGCCACAAATCCGAAGCAAGTCGTTTGCATGCAATTGATTTCTTATTCCGTATACCTAATAAGAAAAGAAAAACAGTGTTGTAGACAAATTTCGTTTTTATTATTAAATAAATACATACATAGCTAGGGGCAACGTCACATACATTGCTCTGCTCCCAAAATAAGTAGCCACAGCACGCATGTAAATTATTACAACCTTTCGTGAGACATAACCAATGAAATAGTTAAAAACGGCTAAACTCACGTTATAATAAACGTTATAAGAAACTAGTCGGTACCTACACTGGTTATTATTATAACGTGAGTTTAGCCGTTTTCAACTAATTGAAAGAACGCATGTTATGGAATCGGAAACAACGAAGGTCCTACGAACCCCAGACCGCCGGACAATGTACAATATTGGTTCACTACATCGACCCGTCCGAGAATCGAACCCGACCTCGGAGAAGGCGACACTATGAAAATCGTTGCGTCATGATTATTAATTGTTTGCTGTATGAAAGCTCCGGCTTGTTGGGTCCACTTGGTAGACGTAAATGATATTTGACAATATTGTGTGTCGAGTTCTTCCTACTAAACTACGTCCCGATGATATTAATAATATTATGGAATGCAATACACCAATTTCAAAGAAAAAACATTAGAAAGTCGCATGTAGGTCGTTCACAATCTATACATGACTTGTGACAATCTTACAGATAGTCCAACAGTAGTAAATAAACATCGAATCATAAAGTTGTTACTCAATATTTATATCGCACCATTCCGCATGTAAAAAAGGTAAATGATACCTAGTCCGATGAGAAAATGTGCACCACCCTTCATTCCACCACCACCACTAACTCGAAACCACGTAACATATACCACCACCGACAATGCACGACTTTATATTAATTAATATCTGTGTAACGCCTGTGTCTTTTAACTATAAAGCAGTTAGCGGATTGTCCAACGCCCAGCCGTGGATCCGGTGGAGGGGTGAGGAGCCGCGGGGATGCATCAGAGTCTGCCATGCTTATGGTCCGGCACTGCTCCGCGCGGCTCGCTGTAATCTGGAGGATGCATTGAAAACGACGTGCGAATCTTATTTGTCGTCATCTCGTAACTTTAGCTCTAGCATAAAATTAAGTGTTAGTCGTTTGAAACCGGAAATAAAATAAATAGCGAAAATACTTTAATGCCGTAATTGTATTATGATCTTCACTCAATTACCAATACAGGGAAGACAAAGGTCTAGTCTAGACAATTAAGTCCCCTCGGCCCACCTGTCACCGAAAATATTTTGGGACAACGTGACAGATGGTGAGCCAGTCGCCGTCTTTATTCCCAAGCCAACGATATATGCGTACATAAGTTTTGAAAAACCCATTGGTACGAGCCTGACACCTGGGGATCGAACTCGGGTCTTTTGACTCGATATTCTCACCACCCAACCACTCGGCTATCGTGATTCTTGGTAATTGTATTATTATTTTATATTTTATTAATTTCATCGAAAAAGCTTGCCAAAAGAAGCTGGTGTGTATTGAACTCTCTCCTCTCCACTCCAACGTCAGTTCCGGTTCCCGTGTCCTGTGCTACTCTGTACAAGTCTTTCTTTATTCTTTATTGTACACGTGAGAAGAAATATACAATAAAATTTATGTGATGAAAATGTACAAAGCTTAACCCTAACAAGAGTTCTCTTCCAGCAAACCTTTGAAGAAAGAGGAATATAGCTTAACACTTATGCAAGTAGGCAACTGTGTACTGAAATGAAGTATACTAAATAATAATAAGATATAATATTCCAGATAAACATATACTTAAATATACACATACATACAAATACATATATACCATATATACGTATACACACATACACACATACATATACATAAATACATACACTAAACGATTTCATTACACAAATATATATAAAATAATTATAATTCTGAAAAGTCTTTATGTAATATTTTACTATCTTGACATTTTTAGCGGCCTTTAAATCTCCAAAATGCTTTGTATAGACATAGACAGTAATTTAAACATTGATCTTCATACATATCTATATATGCAGATCTATGTTGTGGATCTACCGCCTGAACGCGGCCCAAAATCTCAACGTAATTGAGTATTTCTAGATAACTTTTTTAATAGATTTCATTCATTAGATACATAAATATAAACCTAATTGTGTTGTTAATCGTTAAACATAAGAGGATTCAGTCACGGTCACATTGGCTTCCGTGTAAATCATAGCTTGAGCGGTTAGTCGCGCGTCTGCAGCGCATATGTGATGCGGCGCTGGTGCGGAGGCGGAAGCGGAGGAGGGCGCGGGCGCGGGCCGCTCGTGTGGAAAAAAAAACGCTCTGGTTTCAGTCGCGCCGCACCGCCGCGTAATTGGCGAGGTGCTCCGCTGACACACACCGACACTCGCATCTGCTTCCCACTTGTCTCCCGCGACCCAAACACTGTGTCAGCCTGATTAGTTTTAACACCGCTACATTTTGACTGCCTCTCACAATTTGTTTGCGGCGTTAAATTACCTATTGACAACGTGAAGCGGTTCGCAGCTAACTTAACGGTCGTAAAGCTTAATAGGCTGCGCGAATGGATTTTTGTATTTTTAGAACTTTTACAACACAAACATAAAACCATTTGTATTACAGTTGTTAATGTAATTCATTGGCCATTTTATGGAGGCACTTTTTATGCGGGAAACTGAATGAAGGTGTTTTATTTGTTAGTGAAATCATTCACTACATGGACGTAGGTCCGTGCTTTATGGCATTTTAGAGGCGGTTATAAAGTAAGCTATAGCATCCATATAGATTAAACTCTTTTCTCTGTAATAATAAATAAATAAATATCTTCACGCAATTCCCTATACAGGGCTAGACAGAGGTCTTGTCTAGACAATTAAGTCCCTTCAACCCACCTTCCACCGAAGATATTTTCGGGACAACATAACAGGCTGTGAGCCCGTCGCCGTCTTTATGTCCAAGCCAACGATATAATTCGTACACAAGTTGAAAAACCCATTCGTACGAGCCTGCCACCGAACTCGGGTCTCTTGACTCGAATACCCGACCACCCAACCACTCGGCTATCGTGATTTTGCTCTGTGAGTTAATATATTGTAGCTGGTTACTAAGATGACTTAACATGGTTGTAAGTATGGGTTTTAGATTTATAGGTGCAAGCAATGACTTGATATAGGCACAGTTTAATTTAACTACAGAATGAAGACGTTTGGCGGGCGACGCCCGGAGATTTATGTGAGCGAGCAGCCTGCCCCTGCGCCGCCCACCACTCTATTAATTACCAAACTACTGCAACCCGAAGTTTTCACTGCAGCTGTAGAGGAGCCAATTATTTTCTATATTTTACTTTGTCTAAATCAATGAACACCTGAGACTATAATATAGATTTTTCGTTAAGATAATAGTCAGACACATACTTCGACACTAGTATTACATGGTAAAGTAATGAAGTAGAAGTCACGATAGCCGAGTGGATGGATGGTCTGAATTTCGAGTCAAGAGACCCGAGTTCGATCCACAGGTAGCAGGCTCGAACCAAGGGGGTTTTCAAAAACTTATGTACGAATATATCGTTGGCTTTGGCATAAAGACGGCGTGGGGCTCACCACATGTCACGTTTTCCCGAAAATATTTTCGGTGGAAGGTGGGTCGAAGGGACTTATTTGTCTATATTAGACCTCTGTCTACCCCTGTATTGGGAATTGCGTGAAGATATTTATTTATTTATCATTTAAACTAATGAAGTTCCTAAAAACTTAGAATACTTTTAACGCATAGCTACCAAACAATATAACTTTTCAAATGTTACAAAAAAAAATTAACCGTTGCAGTCTGATTCAAATTAAAGTAAATAATACTCCCACATCCACAAAGCTCAAGTAAATAATTGAAATATCAATTTAGCAGAAACAATGTGTGTGGATTCGGCGGATTTATTACGAGCTAACGCATTCTCGGACCGGGACAAAAGTCCCGCCGAAATTTGCACAAAGATACGAGAGGCCGTGAAGTTGAGCAATTGTGGCACAAAAGTGTCGGCGCGACTGCCGACCCTCGACGCGCTGGGCAGGGCTGCCAGCTACATAAACATCCTATTTCCTACTAATATTATAATGAATTTGGATATTTAGACATTTGGAGGTGTCTTTATCTATAACGCCATAACTTTATAACGAATGTAATTGAATTTTGGCACACAGTTTATTCAATGCATGGTTAGTGAGGGATCGATTTGTACACTTACTGTCAAATAGATAAACCCGCCGGATTTACTGTGGCTCAGTCTGTTATTCATATCTTCATACCACTCTCAATACTAGGATAGACGGAGACACTTTTGGAACAATGTGACTGGTGTTGAACTAGTCCAAGTGGAGTCAATATGTCCAAACCAACTATATAAATCGTTCATAAGTATTTCAAAAAATGCATTGGTCCGTGCCTACCATCTGAAAATCGAACTTGGGTCTTGGTGGTAAGTAAAAATAACTTTTATGATAGCAACGGAGAGATCATAATTTGTCAGACAACAACAACGCTTACCGTCAGGTTAAATCCACTGGTCACCATGGCAATCAATAACAAATTACATATCTTTTAAAATAAATTCAAGATAAAAAGTATTTTTTAATATTTCTATATAAATTGTCTATTAAAATTTCAAGCCAGTTTAGCGGCTATTAACATACAGATGCAGCATTGTTGCGAAAAAGTTTGTGGAATGAAAAATAGGATTTAGTTAAAATTAATCCGTGAACTGCGCTCGCTGCACAGCATCCCTGGCAAAACGCGGCGATGTGCGATTGTGTGGCACGCCGTGACCGCTTCATCGCGCGATGCTATCGCCTATCGCCTCTCCGCGGCCCTGCCTGTCGCCGCGCCGATGCCTATCTCTGGCACCAGTTTCCGCACCAACGCTGGCATTCTACCAGGAGTCCAGCACATTACGAGCGGTTATCTTTAATTTCATTGTTGTATTGATTATGGTACAGTAGTGATTCCCCTAACATGCAAGAGAAACAATTATTTGCTATAACGTAATATTCTGTTCCTGGATTAACGATCATAATATTTATTTTACTTATTTCCTCTTTATTTTACATTACGGTAGTCACTATAGTCGAGTGGTTGGGTGATCGTAATTCAAGTCGAAAGATCTGAGTTCGATCCCCAAGGCTCGAACCAATGGGTTTTCAAAAACTTTTGTACGATTTAAATATTTCGTTGGCTTGGACATAAAGATTGCGACGGGCTCACCATCTGTCAAATTGTTCTAAAAAAATGTCATCGATGAGGACTAAATTGTCTAGACCTCTGTTTACCCCTGTATTAGGAATGGCGTGAATATATATACATATTACATTGCGGGCGACAGAGATCAGTAAGTAAGAAACGAGAATGGTTTAAAACGTTGGAACGCACTAGTTGATTGCGCTAAGTCTTTGAGATTAGTTTGCAATAATCCCACACCAATTGCATGAACCCAAAATCTATTGCTTTGGGGTCGGCAGCGCGTCGACAGGCGAGATTATCGACGCTCGTAAAGTGGGGTGGCCCGTCCCGTCACGACACGTTGTCACGTCGCCCAGCCCGCTCACTTGACTCCTGCTGTCACGTCTCCCTGCTCCAATGAGATAACCCTAATTTGCAGATTATTCAGGCCTAAGTATATACAGGTCTAGACGCTCGATCAACAGTTTATTGTATGAGAGTGACTCAGCATTTTTAAACTCACTCAGCACTCAGAAGAAAGTGAGCATTTGAAAGAAAGCTAATTGGATGAGTGATCGGTGTATGAATCGGGAGATCTGAATTCGAATCCCAGGTGGAAGGCACGCAGTAATATCTATGTAGATGTGATTATTAAAATGTCTAACCCTCTGACTTTCCCAGTTTTAAGAAATAAATGCCTAAGACCTTACTTATGTAAATGTGTGCATGTAAGATAGGGGGCATCTTCTGAGACATTTTAAAAATACCAATGACATAAGTACTTGGTGTTCCCTGGGAATGTCAAAAAGGTGACTGAATATTCCGATGTCCGAGTTCCTTCAGCGTATAAAAATCACAGTAACCTATTGGCTGGGTGATCGGAATTCGTGTCAACAGACCCGACTTCGGTCCCTATATAGCAGGCTCGCAACAATCAGTTATTTTACAAAAATGTACCATTTATAACGTTGTCTTGCACATGAGTATGGCGATAGGCTCATCACCTGTCACGAAATTCCAAAAAATGTCTTCGGTGGAAATTACTTAATTATCTAAATATCTAACTACCCCATGATTAGAAATGCGTGAAGAAATTTTTATTTATTAAATTGTAATTTAGCATCATCTATCTCTCACCAAAGCGAAGTTCATTCACACAAATACCATCTATAATATGTAAATTGCGTCAAAAAGAATTACCGTCACATGTAGCTTTCAAGGCGATATTGGAATGTAAAGTGCACCGTAGCTACCGTGCTAGCTGGGAGCTGTGAGCTGGGATCTAATCCCCGGCCGGGCGCGAGTGTCACGCGGGCCGTCAGCGGCGCTTGGCCCGGATTAACATCTCCGGTGTTAAGCCCCGGCGCGCCGCGCGACGAGCCCGTCACTAAATTAATGCTCCCCCACCGGAACCGGAACCCCAGCTTACAACATTGTTCTAAATTTAGTTCAGGTATTTATAAATGCGCGTCCGAGACAATACGCGTTAAGGAAAAAGTCTACGTAACAATGTAACAGGCTTCATGGTCGTACAATTAAAATACTTTTGGTTAGAAGATACGCATAAGGCTTTATGCGTTTTGGGTTGGTCACATCATGAGCCTCATGAGCGGGCAATGATAAATTGAACATAGTAACACCATAACACAAACGAATAAGTCACGATAGCCGAGTGGTTGGGTTGTCGGAATATCGAGTCAAGAGACCCGAGTTCGATTCCCAGGTGTTGTTCCCAAAAAAACTTGTGTACGAATTATATCGTTGGCTTGGACATAAAGACGGCGACGAGCTCACCACCTGTCACGTTGTCCCGAAATAATCTTCGGTGGAAGGTGGGTCGAAGTGACTCAGTAGTCTAGACTAGACCTCTGTCTACCCCTGTATTAGGAATTGCGTGAAGATATTTATTTATTCTATTTTCTAACACAAACGACGAAACAGGGTTTAATGGTTAATAAACATCACCTATCGTTCAAGATTGTTTTATCTAAATAAATAAATAATAAATATCTTCACGCAATTCCCAATACAGGGGTAGACAGAGGTCGAGTCTAGACAATTAAGTCCCTTCGACCTACCTTCCACCGAAGATATTTTCGGGACAACGTGACAGGAGGTGAGCCCGTCGCCGCCTTTATGTCCAAGCCAACGATATTCGTACATAAGTTTTTGAAAAACTCATTGGTACGAGCCTACCAACTGGGGATCAAACCCGGGTCTATTGACTCGAAATTCCGACCACCCAACCACTCGGCTATCGTGACTTTTTTTTTCTAGATTTTTGGATGAAAAACGTATCGAACACACCACCAGTAACGCCGCAGGCACAGCGGCAGGCGGCTCGTCGGCCGGCCCGTCGATACGACTCTGTGCCGTTTGAGAAGCGCAAAACATTTTACGTTCCTACATTCTTACGTACTCTAGCTATCATCATTAGCGGCTCTCTTTGCTATTGTGCACAATCAAGCAGAGAGTGTGTGGCGGCGGTAGGGGGGTGCTAAGAGAGGGGGGGTCGGAGCGGCAGAGCATCGTATCTCCACACTGCATCGCTCTAATTGCTACGCTTTTTCCGAGCGGCCCGGGGCGCTATCTCCGCTTGTATCGCCCGCCTAACACCGCCACCGACTTTTTGCGACTCGCAAAAAAAAAAATACTCGAACAGTTACAGTCAGCGAACTCCACTTTATTGCCAATTCGACAGAATTCGAACTAATTTAAGATTAATGTTACGTATGACTTATTTGTAAATGTTTAACTGTTGAAATTGTTCTTTCATGTCATCTATATGTGTTTCATAAGTCGCACCGGCAAAAGGATTCGCCACTTTTTTGCTTCCTGTGACTATCGTGTGTGCCCTACTGTGATGTCCAATCAGCTTTCCGATTGCAGCGAATCCTCTGTATACGGCTACCTTTCCCTTTATAGCGCAAGATGGCATACATAAAGTGTGTATAGTGAATCACAGCTGCGGATTTACATTGACATAAATGCATGCCGCGGTTGGACGAGCATTCAGGAGCTTACTTTTTGCACTCCTAGAGTTAAGGTGAGTAAAAAGACTTAATTGTCAATAGTAGACGTCTGTCTACCCCTGTAATGGGAATTGCGTGAAGATATTATTTTTTATTTTATTTGTTATTATTTTATTTGTTATTTTTTATTCCTTAACCAAGTGATGAAAATGCAAAATCTTTAATTGACTCTAAACTTCGTTGACAAAACAGATACGAAATTGACCAATAAAACACCACAGGCGGCACTGTTGGCCCGATGTTCTCCATAGATTAGATCTTTTCGATATTTTGGAGAAGGCCTCTGACATATTTACTTTTTTTTTACTCATATCAACATATTTATAATAAAACAAAATAAAATCTAGTTCAGTTGATGCTGACTTTTTAATAAGCCTTTCACTTGACTCTACGTTTGAAACAAAGCTCTACTGCGTCATAATCAGTTGTATATAGGTAATGCGTGTCAAATCAGTTTGTTTATACATCCAGCACTACTGTAAATGCCTGCTCTAATCATTTAAAAAATGATTTATTCAGACAGTTTAATGACACAGTATTCTTCGCACCGGCCACGACCACATGTTCGTTTGGCAGAAGTTAATTGCTTGGATCGCGTAATGAATAGGCGCGGCGGGTCACACACGAGTGTCGGCGAGCCGCCGGTGTCGCGGTGTCTCGGAGGCAGCCTCCTAATGAGCCTCCTCAGGACCAGCCCAATTAATCTTCGTTAGTGCACAAAACACATTAGCTTAAAGGCTACGCGGCCCGTCACGCGCTCGCGCACCCACAAAGTGCTTCCGCACTTTTTGTATCCGCTGTAAGCCGGCTGTGTAATGAAACCAGAATTTTCGTAATAGAAATGTAACCTGACACCAACTCAGAATGCCGTAATAAGTCGATAGCCTAACTCGTGAGTTTGCGTTTGTGTAGTTGACCGGAACATTACGTCAGCTCGGCTTGCTAATCAATTAGTTAGGGTTGTAAGCTTTAAAATAAATTTTTGGCTAGTAACACTATATAGAAATTGTGTAAAAAGGTAGTGACAAAAATGCTTATATCACAAATGTTCGCGAACTCTACAGTAAAGTTTGTTAATTTTTTATTTAATGATGTTTTATTGAGTAGTTTTTTTGATTCCTGTAATTAATCTGGCAGTTTTTTGTTCTAAAGCCCTAAGATAGGGAATAATTGGGATTATTGACTGGGATTTTATTACAAATGCGTTATACCTTGCCATTAACGAATTATTTAGTCAGTAGTGTCTAGAGACTGAAGCCAGAATATATGTTATTTTAAACTTCGATGTTTCATTATGTTTTTCATAACATTTTAACACTACAATACACGATAAATTTAATTTAATTTAATTTTTAGTTAATAAGTATTGTAAAGATTCACATAATTTCAAATAACCTCAGTAATAATTTAACGTATTTATAATTGTGTATGTATATATGTCTATATTTGTATAAATAAATAAATAAATATCTTCACGCAATTCCCAATACAGGGGTAGACAGAGGTCAAGTCTAGACAATTAAGTCCCTTTGACCCACCTTCCACCGAAGATATTTTCGGGACAACGTGACAGGTGGTGAGCCCGTCGCCGCCTTTTATGTCCAAGCCAACGATGAAATTCGTACATAAGTTTTTTGAAAAACTCATTGGTACTGCCACCTGGGGATCGAACTCGGGTCTCTCGACTCGATATTCCGACCACCCAACAACTCGTCTATCGTGACTTATCTTGTCTATATTTGTATGTATGTGTTTATTATGTATCTGCGTAATTTTTCTGTAATGTATTTTTTTTCTCTTCCCCCAGTTATAACACCTACTTCTTTTCATCTCTACGCCACCTAAAGGTTGGCTGGTAGAGAATGCCTCTGGCGTTAAGTCCGCCTATATACACTTTCATACGAAGTTTAATAAATATGTAAAATAATTTTGTTTCTGTAAATAAAGTATTGGAAAGAAAAAAAGATAAATTCGGTCGCGCACACACAGATATTGCACTCTGGGCTCGATGATATAGACGAAATAGATGTACAATAAATAAATCTTTAAGTAAAAGAGTCAATTCAGATCAGCTATTACATTATAGAATACACAAACATACGAAAGCAATATTTTTGTATATACAAAGTCCAGTTTCGTCGACGCGGCATTCCCAAATTCCCACGGGGGCCGTTAATACACCGCAGTGAAAGTAAAAGAGTAGTTGTAATAATATCTCTGTGCCAAAATTCATCCAGATCTATTCAGCCGTTCTAACAAATATTCATCCATTAAAATTTTTTTACGCTTTTTATTAAATTTTCTTAGAGAAGTAAGAGAAATAGTTAATTAACTTGCATTAAGTTTAAAGTATTTATATCTCTAAATTATTCTCTAGTGTTTAGCACCGAGATCTGTGTTAAATTTGATACGTAATTTGACACTTAAAAATTTTATACGTATAGTTTTTTTTATTCCGCATTTCACAATATTGTGCTCGTTAGGGTTACTTTCGACTCACATTTACTCTCACTGGAGCTTATTTGTAACAACGTCGCCGTCTTAGTGTTCAAACCAATCGTCCACAAGTTTATAAAAAAACTCATTGATACAAGTCTTACTCGTCTGATTCGAAGTTCGACCATCCATTAATTATTTTTATTAGCAAAGAAATGAAGGAATGAACTATGATACATAAAAACTCGAACAGCAAAATGCTGACCTGACTAAAATGACGTAGCGACAGCCTTGTGTGTCTAACGGTCATTGGCGACATCTGAAAATATAAAAGATTAGAATAAAATAGAATGAAATGAATGGCACACGCTCACTGCTCACGGGGGACGCGCGGTAGCTTGAAAGCCTCACCAGCGATGTTTCGTCTTGCACAAGGCGTGCACAATCCTGTCAGAAATGTCGTCGTCAGATCCCATTCGTTAATGATTTTTTTTAATAAAAATGGATGATCCATATTAGAGATAAAGTAAATCTTAACGCCATTCCCAATACAATAGACAGAGGAATAAACAAATTAAGTCCTTTCGAGCCACTTTCCACCGAAGATATTTTTTGAGACAACGTGACAGGTGATGAGCCTGTTGCCATCACCATGTCCAGGCCTACGGTATAATTCGTACATATGTTTTAGAAAAAACCCATTGGTAAGAGTCTGCCACCTGGGGTATCAAATTCGAGTCTCTAACTCCAAGTCCGATCACCCAGTGACTCGATCGTATCGTAACTACAAAATCGAGTTCTTTGTACTTGTACATAAACGTTATGTGACAATTGAATGTTAAAAATCGATGGAGGCGACTGCGGCCGCACATTCATTTCCGTGATTTAGATCCGCGCAGCTTACGACCGTTGTAAATAGCTCACCGCTGCTTTAGGTACTTAAATAAATAAATATCTTCACGCAATTCCCAATACAGGGGTAGACAGAGGTCAAGTCTAGACAATTAAGTCCCTTTGACCCACCTTCCACCGAAGATGTTTTCGGGACATCGTGACAGGTGGTGAGCCCGTCGCCGCCTTTTATGTCCAAGCCAACGATGAAATTCGTACATAAGTTTTTGAAAAACTCATTGGTACTTGCCACCTGGGGATCGAACTCGGGTCTCTCGACTCGAAATTCCGACCACCCAACAACTCGGCTATCGTGACTTTTTTAGCTACTTGATTTCCATTTGTTGAACACCGACGTTTATTGATGTAACGTAACTAAAAGTTCTCAATTTAATGCTGTATGACCCATTCGTATTAATAATACCTACAATGTTTTCAGCCAAGACCTCTTTTTTGAGATATTTATTTATTCAAGTACACAAACGGTACATACATTTATACAATATTCAAAATGAATACATATGGACCATGGACGAGTATTGTAAGCATGTTGCCATTTGCCATTAACAGTACTAGAATTGTTTCTGGTGTGATTGATGCGCCAAAATCACTTAAATAATATCAAGTGAAATTTTGCGACTACTGATTCCTATCAATAGAATCTAATCGTTGGGTTAAAAGTATAGAATCAATTATGGCACGAAATAATCGAAAACTTTGATTTCCTTTTTATTAAAAAGTTAATATTGAAAAATTACTTGGCACCATTCCGCATGCAAATGTAAAAAGGTATATGTTCCCTGGTGGGAAGAGAAGAATTAATTAAAGAGTTAATTGACTCAGGCGTTACTTTGCGGAAATTCATTGTAAGTCCTTTTTATTTCATGAAAAGGTTTAACTATAAATTGTTAATTTAAACTGCCACGCAAACTTGATCGATAAAAATGTGTGTCTCATATTCATTGTATTCCCCGTGTTGCTGCTACTCTCTAGGATTACTTCGTCTTTGTCACTTGAACATTTATACTCTGCATAAAAAGGAACGAAGATTCTAATATTTGATCTAAAATTCAGTGTACTGTACACTGGTCATACATCTTGAAGTGTTCGGTTAGCTGACGGGCGGCGGAGGGCCTTGCGCAGGCGCGGCTCAATAAATCCTCGCAGGAATGCCGCCCTTGCCCGCTTCGTCTCCCAACAACAATTGGAGAGTTTTGTCCATCATCGGTATTTTCGCCGCGGCGGCCGCCCACCACTGAGCAACGAGCGCACTCGCGCACCGAGAGACGAGCGCACTCGCGCTTCCTCATTGCCTCCCCCACCGCGCTGCAGTAGGTCGGCCGCTTTGTCTGTCACTCTCGTTTAAACTCACTCCGACATCACTCCCTGAATAGAAGCAGCCGTCGTTTAATTGATGACATGTCGATTTAATGTCTCCGAGCGTACGTACACACATCCCGACTGGACGATTTATTACGTCGCCTAATAAGATTTAGAAATCGCTTATAAATCTAAAACATCAATTGTTTTTTTAAGGTGGAAGAGCGAAGGCGGAGGAAGGGGTATAATTGAAAACTGTTCTCAAGATCTGTCTTTTGAAATTGTAGTTAACAAAGGTTGAGCAGTTTTTTAGAACAAAAATGTTTGTACTCGAGTCATGGATATTTATATGAATATTTGTCTATACTTACGTCAAGTTGTATCAAATAAGTTTCGATGAAGGTGATGGATCTAAAGGACTTAATTGGCAAGACATTTGCAGTGTTACACCGCCTAACGGGATAAATCCTGATAAAAAGACACTTATAAAACAAGTATACTTTTTCAACAATATTATAATATCAGATTTTTAGTTATGAAACTCCGATAACTAGTCGAACATTCTACCGAACGGAGTCGCAGGTAACTGCATTGTTTATAAGCAACTATAAGCGGATTGCGAATTAGCAATAAGCTTAAAACAAAGTGCACTACAGCCTGAAACTATTGCACGCTAAGCGCTCGCAGAGCACTGGCCCAGCGGAACTGAACTCGATATAAAGCTCCATGAAAATTCCTTACTGATTGCACCGCCGTCGTTTAATAGTTCAACGTTCAATGCTCGTGTAGGTACCTACTGTCGAACAGAAAAGCGTTTCAATTCTCGGTAGGAGTTATATTATTGCTCGGAGTTAAGGTAATCTTGTGCAATAAAGGTTCTGGGTCGACCTTGCTCGCGAGTGCATTCCGTCCGCGAGGGAATCTAATAATTGCGAGTACCCACGCGTGCTGCGGCGGCGGGCGGCTCCGCGGAGCATGCATCTCCTCGCTGACATCTTTACGAGCCCCTGCCCCCCTTCCCCCATCCCCCCCCCCCCCGGAGCCCGCCCCCGGCCATCGGCGCAGCATTTCTTGTTGCATTGCGCGTGCGACAAATAAATTAATGTGAATGGAGACAACGCGGCGCGGCACAAAGCGGCCGCTCGATGGATATATGCTCTCGCTGCTTAGTCCCGATTAATGACTCCAGGAGCTTCCTGACACCATCAGAACGTTTGACAGTACCTACATTTTACTTTTTATACGCTAAATTACTCCCTTTATAGCCTACAGTGGACTATAACAAGTATGTATGTAACAGCCTGTAAAAATTACTGTACTTGGCCTCTCCCTTAAGGTGTATTTTCTGTCACTGCATATGCCGCTGCCTACAACGCCCGTCAAAGGTTACTGCATCATCTAACGGTAAATGGCAGCATTTCTGTCAGAATGTTCGTCGCTTGTCAATTATTTCCTCTATGTCGCGTATACGTTAAAGGTTTCATATTTAGACGATGCAATTTAAACTAAAAAAAAAGAATGAAAAGAATCTAAAGAAAATGTACCTATTTTCTTTTTTTAGTTTTAAATACTCTCCTACATTCTAATTAAGAAGATAACAGCTTTTTAATCAGAACAATTGACAATCGCGACAGCCGTGTGTTTGGTTGATCGGAATTTGAGTCCCAAGTGCCAGGCTTGTACCAAAAGGTTCTTTTAAAAACTAATGTATATTTTATATCAATGGCTTGGGGATAAAGACGCGGACGGGTTCATCGCCAATCACGTCCCAAAAAATGTCTTCGGTAGAAGGTAGATCGAAAGTACTTAATTGTCTAGACCTATGTCTACCCCACTGTTGAGAATAGGGCGAAGATATTTTTTATACACCTGACAGTATACAGAGGAATATATCAGTCTTTTTTAGAAATAAAAATTTCGGCATGTAAGGTTTTTTTTTTTTAAAAAAAAAGATTCCTATGGAGTTTGTTTCTTATGAGAAGTAATAGGTAGTTTGTCTTCCAAAGAACCTCATCAAAGATTTAAAAAGGACGATCGATGAATGTGAAATGTATAAATCGACGAACAATCGATTTCATTCGCTCGTAGCATCTGTTCAGTTAGAGTGCTAAGCGATTATTTAGTCGATGTAAACAACGTCGCGGAACGTTCTCGCGCTGGACAGCTACAGCGCACTCGTACGTACACTGCTACAGATTTACCTCACTAGCAGCTGCGGTTTTATTGTCGCCGCGCCCGCAGGGCTGCCACCGTGCCACGAAAACAATAAAGGCAAATGTCAGCTCCTTTTAGAGCTAGCTGAAAACGTCAGTGATTTAATAAATTAAGCTCTAACTGACTATTTAACTTTATTTAGTCTCTACTTTTTGACTTATTTTCACGCATATAACCTTACGATGTAGCCAAAGGGAACAGAGGTCAGTGTCATGATTGTTACATACCTTTTCACTTCATTCAAATACATGTTCTTAATACACGCATGTCTAGGTATCCGAGTACTCCTCGACTATATATCTGACTACTCTTCGAGCAATTTGGTAATTTGTTCAATTTCTTAATAAATAATAAATAAATAAATATCTTCACGCAATTCCCAATATAAAATTAAAAATCATGATAGCCGTGTGGTTGGGTGGTCGGAATTTCGAGTCAATAGACCTGAGTTCGATCCCCAGTTGGTAGGCACGTACCAATGGGTTTTTCAAAAACTTATGTCTTTCGGAATTGCCTTTGGGAATTGCGTGAAGATATTTTTATTTTATTTTTTTTAATTCCCAATATAGGGGTAGACAGAGGTCTAGTCTAGACAATTAAGTGCCTTCGACCCACCTTCCACCGAAGATATTTTCGGAACAACGTGACAGGTGGTGAGCCCGTCGCCGTCTTTATGTCCAAACCAACGATATTCATACATAAGTTTTTGAAACACCCATTGGTACGAGCCTGCCTCCTGGGGATCGAACTCGGGTCTCTCGACTCGAAATTCCGACCACCCAACCACTCGGCTATCGTGACTCAAAGTCTCAGTTTCTTGACTTTTCAATTTACCTAATTTTAAACAATATCTAACTTTTTTTAGTTTTAAATTTTAGCATTTATAGGAATAATAGCACGCACTCATACTCCAAGAGAGGATAGGAGTGCACGCACGGACATATAGCTACGTAGATAAATGGGCTACAATCATTTATATTTTTCTAAGAATTGTTAGCAGTTGATAAAATATAAATAATTGGGTACCGAGTCTTTAGCGCTACAGTGCTACAAAGTAATCCTTACTTAAACGTGACACATACATGACGACCTCCGTGTACGAGTTTCGGACACAACGGTTTTCATGGTGTCGCAAGCCCAAAGGTCCTGGGTTCGATTTCCGTTCGTGTCAATGCAGAAATCAATATTTCGCCTTCTTTGTGCCATCTTAGTTTCCGACTCCATAACACGGGTGCTTTAATCATTATTAATATAAATACATGTATAGATATGGGGCAACATCACATAAATTGTTCCGATCGCAATATAAGATGCTGAAGTACTTGAGGCATGGAAGTCGGAAACCACGAAGGCACCACAAACACTCAGACCCGAGAAAATGTAGAAAAAGTGGTTTTTCTTGTTTCACCCGTCTGGGAATCGAACCCGGGTTCTCAAGATGGCGACACCTCGAAAACCGGTGTTTACGCCACTCGTCCACGGAGGCCTTTAGCTACTTATTCTAGAATCAGAGCAATGTATGCGATGTTGTCACTATCAGTATCTATGTATGTATTTACTTATACATAGAAACATAACGTACAGACAGATCAGTGAGTGTGAACAGCAGATCGGCGCGCGCGCAGCCGCTGTTCGCGTCGCGATGGACAAACACACAACACGGTTACAATTGTATCGCAGTTCAGACGCTGGGAGTTAAATAGATTAGGCTTCAACTGTTGGCAATATTTTATTTTTAGATATATAAATAAAATAAAATAAATAAATATCTTCACGCAATTCACAATACAGAGGTAGACTGAGTTCTAGTCTAGACAATTAAGTGCCTTCGACCCACATTCCACCGACGGTATTTTCGGGACAACGTGACAGGTGATGAGCCCGTCGCCGTCTTTACGTCCAAGCCAACGATATAATTCGTACTTAGGTTTTTGAAAAACCCATTGGTACGAGCCTGCCACCTGGGGTTCGAACTCGGGTCACTCTAATCGAAATTCCAACACCCAACCACTCGGCTATCGTGACTCAAAGTCTCAGTTTCTTGACTTTTCAATTTACCTAATTTTAAACAATATCTAACTTTTTTTAGTTTTAAATTTTAGCATTTATAGGAATAATAGCACGCACTCATACTCCAAGAGAGGATAGGAGTGCACGCACGGACATATAGCTACGTAGATAAATGGGCTACAATCATTTATATTTTTCTAAGAATTGTTAGCAGTTGATAAAATATAAATAATTGGGTACCGAGTCTTTAGCGCTACAGTGCTACAAAGTAATCCTTACTTAAACGTGACACATACATGACGACCTCCGTGTACGAGTTTCGGACACAACGGTTTTCATGGTGTCGCAAGCCCAAAGGTCCTGGGTTCGATTTCCGTTCGTGTCAATGCAGAAATCAATATTTCGCCTTCTTTGTGCCATCTTAGTTTCCGACTCCATAACACGGGTGCTTTAATCATTATTAATATAAATACATGTATAGATATGGGGCAACATCACATAAATTGTTCCGATCGCAATATAAGATGCTGAAGTACTTGAGGCATGGAAGTCGGAAACCACGAAGGCACCACAAACACTCAGACCCGAGAAAATGTAGAAAAAGTGGTTTTTCTTGTTTCACCCGTCTGGGAATCGAACCCGGGTTCTCAAGATGGCGACACCTCGAAAACCGGTGTTTACGCCACTCGTCCACGGAGGCCTTTAGCTACTTATTCTAGAATCAGAGCAATGTATGCGATGTTGTCACTATCAGTATCTATGTATGTATTTACTTATACATAGAAACATAACGTACAGACAGATCAGTGAGTGTGAACAGCAGATCGGCGCGCGCGCAGCCGCTGTTCGCGTCGCGATGGACAAACACACAACACGGTTACAATTGTATCGCAGTTCAGACGCTGGGAGTTAAATAGATTAGGCTTCAACTGTTGGCAATATTTTATTTTTAGATATATAAATAAAATAAAATAAATAAATATCTTCACGCAATTCCCAATACAGAGGTAGACAGAGGTCTAGTCTAGACAATTAAGTCCCTTTGACCCACTTTCCACCGAAGATATTTTCGGGACAACGTGACAGGTGGTGAGCCCGTCGCCGCCTTTATGTCCAAGCTAACGATATAATTCGTACATAAGTTTTTGAAAAGCTCATTGGTACGCCTGCCACTTGGGGATCGAACTCGGGTCTCTCGACTCGAAATTCTGACCACCGAACCACTCGGCTATCGTGACTTATTTTTAGATACATAATATACATTTATTTACTTATAGACAGGCATTATAGACAGAGTCCAGACAATTAAATCCTTTCGACCGACCTTTCACCGAAGATATTTGTTTGACAACGAGGTAGGTGAGTCTGGCGTCGATTTTATGTACAAGCCATCATTATAAATCGCGCATAAGTTTTTGAAAAACCCATTGGTACGCCTGCCACTTGGGGATCGAACTCGGGTCTCTCGACTCGAAATTCTGACCACCGAACCACTCGGCTATCGTGACTTATTTTTAGATACATAATATACATTTATTTACTTATAGACAGGCATTATAGACAGAGTCCAGACAATTAAATCCTTTCGACCGACCTTTCACCGAAGATATTTTCGGGACAACGTGACAGGTGGTGAGCCCGTCGCCGCCTTTATGTCCAAGCTAACGATATAATTCGTACATAAGTTTTTGAAAAGCTCATTGGTACGCCTGCCACTTGGGGATCGAACTCGGGTCTCTCGACTCGAAATTCTGACCACCGAACCACTCGGCTATCGTGACTTATTTTTAGATACATAATATACATTTATTTACTTATAGACAGGCATTATAGACAGAGTCCAGACAATTAAATCCTTTCGACCGACCTTTCACCGAAGATATTTGTTTGACAACGAGGTAGGTGAGTCTGGCGTCGATTTTATGTACAAGCCATCATTATAAATCGCGCATAAGTTTTTGGAAACACCCTGGGGATCAAAGTAAGGTCTCTTGACTCGAATTACAATAAAATTAAATTATACAGATACTTGTTTGAAATTATTCTTGTACCTCCCGTGACGTCTTACAGAATCCAAAAGCTTAAAATGATTTGTTAGCATAAAATAAACTTAAAAGGCAGTTGTGGTGCTGCGAGCGAGTCCGAACATATTTCAATTGGCCCATTAATCTGCCTGCTAAAGCCCATTGCAGAGCACATCTCTACTGCAGAATTTGCTGTAATCGCTCGTAGTTTAGAAGAATCCCGCCAGCTGTCGGTTCCACAGCCGTATGGCATTTCTGTTGATGCCATGAATACGGTTGTGATGTGATGTGGCTTGATGGTTAAATCTTTGTCGTTTTCTGCGAGACCCACGGTAACAAAGAGATCCCAGGAGGACAGTTTTAATTATATCTTAGTACAGGAAACCTAAGTTAGCTAGCCCAGTTTATGTTTCCTTACTTTAGTTATGTTTACATAATTATGTGATGAATAATAAAAGTTGTAATAAAAGGTGTAGGATAAATTAGGGTGCGGACTGCGAAACATGACGTCGCAGGTTCGGGCCTCGCCATTCTACTATTGACGTAAACCAACTCCAGACACAAGCATTGCAGCTTAATTGGAGTGGTTAACAGGTATACTAGTAATGTTATTGGGAATTGCTAGTATTCTTTAAAAAAAAACTCAAAGAGAGAAGAGTCAAGTTTACTCGGATACCTAGAAGTGTATGTATGAAGAAAATGATGAATTTCAAAAAAGTGAAAGATCGCGATACTTGGCGCCCTGTGTTTCTCTGGCTACCCCGTTAGGGGTTACATAAATAAATAAATAAATTATATACTTATGCCTATAATTCAGTAATAAAAAATCCTATTCTATTCTACTCTCATTTACTAATCTATAGGTATATTTCATAATCGTTCATAAG
The DNA here is from genome assembly GCA_029286605.1 of Sericinus montela. Taxonomy (NCBI): domain Eukaryota; kingdom Metazoa; phylum Arthropoda; class Insecta; order Lepidoptera; family Papilionidae; genus Sericinus; species Sericinus montela. The sequence goes on from JAGSMR010000131.1 coordinate 254,925, forward strand.
TGGTGGACTCCATGCGTCGGGCCACATAACATTTTCTTCAGATATTTGACAAAGCAGGAGCTGACGGGTGCCTGCTGCCTACGCGACTGTTTCCCCGGCTATAATAGAACGTTTTGTGGGTGACCTCTGTGCGCTGTGCACGTGCGCCGCGCGCAATAAATCGCGCCGCGACGCGTATATAAATACTCGCGCTAAGCACCGGTGCTCCTCGCCCGGTTTCATAAACGGTTATGAATGGCCCGCCCGCGGCACTAGAGCGTGTCCCGTCCGCGCCGCGCGCACTCGCCGCGCGAACGCCCGCGCCGCGCGCACGCCGCATTGTCTGCATCGCGGTCATACCACCGCCGAATAAATATCACTCCGAGCTCCGCTGCCAAGCGCGTCTTTGATGCGCGCTCGTCTCTCACTCCGCGGCGGGCGGCCGTGCGCACTGACAGCGCGTCACGGTCGGCGCGACATTTTTGGCGCACAGTTGTTACTGCTACAGTCGTCCACGTTACTTATCGTGCGCCTATCAGCTTACTGTTCATTAATAGCGTCCCTAATGAGACCACGGTGGTCAATTGGTTAAATACTTGACATACATTTATATATAAATAGTATAAATGAGTTTTTAGAAGCGTAGCCTCAATCCAGGGACGGCCAGCTTATTGCGCCAATGCGGCAAACATTAACATTAAGCTTATGTAAGCTATAGCGTACAAAAGTTTTGAAAAACGTGGTTCAGTGGTACTGAACTGAGTGGTACACAAGCCACACTAACTCTCTGATCACTTCTCTCTATTCAAAATACCTACGACTACGTACGATGCACAAGCTTGAGTTTTTTCATTTCTGGCTTTTCCATCAGAGAAAAAGAACTTAAACCTAATAATGAATTGGATAAATTAATTACTCATGAAATAGCGTGCGAAGAAACTATTCCTTATTATTTAATCAAATATGATCTAGTTTCATGCTTGATACAATTTTACCATTGTGTTGTGTGTATTTGGCTTATTTTATAAATTAAATGGTTCCTGGTTTCAATTGTTGCTTTGTTGCCTTTAAAATTATCACATCAGTGAAGGGACAAAACGAAGAGTCACTTCGAGCCAGGAGACGAGACAGCTTGAATGAATTACCGAGGGAGGAGGGTCGCCGGAATGCTACATTAATTACATGCTAGATGCTTCATAATGTGGGGGCAGGAAGAAAGGGGGGAGGGGGGTTGTTGTTGTGTTATGACAGTAAATAACGAGAGCAGTTAAAAACACGTGACGTGTAGGGCGGGCGCCGCCGCGGGTCGCTGCTCGTGGCCGAGCCACTCATCTTAATTTATCTCTTCCGTTCATTGATACGGCCCGAGCAAAGTCTCACGTAGATACAATTTACTTTCTTTTCCGAAATCACATTAGTTCTGTTTATCTTCGTTATAGGTAGTCCCTATTGCCGTCTGGTTAACCAACCAGATCACACGAAATGTATTCGAAAAAGGAGACTTGAGTGAAACTTATGTGTTGTGCTCGTACCATTGAGTGTATTTTCAAATAAATAAATGAGAAATTTGAAAGATCAAATTCGATCTCCTGCCGCCTCTATTTTAAATCTTTCAAATCACTACATCGTACGCCTCTTATGAATGTTAGTGTGTTAATAATTTTCTAATCGTAGTTACAGCTGTGACATCATTACGACAACGCCTTCTATGCATATAAAATTCGTTTTTGTGAATTAATGTAGAGTGTACCAGTAAGTGAATGCTGAGCTTTTATTGTTTATTTACAACTGCATACATATTTTATAGGCGGACTTAACTCCTTTATGGCTTTTTGTTATTAAATGAAAGCATTTTAAAAAAGCTATTTATATTTAGTTATAAATTATTTAGTATTAAATTAAGCAAAAAAAGTCACGATAGCCGAGTGGTTGTGTAGTCGGAATTTCGAGTCAAGAGACCCGAATTCGATCCCCAGGTGGCAGGCTCGTACCAATGGATATTTCAAAAACGTATGTACAAATTATATCGTTGGCTTGGACATAAAGACGGCGACGGGCACACCACCTGTCACGTTGTCACGAAAATATCTTGGGTGGAAGGTGGGTCGATGGGAATTAATTGTCTAGACTAGAGCTCTGTCTATCCCAGTATTGGGAATTGCGTATAGATATTAAATATTTATTTATATATAAAGTAGGCGTAACAATACACCACCTTTCTTCTTCCCGTGGGTGTCGTAAGCGTAGTAAACCACTAAAACGCCAATAGCGTAATGGCTTAAACATAACGTCGCAGGTTCGGGTTCGCCAGTCGAATATTGTTGTAAACCACTTAAAGCACGAGCACTGCAGCTTAGTTTTTAACAGATAGAATAGTTTTTTTTTGGCATTACGAGATATCTTTTTTTTAGATACGCCTTATTCTGCCGACATATTACCGTATGACTTATTTAACTAAATATTTATACGGTAAAGGTATACCAGGTTCAGAATAAGCAAGCCTGTGACGAGCTACAGCATCTGAAGTAGCGTATGAATTTAGTGGTGTTTGCCATTATGATTGTCAATTACTTTATTAAGAAGTTTACCAAACGTGGCGATCATGGCACAGTCTCCGTTAGAAGGGGAATTGTTATAAAGGATAAAGCCGAGGAACAGAAGTTGAATCCCAACGGAATTTACGGAGTCCAGCATTCGTGCTGCATGAAGTTATAAATTTTGCAGTATTTTTTAGTAGCTATCTATGAGTTTGTCGATAAACCTAAATTTGCTAGTCGTCGAATTAGCATTTCCAGGACGCGCCCGCATGCGGTCGCTATCTGCTTATTACAATAACTAATAAGCGCCCTCAGCTCAGCGCAACAGAGGCGCGTGCGCACTGCGCCGATAGTGCGCAGTTTTTGCGCGTCCCAATGCACCTGATAGTGCTTCGTGCGACGATATGAATTATTATTGAATTGTTTCTAGGAACACTCGGTCAGCACACTTAAACTTACTTCAGAAATGCCTTTTAGAAATGCAGAACCTATTCAATTTGTGGTATGTTGAATACATCAAATGTAGGAATAAATTGTTTGCAATTTATGGCGAATATAGCAATGAGTGGAGTAGGTAAGTACACGTTATTGTACACGCTATTGTACACGCTATTGTATGGAGTTGAAGAAACGTATTGAGGGATGTCATTTGTTTTTTTAGCATTTTGACCTGCATTCTCACTCGTTCATAAAATAAGTACCTTTTCATTCAAATTAAATTACCTCCGTGAAGGGCGTACACACCAATTCTCAAAGTGTCGCCATCTCTGACGTCCCGGGTGCGATTCACGGACGGTTCAATAAAAAAAAAAAAACACTTTTTCATTTTCTTTGTATCTTCTGTATCTCTGGATGTATGTGTTACCTTCATTATTTCTGGTTCCATAAAACACACGTGATTTAATTACGCCCGTCACCGTCTACTTCAATTTGTTCAAGTATTTTTCGAGAAAGTTATCTCGACATGTGTCGGCTGCTAAAGACATTTTGAATAGTTTTCCAATAGTTGACTCTTACGACACCCTCGGATAGTAAGAAAATACCAAAATATGGCTACCAGTGAAACGCGCAATACGATTCGCAGAATAGGTCAGACATGTGTATGTGTATGTTAGCAGAAAAGGAGTTTACGACCTTATAATAAATACATAAATAGATAGTCACAAAGTCACGATAGCCGAGTGGTTTGTTGATCGGAATTCGAGTCAAGAGATCCTAGTTCGTCTTCCGGGTCGAAGGCTAGTACCTATGGGATTTTCTCATAACCTATGTATAAAAACAGCGACAGATATACCACTTGTCACATTTTCCCAAAAAAAAAGTATCTTTGGTGAAAGATGAGTCGAAAGGGCTGAATGTTGTAAAGATAGGGACAGCATCACATACATTGCTCTGTTCCCCAAATAATTAGCTTAAGCACTTGTATTATAAAATCAGAAACAACGAAAGCAACCCTCAGATTTAAGGTACAGAAAAAGTGTTTCCTGTATGGACCCGATTGATTGAAACCACGATTGCCGAGTAGAAGGGTGATCGCAATTCGAGTCACGATACCCGAGTTGGTTCGAACTCGTCGCAAGGCTCGTACCAATTTTAAAACTTATGTACGATTTATATCGTTAGCTTGGACATAAAGCGTTGGGCTCACCACCTGTCACGTTGTCCCAAAAAATACCTTCGGTAGAAGGTGGGTCGAAAAGACTTAACTATCGAGACCTCCGTCTTACCCTATATTGGGAACGGCGTGAAGACATATTTTTTTAAATTGACTCGACCTGGAATTAAACCCGGGTTTATGGAAACCGCGTGTGCGCGCCACACGTCCACGTGAATCGTCAAATCTACCTTGTTTTATTTATTTATGGCGTAATGGCTTAGTGATTAGTGCATATTCCCAGTGCGAACGAATGCTCGTGCAAGCTATACAGCGTGCTGGGATACGTCGCGTACTGCACTTCGGAACTTATATCTTGAATCAGATGGTGGACCGGCGTGCGGTGCGGGTGCGGGGAGCGGGGGCGCACACGGCGGGGCGGGATCCCGGCACGCCCACTATACCACCTCACCCTCGCCTCCCCACGGCTGGCAGCTGGCGTGATCCTAGCTGATAATGAAGTCCGGATTGTACTACGGAGTATTATCACAGTAGCGTACAGACCGCGCCATTTCGTAAGTCGTAACGACGCTATGCCTATGCTCGTAGATACTGTTATAATATTATTATGTTGTTGTAATAATTTTTTTTCACTTTATAATACTGATACTATTTGTTACCTATGCAGTAAGCGAATAGATCTTCAGCAATCCGTGTATACATTATGACATAATTGAAATATGCCTGTAATATTGCTGCTTCAAATATTTCTGTAGGCCTTTTATAGTGCCTACAGCTTACAAACAAGTAAATAAAGCCAAAGGAACAAACAGGAATAAACCACGTTGCAGAGTATCCAGTATCCTGTGGGAAGAGGGACAATACTTACATGTATACATATAGAGATATACATAGATAGGGACAACATCACATACATTGCTCTGATCCCAAAGTAAGTGACTGAAACACACATACCCGTGATGTTTTTTTAAATTGTTCCGTTCGGGAGTCGAACACGGGACCTGAGAATACCATGACAACCGGTGAAAAGATATGGATATTTTTTAAAATACATAAAATATTAAGAAATCTTTACAAACAAATATTGCGCAACCAATGATAAACGAAACAACAAAGTAATCGTAAATAAATCGCAAATTAAAAAATCACAATTGAAATGTTTCATTTATCAAATAAAATAATTTCATTGTTATATCTTCTGGTAAGTATCGTTACTTAATTACTCAAAAACCAGTCTTCTGTAAGCATTAAGGTTATTTCATATAAATACACCATGTTAAAATATTTCAACACACGAACAATTGCAATAGTCGTTACATGTATCCACTTGACCATTTCGTCTATTTGTGGAGGCATGTCTAGTTGGTAACTTCCGTTTGTCATTTTGTAAAGAGCAAATAGTTCTTAGTTCTTCTGGTACCTGACATGAACTAGCTACTGCACTCGGCTTTGTACGAGATATGAATGAAAGTGTTGATAAAGTTGTATTATTTGAATCTAGCACTTTAAAGACTTTAAGACCAAAGTATTAATATATGTAATATTAATACGTTGGTCTTTAAACATTAATTGTATACTTAGTGACTACAATAATTGTGTACCGTTAAGTTATTCTGTTATATCGCTGTCATTGTGTTTCGATGCCGACACCCTCAAACACGTTAGTAAGCAAGCAGTTATTAGTATATTTTATGTTAATTAATAAATAGTCACGATAGTAAAAGTCACGATAGCTGAGTGGTTGGGTGGTCGGAATTTCGAGTCGAGAGACCCGAGTTCGATCCCCAGGTGGCAGGTTCGTACCAATGGGTTTTTCAAAAACTTAAGTACGGCTTGGACATAAAGGCGGCGACGGGCTCACCACCTGTCACGTTGTCCCGAAAATATCTTCGGTGGAAAATGGGGACTTAGGGATTTAATTGTCTAGACTAGACCTCTGTCTACACTTGTATTGGGAATTGCGTGAAGATATTTATTTATTTTATTTAGCACTTACATATATTAATAAGTTGGTCTTCAAACATTAATAGTATACTTAGTGACTAGAATAATTCCGTTCTTTCTACTAATGTTCCGTTAAGTTATTCTGTTATATCGCTGTCATTGTGTTTCGATGCCGACACCCTCAAACACGTCAGTAAGCAAGCAGTTATTAGTATATTTTATGTTAATTATAAATAACGAGTTTGGCTATGAATAGGGCGTTCAATATTTTCTATTCATTACAAGATTTGTGCATAACGTAATTATTATTATGTCAAGAATAAGTCTCGATAGTCGAGCAATTGGCTTAATCAATTAAAAAAATTAGTCAATTGTAACTTTATCCCTAAGTATGCATGTATTTATTGTAAGGTAAATTTCTGGGGGTGATCAGAATTCAGATCAGAGTTGTTAAATATCTTAATTGCTGAGTAAGATAATATTGTAAACTATATTTGACCTCAATTATCATAGATGGCAGTAGTCACAATGTAGTACACTCTCTAATGTTTGTCTCTCTAATGTTCATATATTTCTTTCTTTGGTTGACAATTAACGAGTTCTAATTTGAGTGCACAGTGTAATGTCTTAATTCAAGCGCGGACGAGTCGATACTTGTAGCAATGGTTTTTTTAAAACTTATATACGATTCATATCGTTTGTTGGTTATGTCCAATAAAGGCGGTGACAGGCTCACCAACTAACACGTTGTAACAAAAAAATGTCTTCGGTGAATGGTGGGTCGAAAGGACTTATCTCTCCAAACCTCTGTCTACCCCAGTGCCCAGAAGAAAATTTTTACTTATTATTATCGTCATTCAACCGGCCAGGTCAAGAGTACCCTGAATCGAAGAGAATGTATGAAGGGAATAATGAAAGTGGACGAAGCGAAACAAGTATGTAAGGATCGTAGCAAGTGGAAAGAAGTGGTCTCTGGCTACTACACCTACGGGAAGAGGCGTGATTATATGTATGTATTATCATCATTAAGACCACCTGCTTCACTTTCTGCATGGTACAAGCCTCCCTGAGTTTGCCCTCAGAGTATCATCGATATCACTACTTACTCGTACTTGCGATTTCCTACACTAAAAATGGTAAAATAATTTAAAACACCTTAAAAAACACAAAAAAGCAAAACGTTACTACATTCTTTGTTACTTATTAATTTAAATAAAACATTCTAATGAACACTACTTAGGTACTTACGTGGATAAATTAGTTTTAGTTAGGTTAGGTTAGGTTTAAACTGTTGTATCGACACGTAGTTGTTAGGTGTCGATGTAACAGAGATATAACAGTTTAAAATAAACTGAGTATAATTGTAATGTCATATAATATAAATTTATCAACACTCCGCGCCGGTTTCTGTTTAGCTCGCTTTAACAGGAGTCTAGCACACGTATAATATTCCTCATCGTTATTGTCTCATGTTTTGGAAGGAATTTTGAAAGGAAGGTTTTTGGGTTTTTTATTTTTTTACTAAGCTACACGATAGTTACTCACTCTAACTTATTATTAGATTTATGCATATTGAGTACACGTCAAATTTCTAAAAAGTACAGAAGTAGCTTGGTGGCTGTATAATGACAATGTATGACGGGCGCGCCGCGGTGCGCGAGTACTTCGAATTTCCTTGGCTTTACGGAGCGCATATCAGCAGTTCGTTTCGAATAACAAATCACTTATAAAGTATCGGACGAGATTATTATGGGCGAGACCTAGATGAAGTAATGCGCGCGCATGAATATGGCGAGGCGTGCGCATGCGCATATGACAGTTATCGCATTCCCTCGGAATTCCAGAAGGTTCGGGAAATTGACAGATCACACGCCGGGCGCTGCGCACTTTCGCCGCTTCCCACGCGGCGGCCGCGCAAGGCCGAGCTCATTAACCACGTAATTAATTTCGCTCCAAAGCGGGCCCGCCGCGCCATACCACTAATGGCGCTCCATTGCTGATTATTTAGCTAGGCACAACCTGCGCATTGCCAAATGGAAAATGGCCAGTTCTGAGAAGTCGGATGCATGTGGCGATATATGCGTAGCACTTAGCGGCTAATGTGTACCGCGACCTTATTCAGCTGGTGCACTGAACTAACAATCCCAATATCGATGGTAATAATAATACTTCAACAGAATGCACACATATAGACGTGCCATTGTGAAATGTAGGTTCAGACAACTAACCTGCCTGTAATATCTAAATCTACTGCAGTACAGCAAGTGGCCACAAAGACTAATTTATTATTTACTTACTGTTGCCGGGGTATGTTGTGGATGGTCGATTGCTAAGGGCTGTGCAGTCACTTTACTGTGACTGTAAAGCCTGTGTGCGGGTAGGGCATGACCTGTCACCCATGTACAGCGTCCAAACGGGCGTAAAACAGGGTTGTGTCATGTTTTCCTGGCTATTCATACTGTATCTCGACAGCTGTTTACAGAAGCTGAAAGATAGCTGTTTGGGTGTGAAATTGGGTGACATAAAAGTAAATTGTCTGCTTTATGCTGATGATGCAGTGCTTATAGCACCATCAGAGGCAGAACTGCAGGCATTAGTCACGTGTATGAAAGAAGAATGTGAAATTAATGGTCTCCGTTTGAATGCTAATAAAACTAAGGTTCTGGTATTTGAAAGGGACGAAGAGAGAACGAAGTGCGAAATTTGGGTAAATCAGGAATGTATAGAACAGGTGAATGAAATTGTATACTTGGGGAGTGCGTTTAGCCGGGATGGAAGATGTGATTTAGATGTGGACAAGCGTGTCGCTGCCGGGAACAAAGTCAATGGTGCCCTGACTGCGTTAATCAAAGGCAAGGCGTTGTGAAAAGTGCGCCTTGCAATACATAACGCAGTGTTGGTACCGACTTTGTTATATGGCAGCGAAACCTGGGTATGCCAGAAGAAGCATAAAAGCAGGTTGAATACAGTGGAGATGCGATCTCTTCGTAAAATGTGCGGTCTTACGATGGCCGACCGAAAGCGAAACGAAGAGATTCGCAATATGGCAGGTTTGAAAGATGACCTTGTCTCAAAAATGGATAAGGGCGTGCTTCGATGGTTTGGGCACGTTGAGCTAATGAGTGAAGACCGAATGGTGAAGAAAGTATATAGCGCGAAAGTTAATATTAAAAGGTGTCGAGGTAGACCGAGACTAACTTTCGAAGACCATGTGAGCAAATTGCTCGAAGAGAGGAGGGTCAAGAGTACTCGGATACCTAGACGTGCATGTATGAAGAAGATGATGAATCTGAAAGAAGCGAAAGAAGTATGTAGGGATCGTGACACTTGGCGATCTGTTCTCTCTGGCTACCCCGTCAGGGATGGTGCGTGAAGATAAATAAAAAAAAATAAAGAAAAGATAGTTGAAGACGCGGAAACTACACTGATGAGACCAAAGAAGCGGTAAAAATTGAGTAGTCCGATAGTCATTCAACCCGCTGAAGCAAAGCCACCAGTGGAGTATCTGAAATTAAAAACAAAAATAGATAAGTTGGTAAAGTTTGGGAAGGAAAACAAAAATGTGCATCGGCAAATTAAAGACCTATTAATTGATCTCCCAGGACTGATGGAACGGGTAGCAATAAGGTACAGCGATGAACAAACAAACCAACAGAAATGGAGCAAAAGTTAGAAAATTACAAAAAGGAGCAAGAAGAAAAGATTAGAAAACTAGAAGAGGAAATAAAGGAACTCAAGACATTACACAAGCGAGAGACTGAGTATAGTCATCGATTTGAATTAGACGATCAAATGATTGACAGCTACTACGATTTCTTGAAAATATCAAATATGGACTGGACGCAGGACAACTACAAAAGGACAAAGATAGGCCACGGGGACATTTTCCACAGAACCACCGGCTGTATTGTCTACTTATGTGATGAGAGGGAGAAAACATACTCGAGGCTGACTAGGAGGGTTTTAAGCCGATACCCAGAAGTGACCAAGGGCGAGAGAATGCCATGCGCAGGAGGAGCATATGTGACAGTGGAACGAGCAACCACCATCAAAACAAAAGAGGGGAGACAGACGGACAAAACAAGTGCTGTAATTATGTTCCATGATGCTACAAAACAGGACGGACGAAGTCAGAGGGACATATATGAGCTTCTGACAGAACTGACCACAATAGTGGAAGAGATGGGAAATAAAGAGGTCTCAATCATAAAGCCACAAGGTGTCAATACAGGTGTAATACGGAAGATGCTAGAAGTACTGTTCCGTGGAAAAGATATCAGTCTAGAACTGAAGACACCAAAAAAAGGGGAAAGGGAAAGGACAAAAAACATAGAATCAGAAAAGCGGGACGAGATAATAGTCATAGAAAGGGGGACAACCACATACGCTGATACTGTAAAGAGGCTGAAAGAAGGAATAAAAGGGACTGCGTCCCTAGAAAGCATAAAGGGGGTAAAAATGACAGCCAAGGGACAAGTCCTTGTAAGAGTAACAGAGAACATAGAAAAGATAAGAGAAATGATGGGTGACAAAAAAGTGAGGAGATCTGGGGGGACTAAGAAAAAAGTAATACACATAAAAGGAATAGACAGCTCAGTAAAGAGATAAAAAAGGAGATTTACAAATGACAAAACCTAATAAAAGATTTGGATAGCTTGGAGATTAGATCATTGAGACCGATGGGCGGAGGAAATCAAACGGCAACAGTGATCATGGATGAAAAGGATGCTGAAAATCTACTTGCGGGAGGGAAGTTAAGAATAGGGCTAAATTGATGTCATCTACAAGAAAGGATAGAGCTGCTGCGATGTTTCAAGTGCTGGGAATATGGCCATAAAGCAATAAGCTGCGACGGGAAGGACAGGAGCAAAGCATGCAGGAAATGCTCGGAAACGGGCCATATCGCCAACGAATGCAAAAATGACCAATTCTGTCCTCTCTGTAACAAAAAAGGACACATAGCTGGCACCTGTAGATGTCCAATCTTCCTGGAGGCACTTGAAACTGCGAGGCGAAACCACCCTGATAGTAAAAATGGCTATTAATGTTCTACAAATAAACATAGACCGAGGGAAAGCTGCACACGACTTCCTCTTGGCAACCGCGAGCAGCACAAACGTAGATATCGTGGTCCTCTCCGAACCTAATAGAAAAATGGCAAAAGCTGCTGGATGGGAGTGTGATACCAGAGGGGATGCAGCCCTAGTGATATTAAACAAGACAATGACGGTTGCAGAAATCTATAGAGGAAATGGGTTTAAATGGGAAAAGTGTGCGAGGAAGTAGATAATGATGTATGGGGACTGGGATACAAGATAGTAACAAAAAAGTTGCGTGGAAATCCACCTATAAATATATGAATGGTCAAAATCCAGGCTATAGCGGATGGCCTTTTCCCGGAACATACAGGGTTTGAACGTAAGACTAAACCACCACAGGAGTTCTCAGAGGTGGCCGAGGAGGAGATCACCCGACTAAAAGCTCGCATAAAGCTCAAGAAAGCCCCCGAACCTGACCAAATCCGGCCGGAGATCTTGAAGCTAGCAGTAGAGATAATACCAGATAGGATAAGGCTTGTGTTGCAGAAGGTATTGGAGTCTGGCGTTTTCCCCAACAGCTGGAAAATAGCTAGACTAGTCCTACTTAGAAAACCAGGCAAACCCGCTGAAGATCCTGCGGGGCACAGGCCGTTGTGTCTACTGGACTGTTATGGAAAGCTCCTAGAGTCATTGATACAAGGCAGAATTGAAAAACACTTAAGGGAATCGGATTGGGTACATAATTCACAGTACGGGTTAAGGAAGGGAAGGTCCACAGTGGATGCAGCCAACAAGCTGTTGAAGATAGGAGAAGACGCGAGGCGAGGAACGCGAGTGGCCCTAGACGTTCGAAATGATTTTAACTCGGCATCATGGGAACTCATCCTGGAGGAAATAGCTGCAAAAGGCATACCACAATACATATACAACATCATAAGCAGCTACCTCCAGGATAGATACATCATGATGACGGACGGCGCGGGAACTGTCGTAAAAAAAAGGGTCACCGGTAGCGTTCCGCAGGGCTCAATACTGGGCCCAACTTTATGGAACATATTATACGATGGGGTACTACGCTTTAAACTGGGAACAGGGGCACAACTGATAGGCTTCGCTGATGACCTTGCTCTGGTGGTCACAGCGAAAAAAGAAAAGGAAGTAATGATAATAGCGAACACAGCCCTGGAAAAGATAAGCGGATGGATGAAACAGAAGAGACTGCACTTGGCACCAGAAAAGACAGAAGCAATTGTCTTAAGTGGCAGAAGGAAACTGAACGAGATCTATTTCACCGTACAGGGTGTCAGAGTGGAGCCAACAGACAGACTAAAGTACCTCGGCATCTAGTTCGATAAAAGTTGGAAGTTCCATAAACACATAGAAGAAGTGACTGGAAAAGCTGAAAGATTGACGGTTGCTCTTGGTCAAATTATGCCCAGAAAAGGAGGGCCAAGATCAAGCAAGCGCAGACTGTTGGCGTCCACAAACAATCTGTAATGCTCTATGGAGCACCGGTGTGGGCAAAAGTCATGAGCGTGGCGAAATATAAGAACATGTTCAGCAAACTACAACGGCGGCTTGCAATACGCATCTGTGGAGCCTGTCGTACCATTTCTTTGGATGCGGTGATATCGGGTCTGATACCAATAGAACGTCTAGCTCAAGAACGCCTCCGCCACTACTATGAAAAGACAAGAACGAAAGAAGAAGAAAGATCCCGTACAATGACAGAATGGAAACAAGACTGGCAGAAGAAGGGAAAAGTTACGTGGACCCGAAAAATCATACCCAATCTCAGACCCTGGATGGAAAGAAAACATGGAGAAATAGACAGATTACTGACACAAGCTCTAAGTGGACATGGAGTCTTCAATACCTATCTCCATGCAATAGGGAAAGCAGAAAATGACATATGCCCATACTGCAAACACGTAGACACACCAGAGCACGCCCTGTTTGAATGTACGAATTTCAACAAGGTAAGAGAGAAAACGAGATCTATTTCACCGTACAGGGTGTCAGAGTGGAGCCAACAGACAGACTAAAGTACCTACCTACCTACCTACTCTAGTTCGATAAAAGTTGGAAGTTCCATAAACACATAGAAGAAGTGACTGGAAAAGCTGAAAGATTGACGGTTGCTCTTGGTCAAATTATGCCCAGAAAAGGAGGGCCAAGATCAAGCAAGCGCAGACTGTTGGCGTCCACAAACAATCTGTAATGCTCTATGGAGCACCGGTGTGGGCAAAAGTCATGAGCGTGGCGAAATATAAGAACATGTTCAGCAAACTACAACGGCGGCTTGCAATACGCATCTGTGGAGCCTGTCGTACCATTTCTTTGGATGCGGTGATATCGGGTCTGATACCAATAGAACGTCTAGCTCAAGAACGCCTCCGCCACTACTATGAAAAGACAAGAACGAAAGAAGAAGAAAGATCCCGTACAATGACAGAATGGAAACAAGACTGGCAGAAGAAGGGAAAAGTTACGTGGACCCGAAAAATCATACCCAATCTCATACCCTGGATGGAAAGAAAACATGGAGAAATAGACAGATTACTGACACAAGCTCTAAGTGGACATGGAGTCTTCAATACCTATCTCCATGCAATAGGGAAAGCAGAAAATGACATATGCCCATACTGCAAACACGTAGACACACCAGAGCACGCCCTGTTTGAATGTACGAATTTCAACAAGGTAAGAGAGAAAACGAGATCTATTTCACCGTACAGGGTGTCAGAGTGGAGCCAACAGACAGACTAAAGTACCTACCTACCTACTCTAGTTCGATAAAAGTTGGAAGTTCCATAAACACATAGAAGAAGTGACTGGAAAAGCTGAAAGATTGACGGTTGCTCTTGGTCAAATTATGCCCAGAAAAGGAGGGCCAAGATCAAGCAAGCGCAGACTGTTGGCGTCCACAAACAATCTGTAATGCTCTATGGAGCACCGGTGTGGGCAAAAGTCATGAGCGTGGCGAAATATAAGAACATGTTCAGCAAACTACAACGGCGGCTTGCAATACGCATCTGTGGAGCCTGTCGTACCATTTCTTTGGATGCGGTGATATCGGGTCTGATACCAATAGAACGTCTAGCTCAAGAACGCCTCCGCCACTACTATGAAAAGACAAGAACGAAAGAAGAAGAAAGATCCCGTACAATGACAGAATGGAAACAAGACTGGCAGAAGAAGGGAAAAGTTACGTGGACCCGAAAAATCATACCCAATCTCATACCCTGGATGGAAAGAAAACATGGAGAAATAGACAGATTACTGACACAAGCTCTAAGTGGACATGGAGTCTTCAATACCTATCTCCATGCAATAGGGAAAGCAGAAAATGACATATGCCCATACTGCAAACACGTAGACACACCAGAGCACGCCCTGTTTGAATGTACGAATTTCAACAAGGTAAGAGAGAAAACGGAAGGAAACGATGGAAAAGTGACAGCAGAAAATGTGATAGAAAGAATGACGAAAAGTAAAGTTGGTTGGGATAAGTATGCGGAAATATTCAGGGAAATTAGGAGAGTAAGGGAAAAAGACGAAAGACAAAGACAAGAAGCTACAAGGTAAAAGACAAAAGCCTCTCTGAAGTAATGCGCAAGCGGTTCCGGAGAGGACGGGAGATCTAACGGAAGGGGGTTTTAGTCCGTAGGTTACTGAGACACCTTCTCAGTAGAGTCGGGCATACCATCTGGCCCGGGCCCATGGTATCCATGAGGATTTCCCCCTGCCGACGAAATCTTTCCGATTTCTCTCGCATCTACGCGTCAAAACCTTCGTGTAAATTTTACTTGCTAAACTGGTCAAGCTGATCGCCCGATAGCACCCGCAGTCATAATGTTAACCTTTACCTTTATATACAGGCACAATGACTACGGATCTCCAATCATCCGGGACATCCCCCGTCAAATTGCACAGCAGATGAAAGTTGTCCCAGACGCAAGGCCCACCATACTTGACCATTTCAGCATCCTTAGTCCGGCAGCCTTACCACATTTCATACTTCTAATCGCACATTCAATCTCTTTCATACTGATGTCCTAACCACTTCAGTGTCATCGAAAAAGTTAAGAATAATTTTTAATACAAGGCCTTACAACTTTCAGGTTTACTTGTGACAACAGGGATGGACAATCAATCAAATTCTTAACAAGCTTGCGTAGGAAAATGTATGCCATCATGAATTCAAGAGAATAATAGAAAATATTTTAGTTTTTTCAATATCTATAGAAATACCTAAGTTTTTTTTACAGTGTTTACTATTTTCTGGATTTTATTATTAATACTATGGAAACCTCTAATTTATGTCGCTTTTTAGAAAAATGTATGTGATAGCGTTTGTCTGTACTATACACCAGCTGATTACTTGATCAATGTCTTCTTGTAAAATAAGTAAATAAATGTCTTCACGCAATTCCCAATACAGGGTAGACAGAGGTCTAGTTTAGACAATTAAGTCCCTTCGACCCACCTTCCACCAAAGATATTTTCGGGACAACGTGACAGGTGGAGAGGCCCGTCGCCGTCTTTACGTCCAAGCCAGCGATATAATTCGTACATAAGTTTTTGAAAAAACCATTGGTAAGAGCCTACCACCTGGGGATCGAACTCGGGTCTTTTGACTCGAAATTCTGACCACCCAACCACTCGGCTATCGTGACTTTAACAGTAATAACTATTGATTTGCTTATTAACATCAACGCAAATTAACTTTATATTGGTTCATCTTGCATTGGTCATTTATACTATGTGTGCCGCAAAAACTAAAATATATCCGAGAATTATTTATTAGATGAGCCCAAAGATATCATATCAGTATGCATATGAAATGAATTCGCTATCTCGTCAACGAATCAATAGCAAATTAGCCGGTATGCCTGGAACGCTATTAATATTGATTTTATAGTCAACTGCGACACAAATATTATAACATAACTCATAAATATGTAAGTCACGCGAGGGGCAAGTCTCGAAGAAGTTCTACTTATCGGGAACTCAACTTGTACTGCTGCGGATATTTGTAGTCGAACAGAATTTTTCCGAGGGCACGATGAAATATATACTCCTTTCGTTCGTATATTTCATACTAAAGTGATTTCTATATATGACAATAAGTTGAAAACGAGCTGGCTGTTCACCTGATGAAAAATAGCCACTGTAACCAGTCACCCCTGAGGACTGGGGTGGAATGCCTAATAGCTCATGTATCATCATCATACCATTGATTTTGCATTAGGAATTTAACTAACTTAAAAACTAACTTATCTTCACGCACTTCCCAATACAGGTGTAGACAGAGGTCGAGTCTAGACACTTAACTCCCTTTGACCCACTTTTCACCGAAGATATTTTCGGGACATCGTGACAGGTGGTGAGCCGTCTCAGTCTTTATGTCCAAGCCAACGATATTCGTACATAAGTTTTTGAAAAACCCACTGGTACGAGCCTACCAACAGGGGATCGAATTCGGGCCTATTGACTCGAAATTCCGACCACCCAACCACTCGGCTATCAAGACTAAAAAAAGTAATTTAAGCTTGAAATATCATACAAATTCTGGTTAAACCTGTGTGTCTGTAACTAGAAATACTTATTATTGTATGGTATAATACTTTGGGGCAATGCAAATAATTTTGACGAAACACTTTTGTTTTTGTTGCATTGTATTTGGTATAGGAAACTGAGTCTTATTTTTTTGCCACCTTAGATATTATATCTTAGACTTATGCCTGTTTATCTAAAATAAATGTAATCGGAATATAAATCTTTTGATCATCATAATTTGCCAGAGTAATTGGAAGATACCGAAGATCAAAAAAGAAATGTATTTTAAAAGTGCGTAAGTTACTGCAATGAAAATGTTTAATTATTTAACTAATTATATAAAACCATTAAATGGAGGTTCTTTTGAAGTAAGTATCAAAAATTGATTGATAGATCGCAACATAAGCATTAAAAATAGTCAGTCCATTTCCTTGTCTACTTTCATTTTCTTTAACATATCTTGTTTAGTTTAACTAATGGCAAATGTCAGACAGCTAGAACCTACTGGATAAGGTTTCGGTTTTACCTCAGTACGCGTCCGTGGAATTCACATTCCTTCGAATCTAATCATAAACATTAGTTTTATTACTTCGCCGACGATCTGATTTATTAGCATTGCTACTATTTAATTAATGAGATTGTTTTGCGTCGACGTAAATTTATAATTTGATAATTCTACTAATAATTTTATCACCGGAAACTGAAGTTTGCCCAATGACCCGCGACCGGTACGCACACTACAGCAATCAAGCTTATGTTTGTATAATTCATTATTTAATTTGTATATCAACTTTAACATTATTTACATCCTATTTTATTGCAATCGCAAAGTTCGACTTAGCCTACTGGAGCTCATAAAGATTTTATCGATTAATACATACTTTTATCGCGACAGTGAAACACTGGTCTGATACCCAACAATACGCTAATAAAAATAACTGTATAAAAAAAAGGAACCTAAAAATAAAATAACGAAGAACCTTTTGAGAACTAGTTAGTAACAGTCACCAATGTAAAACATTGATTACCTTGATTTGGTGCTATTTTGAACTTTATTTATTTTGAAATTTTCCCAGTACACAGTACATTGGTGGTTTTTCCCAATTTATTTTCTTACACCGAAGATTTTAGGATGACGTGAAGTTACTACTACCTACTGAATTATCACCGTCCGTGTGTCCATGTATACAGTATAATATTCTTATGGATACACTTCTTAGATACATAATTACTTTATAAATAATAATAATAAATTAATACCTTCACGCACTTCCCAATACAGGTGTAGACAGAGGTCGAGTCTAGACACTTAACTCCCTTTGACCCACTTTTCACCGAAGATATTTTCGGGACATCGTGACAGGTGGTGAGCCGTCTCAGTCTTTATGTCCAAGCCAACGATATTCGTACATAAGTTTTTGAAAAACCCACTGGTACGAGCCTACCAACAGGGGATCGAATTCGGGCCTATTGACTCGAAATTCCGACCACCCAACCACTCGGCTATCAAGACTAAAAAAAGTAATTTAAGCTTGAAATATCATACAAATTCTGGTTAAACCTGTGTGTCTGTAACTAGAAATACTTATTATTGTATGGTATAATACTTTGGGGCAATGCAAATAATTTTGACGAAACACTTTTGTTTTGTTGCATCGTATTTGGTATAGGAAACTGAGTCTTATTTTTGCCACCTTAGATATTATATCTTAGACTTATGCCTGTTTATCTAAAATAATTGTAATCTATCGGAATATAAATCTTTTGATCATCATAATTTGCCAGAGTAATTGGAAGATACCGAAGATCAAAAAAGAAATGTATTTTAAAAGTGCGTAAGTTACTGCAATGAAAATGTTTAATTATTTAACTAATTATATAAAACCATTAAATGCAGGTTCTTTTGAAGTAAGTATCAAAAATTGATTGATAGATCGCAACATAAGCATTAAAAATAGTCAGTCCATTTCCTTGTCTACTTTCATTTTCTTTAACATATCTTGTTTAGTTTAACTAATGGCAAATGTCAGACAGCTAGAACCTACTGGATAAGGTTTCGGTTTTACCTCAGTACGCGTCCGTGGAATTCACATTCCTTCGAATCTAATCATAAACATTAGTTTTATTACTTCGCCGACGATCTGATTTATTAGCATTGCTACTATTTAATTAATGAGATTGTTTTGCGTCGACGTAAATTTATAATTTGATAATTCTACTAATAATTTTATCACCGGAAACTGAAGTTTGCCCAATGACCCGCGACCGGTACGCACACTACAGCAATCAAGCTTATGTTTGTATAATTCATTATTTAATTTGTATATCAACTTTAACATTATTTACATCCTATTTTATTGCAATCGCAAAGTTCGACTTAGCCTACTGGAGCTCATAAAGATTTTATCGATTAATATATGTATTAATCGATTTTATCGCGACAGTGAAACACTGGTCTGATACCCAACAATACGCTAATAAAAAAATAACTGTATAAAAAAAAGGAACCTAAAAAATAAAATAACGAAGAACCTTTTGAGAACTAGTTAGTAACAGTCACCAATGTAAAACATTGATTACCTTGATTTGGTGCTATTTTGAACTTTATTTATTTTGAAATTTTCCCATTACACAGTACATTGGTGGTTTTTCCCAATTTATTTTCTTACACCGAAGATTTTTAGGATGACGATAAGAAGTTACTACTACCTACTGAATTATCACCGTCCGTGTGTCCATGTATACAGTATAATATTCTTATGGATATACTTCTTAGATACATAATTACTTTATAAATAATAATAATAAATTAATATCTTCACGCACTCGGCTATCGTGATACCTTAATAAATATAAATATGAAAATAGTATATAATATAGTACAAACATTAACATTCATCACAAAAATGTTTTTTTATAGCGGGGCTTGAACCCGAAACCCCTAGCTATGAATGTAATATCACTATCAACTAGGCTATTGGGACTTCAATTATATTTTTTTTTTGTTTTTTTTTTTTGACAGTTTTGGAGTTGGTTTACGTCAAGAAAGTCGAATGGCGAAGCTGAACCGCGACGTCAATCATTAGGCTATTGCCGCTATTATATTTATATGTTCATTTATTATCAATACCAATTAAAGTACGTATGAAAACTGCTGTAAAATTTTATTTAAAAAAAGAATATTAGCAATATAATAATAATTAAGAAGTCGCTATAGCCGAGTGGATGAGTGATCGGAATTTGAGTCAAGAGACCCGAGTGCGATCCTATAGGCTTGTACTGATGGTTTTGTATTTCAAAAACTTATGTAGGTTCGATTTGTATCGTTGGTCTCGACATAGAGGCGGCGATGGGCTCACCACCTGTCACGTGGTCCCACAAAAAGTCTTCGGTGAAAGGTGTGTCGAACGGAGTTAATTATCTAGACCTCTGTCAACCCAAAAAAGAAGTTTATCTCCTTAATGTTACGCTTACTCACTAATAAATAAAACTAATCTCAGGCATATGTTGTGTACATAAATGTACGCCTTTAATTGATTCAATAATTACAACAAGGAATGGAGAGCGCGGGCGCGGGCCGGCCGGCGCTTAAGTAGCGCTTTAAATTCGAATCGAACCCGCGCCCGCCACTCACCGACCTCCTATCCACTGTAATTGCTCGCTTAGCATTGAGCATTGCCTGCACCGCCACATTGTCGAGACCGTCACATCTAGCATTCCGCACACGGTATCAGCTTGGCTTAACGACAGTTTTATTAATGTGATTCGGTCAGTGAGTGACTGACCAAATGGGAAGCAAACGGTGACCTAATAACACACAGAGTAGAATAATATTTTACAAAAAAGAAATTCAATACTCGATTTATATGAGGAAGTTCGTTTTTCGCGCAGGCGTTAGACATTACATAACTATATATATATTACATATATTATATATATTACATATATATATATATATATATATATATATATATATATATATATATATATATATATATATATATATATATATATATATATATATATATATATATATATATATATATATATTACATATATTATATATATTACATATATATATATATGTATATATATATATATGTATATATATATATATATATATATATATGTATATATATATATATATGTATATATATATATATGTATATATATATATTACATATATTATATATATTACATATATTATATATATTACATATATATATATATGTATATATATATATATGTATATATATATATATGCCAACCATTGTGCTACCATTTAAGTTTAGACTGTTTGTCATATTATATTTCTTTTTTTATGGTGTGCAATAAAGTGTACTCTCTCTCTCTCTCTCTCTCTCTCTCTCTCTCTCTCTCTCTCTCTCTCTACATAACAAGCTAAACTAACATTGCAGGTTATAAAACTAAATTAATAATATTCGTGGTTATTGATTGAGACAAGAAAGAATGCTTGAATACGATTCCGTAATATTTAGCACAAACTATTTTGTGAATTGAATAAAACACGACAATCAGTTCGATAAGTAACTGTTTGAATTAGTTACCATAAATGTCTCTCGTCGTCTCGCAAATCTCAATTACAGTGTAGAATGCGTTTATAGAAAATGAATGTAAAATCATACATTGTATATTTCTTATTTCGATAATAATAATAAATAAATAATATAATAAAAAATAAATAAAAAAAACATAAAGAAGGCGACGGGCTCACCACCTGTCACGTTGTCCCGAAAATATCTTCGGTGGAAGGTGGGTCAAAGGGACTTAATTGTCTAGACTTGACCTCTGTCTACCCCTGTATTGGGAATTGCGTGAAGATAAATAAATAATAATAAATAAATAAAAACATAGATAGCGACAACATCACATAAATTGCTCCGATCCCAATTTAAGATGCTAAAGCACTTGCGGTATGGGAATCGGAAACAACGAAGGTACCACGAACACCAGACCCGAGAGAATTTAGAAAAAGTGGTTTTTCTTCATTGACCCGACCGGGAATCGAACCCGGGACCTCCAGATGACGACTCCTTGAAAAGCGGTGTTTACGCCACTCGTCCACGGAGGTCGGACATGGATAATGTTTCAAACCTTTACCTCAGATAACTAATAAGCTACTACGTAATCTTTACGTGAACTTTTTCTTACTAGCTAAACCCAACCCCGCTTTACTGTGCCTCCGTTGTTACTAAAATAATATTTGACGATGGCCATGGAAATAATATAAATTTTTAGGCAACAGCTACGATTATCATGCGTTTATATTCTCTCTGGTTACCATGGCAATCTATAAAACAAATAACTTATGTTCCATGAGTACATCAGGAAAAAAGGAAGTTACAATCACTCCTCGGGTGAAAATACAAAGCTAAATAGCTAATACAAAGCGGGTGAAAATACTCGCCTGTCAAAATCTCAAGACAGTGGACTATTTTTCGAGTTTCGCGGCTACAAGCATACATACGGATGCTGTGTTTTCACATATGTATTGTGGCCTAGAGGGTGAGACTATCAGCACCTTTAGTTGATACTCACCAATAGACCAAAGAAACAATGTAGAAAATGAATTCTTCAATTTTTAAGTTACTAATTAGAAAAAAGCGTTGTACGCGAGGATACATTTTTCAACTGCACTCGGATGGGAGTACCAACTTCTGCCTACATTTCATATTTCAACATAGATTTTTCAAGGAGAGAAAAAACCTGATACAATCTAAATTTTGTTTCTAGTTACTAAAACTTTTAGCACTAAGTTTTAGACATATTTAACTTATCTCACGTATAATTGTGAACATTTCTATTTTGGAAGTGAACAGAGATTGTAGTAATTTTCATATTAACATTTCATATGCAATGGGCTCGGAACAAACATTGTCGCAATATGCTCCGGTGAAATAGGGGTCGAATGGACTTAATTCTAATAATGTAGACCTACGGATAGCATACGCCTGATTCAGGCAATACCTGAAAATGAAAGATTTAACATTTCTGTTTTTTTAACAAATATATATTTTCACGCCGTTGTCAATACTGGGGTAAACAGAGGTATAGACAATTAAGTCATTTCGACCTACCTTCCACCGAAGATATTTTTCGGGACAACGTGACAAGTGGTGAGCCGGTCGACGTTTATGTCCAAGCCAACGATATAAATCATACCCAAGTTTTTTGAAAAAGAAACCACTGGTACGTGCCCGGGGGATCGAACTTGGATTCGAATTCCGATCTCCGAACCACTCGACTATCGTGACTATATTTAAACAAGTAAAGTTTTTTACTCCCCAACTCCAGAATCTATTATCGTTTTATCATTTTCTGATATTTGTTTTGGACCGTTAGTAAAAATAAATTCTACCAGATTGATCGGTGAGACCTGAAACACAAACTACTTTAACTTTGACTGTTTGTTTATATGTTTATATAACTGTTTGTTTATATGTTTATATAACTGTTTGTTTATATGTTTGTATAACTGTTTGTTTATATGTTTATATAACTGTTTGTTTATGTGTTTATATAACTGTTTGTTTATATGTTTATATAACTGTTTGTTTATATGTTTATATAACTGTTTGTTTATATGTTTATATAACTGTTTGTTTATATGTTTATATAACTGTTTGTTTATATGTTTATATAACTGTTGTTTATATGTTTATATAACTGTTTGTTTATATGTTTATATAACTGTTTGCTTATATGTTTATATAACTGTTTGTTATATGTTTATATAACTGTTTGTTTATATGTTTATATAACAGTTTGTTTATATGTTTATAACTGTTTGTTTATGTTTATATAACTGTTGTTTATATGTTTATAACTGTTTGTTTATATGTTTATATAACTGTTTGTTTATATATTTATATAACTGTTTGTTTATATGTTTATATAACTGTTTGTTTATATGTTTATATAACTGTTTGTTTATATGTTTATATAACTGTTTGTTTATATGTTTATATAACTGTTTGTTTATATGTTTATATAACTGTTTGTTTATATGTTTATATAACTGTTTGTTTATATGTTTATATAACTGTTTGTTTATATGTTTATATAACTGTTTGTTTATATATCTTTTTGTGGTGTAGGTGAATCACATTATTATTAGTGATGCGGCATATGGTAGGTTGTATTCAGTCTCATCATACTTACTCTTACTTTCAAATGACTTAACCTCACACAACCTCATTTGATAAAAATGTTACAGGGATGGACAGCTCCACATGCAAATAGCATATTCAAAATTATTTGAAACTGGTTTTTCTTGAATGTTTCTGCTTTTACTTTAACTTTAGCTTAAATTAATAAATATTTTTTTTTTATAATTAACGGGCTGTGTCTAGTGTCTCTAATTCCAAATTTCCTTTCTCAGCATTCAGAAAGGGTTAATGATGACAATGGGATTCATAATATGTCGTACGAAAAGCATTTAAAAAATGTAAAAGAAGTGTTTTGAAACGTGGTTTTGGGTAATTTCAATGTAATTTTTCAATGATTTTTGTTAGATGAAATGTCTCCAAAGAGACTGCTACGATGATGTTGCGTGCGCGCGGCATGTGTGTGTGTGTCAGTGTGAGGATGCGTGAGTGTGCGTCTGTAACTGTTTTAAATACATTTCTGTCAAGTAAATTCTAATGTTAAAAAGAATATTTTTAGGAAACGTCTTTACATAATCTATTTGCTGTAAGAGAACCCTGAAGCGAACAAATCGTGGAATGCCGCGCACTGACTTAACGGTAGGCTTGCCGCGGAGGCGAGCTTGCGCGGGCGTGGTTCCACGAACCTGGTGTTCTGGGAAACAGCGCGCCACAATGTTGCAAGCCCGCCGCGCTCGTACGCTCACACTCCTAGAGACCTAGTTTTCTAACGAGCTTTCGCTTACCACTTTAAATAAGACTTCGCGAGATATTTAAAAAATCACTCCCCGACAGTGAGAGTACACACATTACACACACATATAAACACGTAGCTATTCTAGTCGAAATTGTAATAGCCCCAGTTATTTATTAATGGAGCTCTCAATCTGCAAAAAGTAGTGCCAGTTCGTCAGCCAGTCTGATTCCACAAAACAATATGCGACACAAGAAAAGTTGTCAAGTCTATTTGCCATTAGCACAACGACACCTACACTCGGTAAGGAATGGTACGATTTTTTAATTCCGTCACACACGGAATGGAATATGAGCACTACAGTAATTAACTTACATTAGCACATTACCGCTTTTACGTATAAATACTAAACGCTCGAGACGTAAACAGTGTGGGATAATTGGTATAATTTTTCGAAAGTTCATATATACTTAGTACCTTCTGTTTTTGCCTGCTTGGAATAGAACTCATTAAGACAATCTACATAGTTTGTTCTCATGTGAACCTGTGATGGTTAAGTTCATGCCAATAACATTAATAAAGATGGCTTATAAAATAAAGATGGTTAAGATAAGATGAAGATTTTGGGGTCGGCTTTTTTTACTTACAAGGAGAATCCATCATTTAGTTGTGCAAAAGATTATTTTTTAGCTTATGAATTGTATTTTAATTTTTTAATTAGTAACAAAACAAATTCAAATTACTAAATGCAATTCAAACAAAATCGTGTCATAATTTTTGTATTAATATTTACTGAGTATGTTTGAATTGGACACTGAGACTTCTGACATCTTTTTCCAAATAACCTCCGGTGAAATGTGGATCGAAAGGACTAAATTGTCTAGAACTCTGGCTACTCCTGTATTAGGAAATGCGTGAAGATATTTATTTAAATCAACGAACAGAAGTGTTCTATGAGAGCGGAATCATGATACTGACTGCTTTTGCAAACCGCTATGTATGCATGGCATGCCAACTGTAAGAAGGAGTTGTCATAACCACCACAGTCAAAACACGCACACAATAGTCTCGAACTTCCTCGGCTTCGCTTAGCTTGGATTTGGTATTTTTGAAGATATTTTTGAGATAGTTATTTATTTATTGATAAGTCATGATAACCGACCACCCGGTCGGAATTTCGAGTCGAGAAATCCGAGTTCGATCCCCAGGTGGTAAGCTCATACCAATAGGTTTTTCAAAAACTTATGTACGAATTATATCGATGGCTTGGACATTAGACGGCGACGGGCGGTGAACCTGCCACGTTGTCCCGAAAATATTCAACGTTGGAAGGTGGGTCGAAGAGAACTTAATTGTCAAGACTGGACCTCTGTCTACCCCTGTATTGGGAATTGAATATATTTATTTATTTACTTATTTATTTATTAATATACCAACAGCTTAACACTCCTTACAAAATAACAAAGCTTCTTAACATAAGAAGGCAAACGAGTTGCCATAAGGAGAATCTTAGGTGAGTCTCAGACAATATAAAATTACGCGCGTCTTCCCGACTGACCCAGGAACAGATGCTTCGAAATCCTGAAATTGCTCTGTTCACTTGTACTGATCGGCGTACACTCATTAACTGTCTTAGACAATTTAAAAAACGAAACGATACTTGTCACGCTCTGCCATTCCATTGTCTATTTGTACAGTGTAAAGCGACCAACGAATAGGTGTGGGAGCTCAAAAAAAACATGGACATGTTGGCGACGGCGACGGGCGACGGAGAGCTCGCGGCAGCTATGTGACGTATGTATGATTCGTGGCCGCCGGTGTCGTCCGCTTGCGCCCGCGCTGAGCGTCAGGTGTCCGCCGTGCGCTTTTTTTCCCGCGCTCAAATAGAAGCGTATTAATTACGACGGGAATACGAGTAAGAAGGCAGCGGCGGCATGCGGCGCATTCCACTCCGCACCGCCCGGCTGCAGCGCCCTCCGTACCCTACGGCTCCTAGTGCTTTCGGCAGCGTTTACCGACACCTTTTGTGGCAAGTGAAAAACGAGCACTGATCAATTAGGCTCCGGTAACGTGCGCGCGACGCTCCCTGGGCATCACAATATAAATATACATTGACACTTTAACGTGTTGATTGGTCTAGGTTACAAACAACGCCCTCGCCGGCTTCTTTATTTTTTTCCGAGATAATATTGACATCTTAGGGTTAAAGACACCGCCCGAAGGCAGAAGGTAGAATGGAGTTCTGCTTCTAATGTAACCTAATAAGTTATATTTCGCAGGCAATTATCTAGGATAGTCTTACCTTTGTGTTTGTGCCTATGTGAAAATGCATACCACTACTCAACATTACCGCGCAATGTGATTTGGTTTTCGTATATTCCTTTATCGTGATACAAAATGGAGGGAGGATATAACTGGGCAGACTGCTGGCGGATAGTCCTTAGGATTTTGTGACCTGTCACATCACCTAAGGGAAGGAAAATCCAGTAATTCTTACGCTGATACCAAAATAACACGTGTGTCAAATATCGTCAAATATCTTTTACTAAAGAAAGCTCAAGCTTTAACTTATGTAATACTAGACCAATTTCAATTATTCTTGCATCATTTTTTAAGTTGAAAAAATAAGACATTACACTATGAAAATAGAATAAAAATCCGTTTAGTGATTTTAGCGTCAACCTTGAGCACACTAACAATCAGTCAAGAATTCTGAAAATCGTAGTCCAGGGCTTAGACCCCACTTAGTAACCAAATCCACGCAAATATTTTCAATGTACAACACAAACCTTGTAAAATTTAGTAATAGTGTATTAGATAGGCATATTGTTCGTCCTCAACTGTCTTCAGATTTTCGTCTCTTCAACTGTCTTTCATATCGAAGATGAGGGGTCAAACCCCTCATCTTCTGTACGTCCTATCTGACCATTTAACTCACATTTTCTCTATTTAAAGTAATGAAATATTAAAAAAAACATTGAAATAAATTTTAAACATTGAAATAATTGTAAACATATAATCTTAAAAATATATTCACGCCATTCTCAATACTGGGGTAGACAGTTGTCTAGAAAATTAAGTCCTATAAATTAAAGTGACAGGTGGCAAGCCTGTCGCTGTCTTTATGTCTAAACCAACGGTTTAAATCGAACATAAGTTTTGAAAAAACCTATCGGTATGAGACCACCACCCAGAGATCGAAATCGGGTCTCTTGACTCGAATTCCTATAACCACCCGGCTGTCGTGACTTTTCGTAAAAAAGTATTCTAGAAGTTTATATACACAAAAGGAATGCATCAACAGTCGAAACGACGAATTTCAAGTGGACAGACAAAAATACCACATCCTGAATGTTTTTCCGGAATTTTTCAAGATGATTACCCCGTTACCTATCAGTAGGCATTGTGTCTCTTCCCTTAGTCTCTCCGATAACTTTACTTGCCTATATCAATTCCCTGCATGACACAATTAGAATTTGCCATAACCACCACGCTTAGTAAACGGATTGGCGATGGCAGTACTACATACCTTGCACCTTTGACACTGTAGCCCGACACCTCACCTGCATTTTACTCAATTCGTGTATATTTATAAGTCACATTTTACGACACCCACGGGAAAAGAGCCATTAGGTATTTTTTCCCAACCACGAGGCAAGCTTTAACGTTAGAAAAAGAATGGCAATTACTAATGCAGGTTTCATATAGCTGATGACAAAAAAATAGAAAAATTTTTAGTCAGGATAGCCGAGGCCGGGTGGCCGGAATTTCGAGTCAACAGACCCGAGTTGGATCCCCAGATGGCGGGTTCGTACCAATGGGTTTTTCAAAAAGTTATGTAAGAAATCTATCGTTGGCTTGGACATAATGACGGTGACTGGCTCACCACCTGTCACGTTGTCCCGAGAAATGGTAAATATCTTCGGTGAAAGGTAAATCAAAGGGCTTAATTGTCTAGACTAGACCTCCGTCTGCCCCTGTATTGGGAATTGCGTGAAGATATTTATTTATTTTATTCATAGAAAAATGTTTCAAAAGTCTACTAGCCGCAGTTTCATTCACCATTTGAACGAAGAGGGATTGTTAATGATCCTAAATAACTGTGTAAGGTGAGTGATCTCTAAGCGGTCGCAAACACCGAGTGTATTTGCGAAGCTTGCGGAAGAGACAAGCGCGGCTATTATGGCAAATCCTCCGGGAGAGGTGTAGGTCCAGCAGTGGACTTTTACAAGCTATTATGTATCAATGGATGACACACCCTCGCAAAGGGGCGATGGTACATATGTAAATAGTCGCTGCGCGGCGCAGCAATCACAATTGTCTGAGACAGTATTACACTAGCTTTTTTTATAGCATAGGGAGGCAAACGAGCAGGTGGCTCACGTGATGGTAAGTGATTACCACCGCCCATAAACATCCGCAATACCAGAGGCATAGCAGATACGTTGCCGCCCTTAGAGTGCCCCCCCCCCTCTACAATTGGAGGAGGGGGGATGTTTGGGCCACCGGTTACCTGCACTCACCAGACGAAACACAGAAGTTTGTTAGACTTCTACTTCACGCCGGTATTCTGTGAGGTCGAGGTACTTCCCCGGTCTAGCCGGCCTACTCATGCAACAGCAAAGCTGATGCGTGGCTCTACCACTGTCGAAAGATTTCGTACAGTGCAGTTGTTTCATTTATTGTTATCAATCACCTTTACAACAGGCGAACAAACTTTTATTTATTATCATATGTTTATTAGATTGGGAAACATCTTCACAACAGTACTCTGTTATGGTATTTGTCTTATTTTTAATTTCATTGCACTGTAGCATTCATATCGATGTTCGTTTAAACGCGTTCCATTACAATTGAGCAGCGCTTTTGTCGCGCTTTTTGTCGCTTTTTCAGCTCGCTTTCTATATATTCTTGTTAATTAATATTATGCATAATGTCATGCATTAATTAAGTTCTTGCTGTGGGTTTATTGCTTCTGGGAACTAATTACCGGCGACGTTCAGCAGTTAGCTACGAAACTGTGCGCGTCCCTCCGGCACCTGTAAGTGCGTCAGATGCGCGTTTTTACGTAGCGGGACACAAAAATGCATACAAGAAAACGCGCAGCTCTTAGAAGGCAATATGGAATAAGCATAACTATTTTATTATTGAATAAATTATTGATGCTCCTTTGTTAGTAACTATTATTACAATAATTATATTTTCCTAAAACTATTAAAATGTATTCTTTTGGATGGAAACTAACTTTGTTGGTGCTAACAGTTAGTATTGATTTTCTTTTCCAGTAACTTAATATTTGAAGATAGTGTGGTGGAGTTACGGCGTAAGAATTTTAATTAAAAATAAAAATATTGCTACGTAGGAAGTGACTTGAAAAATGAAAAAGCCTTGGAAATGTCATTGGCAACCGACAGATGGCGAATAACTATCTTAAAACAACACTCTTCTGAAATGGTAGTGTAAGTGTGTCTGGTTCTGCGTCAATCCGCTTGTTAAGCGTGCCGCCCATCGCAAATCTCATTTACCGGAGAGGCATATGTCCTTCAGTTGAATATTACAGGATGTTATTTGTATATATGTATATGTATTTAAAGATTAAGCAGTACATATATTTACTATTTCACTCATTCATATAGCTCCTGTGATGATTAATTTTGGCAGATAGAATATGAGGAGGGCACGCCAGCTATTTCTTCGCTGGATTAGGATTTAGGAAAATTCCACCATAATGGCGTAAAATGGGAGTAAAAGTTTATGTGGACTATGTAATTTTGGTGCTCAAAAGTATGAAAATGTTTATATTTGGTCTAATTTTTTCAATTTTGGTCACCTGGCAACTCGAACGCCGCTGCTCGACAACGGGTTACTTTTATTTTATTGTAATAGGGAATTTCGAGGCTCTTCGTTGTAACTTTACTTTTATAGCCTCTGTCTACCTCAAGTATTCGGAATGTCGTGAAGATATATTTTTTAATAAAATATTATGGTTATCAAAATATTTGAAAATTTTTTCAATCACTCATGATCAAAGAATACTTTTTGGTATTGGTTTCAATATTGTTTTATATTTTTTAGAATCTTATTTTGTATTGTGTCTTATATTTTTATTATATTTAGTGGTGAAGTTTGTTGACCCAATAAAAATTATTACTTCTACAATTTATTCTTTATTTGTTTGAAGTTTGTGTATTCTTTATAGTACGCAAAATCTTTTGTACATTTAATATAAAGCAAGCAGTTGAAGGTTTATCAGGTTCAAGCATTTTTCTGTTGTAACTCGTGGGAGCTATACCTCCACGACTAGAAAGGTATTGGTCAATTTTAAAGGCTGTTGTGATCCAGTTGTATCATAAACCGCCTCACACCTTCACATGACGAGGCAGTTTATGATACGCGCATTGCTAATAATCTAATGACGCAGTATATCTTATCCTACTTACAACTACTCCAAGAGAACACAAGATAAGCGAAACAGAAAGTAACTGAACGTGCACAACACGTGCTACGAACATTTTACATACAGGGAATGTATAATGGGCTACTGATTTGCCCACAATTACAGGGACAGGAACATAGGAAGCACGAAGTTCTAACGAAGGTTGCGGTCTTAATTAAATCAGGCAGCGCTTATCTCATTAAGGAATCTTGTTTTATCGTTCTTTCTACACGTCTTAACAGAGTAATAAATAATTTAGTGACGTTGAGGGATTGCTCTCATCGGGCAGGAGGAGTTTTTTCCGCGGTCCCCCGCAGACCCCCGCTGCGCATCGGGTCGCGGCCAGGGGCCAGCGTTCGCTGCGCTTCAGGTGCTGTCCCTAAATTGAAATGACAAATATTTCCCTGTCGTATTGCTGTGTGGTTGATTAACGATGGATCAGCTACCACTGCATTAATCAACATTTAGCTCGAATTTAAATATTGTACTGCTCTATAGTAACTGTAGTCACGTAGAAAGATGAAGAAATAAGGAGGAAAGAAACCCCTTTTGTCTTTAAAAATAAATAAATAAATAAATATCTTCACGGAATTCCCAATACAGGGGTAGACAGAGGTATAGTCTAGACAATTAAGTCCCTTCGACTCACCTACCACCGACGACCGTGATCATAATGTTAACTTAAAAATGTTACAACAAAAAAAATTTGCAAGAAAAAAAAATAAGTAAACATAATTGGGACCTCAAATTAGGTCTCCTTTTCACCAAATAAAAATAGAAATTTCATGCACACATAGCCCAATTATTGGGGGCTGACAGCGAAATAGAATGTCGCAGGTACAAACCCGTCGTTCAACTGCTGTCATGAACCACTCCATATACATGCATACTAGTAATATGAATACTAAAAAAATATCTTCACGCAAATCCCAATACAGGGGTAGACAGAGGTCAAGTCTAGACAATTAAGTCCCTTTGACCCACCTTCCACCGAAGATATTTTCGGGACAACGTGACAGGTGGTGAGCCCGTCGCTGCCTTTATGTCCAAGCCAACGATGAAATTCGTACATAAGTTTTTGAAAAACTCATTGGTACTGCCATCTGGGGATCGAACTCGGGTCTCTCGACTCGAAATTCCGACCACCCAACAACTCGGCTATCGTGGCTTTAATATGAATACTGATCGAATTTAATCGTTTTGCTATTCTGGGTTTGACGTTAATTAAATTAAAATTCTGTAATTATTTTCTTCCAATGTTTTTTCTTTATTAACGTAACTCGAACGTAGAGGTTTTACAATAATTGTACAAAATACAGTAATCGTATCAGTGTGTTGTTGTTGTATATGCACTACTTATATATCTGAGCTTTCCAGTAAAAAAATTCTTTCCTGAAAATAATAGAAACAACCAAAAAAGAAACTATCCGTGGGTGAACTGCACACATTTTTAAAATTCTAACTGACACGGGCGTGAAATTTTAATCACATAAAATCAATTAAATCACATAAAAGTTTAGCATAAGTATGATTTAAAAATCAATAAAACTTGCGTAATAAAAAAATTGTTACTATTTAAATAAAATATTTGAATACGAATTATAGATGTGTTTACACATGTAGTGGCGATAATAACAGCCTAACTTAACCAAATATAATTGTAATCAAATTTCTATGTAATCTATAAAGACCTACCAATGAATATGTACTCAAGTGTAAGATTTAAGTAATATATGAGTATATATCAACAGCTAACTTTCAATTGCAGTAAGTTGCAGTTGTTTATGGGCTGCAGTGGCGTTCAGGTTAGCTTCTAGGTCGTTTAGGTGATCAACTACAAAAGAAAAAAGACAACTACTGGTCAAAGAAGTTATATTTAAAAATATTCTATCTCTAAAATATAAATCTCACTTTCCGTTTCTCTCGACATTTCAACCGCAGCGGAAATAACTATGTCGCTTTCGGTTTCCAAGCCTGTCAGTTACATTACTTGCTAAACTATCGGCGAACGCTTGGGAGCCGTTGTTTCCTGAGTTATAAGTGTCTCGGACGAGGTATCAATATACATATGTATATAAATACATATGTATACATATATTAATTGGTATGCGTTTATATATGAAAATAATATATAGAATTGTTTATATTATTAAGTGACCGCTGCCGCCCAAGTATACTGCATGCATAATGCATAATGCATGTTGCATGTATGATGCAAGACCAGAGAAATAGATA
The DNA here is from genome assembly GCA_029286605.1 of Sericinus montela. NCBI lineage: Eukaryota > Metazoa > Arthropoda > Insecta > Lepidoptera > Papilionidae > Sericinus > Sericinus montela. Next base: position 288,132 of record JAGSMR010000131.1, read on the forward strand.
GTTGGATAGCAGCAGCCGAAATGCCTGTCTTTAAAAATAGGAAATGCCGAAAGATGTGAGCCTCCGTAATCTCACCCACTGGATGAATTGCAGCAGTACAAGCTCCTCTACATCGCGATGTTATTCGGCAAGGCCGAGTTCCTGTCATAGTCCTGGCGACCGTTATCACGTACTTCACTAATACTACTAGGTAAAATTTATGATGTTGTACAGTTTAAAAAAAGAAACATCCTAAGCAAAAACATACGAATGTTCTACCAGTTTCCTATCTTCCAGAAAAACTTCTGAACGAAACAATGTTTCATGTTTATTACTCTAATACATATTTACCAAAGCATTAATATTCGTGCGTACGTCTTCATTACGTACGTAGAAGTATAGCCTAGGCATATGATCGTGCACTGAGTTCATATAAGAGCAGCGAACCAATACAAAGAGGACGCTCGCGCTATAAACATGCCCACGTTAATTGCGCGAGGTGATCCGCGGCGGCGAGGAGGAGGCGGAGGAGGCGGAGGAGGTGGAGGATCAACGCGGGGCGTGGCCGCGCGACCTCGCGCCGGAGCTTTTTGCGGGCGCCGCAATCCGTATGCGGGCCGCGGCCGTTCCACGAACGCAATTACCGCATCCGCCGCCGCCATCTTGCGTGCCAGGGCTGCCCGCCGCTGGACCGCCGCTGCCCTGTTGTAACCAACACTGCATATGAGCCCTACTGCGAGAAGAAATCCTAAGCCTATACAATAAAAAAAATGTTTTCACTCCATTTCCAATAACGAGGTTGTCAGAGGCGTAGACTATGAAGCCCTTTCGACCCACATTTCACTGAAGACCTTTTTTGGGACAACGGTGAACCTGTCGCCGTCTTTATGTCGATATAAATCGTCACAGTATAAGTTATGAAAAGTTCATTGGCGCGAGACTAAGACCTGAGGATCGAACTTGGGTCTCTTGACTCAAATTCCGATCTCACTACAATGATGCTAATAATATTTATCGACTATCTCACACGTTGTCCAGTCCCAAAAGAGGATTTCTGCTTGTATGAGATGTCTGGATGGTGATCAGAAATAAATACTACATCTGCATAGATTAATATTATACATATAAACATGCAAGATTCGAGCATATTCATTTATATTCATCACGCAAACGCGTGATTGGAACCCGCAGTTACGAATTACCAATTACAATCGGAGTTAGCGTCGGGGCTAGGGTCTATAGTCGAGGATAGGACTTAAATTTGATATCTTAATTCCGTCTTAGTCATAATTGGTACCCATCGTACCATATCGTGATAAACTTCTTCGTTTGAAGTGGTGTGCTTAGGCTACAATGGTAAAAAATAAATAAATTTTAAGTGCTATGTTTTGGATTATGTGCCAATATCAATATCATGCGTCTCCTGCACGGGGGTATCTGCCGCGCTTGGCAATCGAATGGTCATCGCAGTTTCAAGTACATCGCATCTTAGTCGCTGTTGGCCATCATCGGTCTACTAAATTATTTTTTTCTAGTCTTTTCCCTTAGTTGCCTCTTACGACACCCACGGTAGAGAAGGGGTGGTATTTTCTTGGGCCGTAATCACTCGGCTATGTAGAGTGTCTCGAGTTTATTTAACAACAAATGTCATCAAAAACTCTTTGAAATGAGTAAGATTTTACTCAAGACTAAACTGAACGATACACTAAGTTATACACACAATCGCAAAAAGCTGAGCTTGGTATGAAGTTATTTGTAAAAATCTACTAGAGCAATACATTTATTCTCGTGTTAAAGGAATAGTCATCATTTTAAAAAGGGCAGAAACTAAAACAGGCTGAGCATTGATAGCTCGACAGGCTCATCACGCGCCATGGAATATCAAACAAGCACTAGAAAAGCGTGCGTAGTCTAGACCTCTAATTACCCCAATATTGAGACTGCTTGTAGAAAAAAGACTAAACACCAATAACTTAGACAAAACGCAGCGGTAGCCCTGCGCGAGAGCTACGCGCGGCAATTATACGCAATTACCTTGAGGAGGCGGTCGGCCACCGGCCACCAGCCACCGCGGCCGCCCGGGGCCCACCCCGCGCCACGCACCCCCCCGCCTCACCGCACAGCACCGGGTCTAACTAATGTGGCATGTCACTGACCACAATCGAGTATGTCGTGTTAAATCCATTATACCACATAGCCGCGTGGTGTCGGCGTATACTAATCCCTATCTGCCCGTGTTGTCGGGGTGTCCTAAGAGGCGGTTAAACGTCTTTGAAATATTAATGCCTGTCAACTGATGACGGAATTACAATCTCGAAATGTAACAATAATATCTATGGTGTCAATGCCGACAGCCAAGCGTGGCAGTAATGGCATCCATTTCCAGGAGAGACCTGTCCTACATCGGACCTTCGCAAGCCGTTGGGTAAAATTTATCTTCTTCATAACTTTGTTGCTAACTTTGTAGGCACAGAAGATATTTAAATCAAAGAAATCGAATTCACCATGCATAGCTTATATGTAGATTCGTACGTAGTGGTTAATGCATCTGCTGGTACACCTACGTGATATTTTCGGGACAACGTGACAGGTGGTTGGCCCGGCGTCGTCTTCTTTAGAAATGCCCCCCCCCCCCTCCAGAATGTTTTGGGGGAGGGGGCGTGTGGGCCTCCGGTTACCTGCACTCACCAGACGAAACGCAGAAGTTTGTTAAACTTCTACTTCACGCCGGTATTCTGTGAGGTCGTGGTAATTCCCTGGTCGAGCCGGCCCATTCATGCAACAACAAATGCTGATGCGTGGCTCTACCACTGTTAACGTAAATTGTATCCCTTCACACTCCTTCCAAAGTCACCAATTCTTAGAAAAATATTTTGAAAACGCTGATTAACGTGTATATTTATTTTCAAACTCAAACTCGCGTCTCTTGACTCGAAATTCCGACCATCTAACCACTCGGCTATCGCGACTATCGTGCAGACACATTTATCATAGATAAAAATAAATTATCTTCATATAGATATATGTTTTCTTCATCTTTAACTTTAGTTCCCTCAATTTTGAACTTTAGCTTTTAAAAAAAATTAAAAATAATTAAACTATAAAATAAAATGATAATTAAATGAAGAGTACAAAAACTTCAAAAACGTATTGTTTCTTTCAACTTGAAGGTCAACTTACGAGTAATATAAGATTAAATGCACTTGTTATTATGTCAAATAATTAACTATTTCCGGCATCTCAACACAACTAACAGTAGTCAGCTCCCTTGAGAATGGAATAAGACGAAAACTTCCCCTTTGAGTAGCAACCGTCAAGTTTTGTTACAATACGTCTAGGGGTTTCGGCGTGATGCAAACAGACAGAACGGCAAAAGTTCCACAAATTGTTTAAGATAAGGTAGCATTTCTATAAATATTCATCATTTCAATTATTAATTATTTCATATTCGTGGTTTCATCTCAATGTCATATATATGTAAGGTGCTGCTCTTCCATTAATATAAAAGTACATTTTTGCTTAAGTAAATAGTTACTTACGAATTTCAACACGTTTGCAATGCGAGCTGCACGGCTGTCGGTTAGTTATCCTTTTATTAATATGGGTATTATATACATATATATTAATATACACTATATATATAGTATTAATATACACTTAAAAACTGCATGATTATAAAAATTCAGCTCTGCATTATAATATGATAACCTCCATGGAAGAATGGAGTGCGCATCGGTTCTCAAGATCTAGACATCTTTGAGGTCCCGGGTTCGATTCATGTACGGGTAAATGTAGAAAGACACTTTTTCTACGTTATCTCGGGTCTGGTTGGAGTTCCCTCGTTAATTCTGTTGCCATAATGCAATTGCTTTAGCTACTTCTTTGTGATCAGCGCAATGTATGTGATGTTTTACCAATTTAACAGTGGTAGAGCCACGCATCAGGTTTTGTTGTTGCATGAATGGGCCGGCTCGACCGGGCAAGTACCACGACCTCACAGAATACCGGCCTGAAGTAGAAGTCTAACAGACTTCTGCGTTTCGTCTGGTGAGTGCAGGTAACCGGTGGCCCACACACCCCTCTCCCCCAATTCTGGGGAATGGGCGCACTCTACGGGAGGCAACGCATCTGCTATGCCTCGGGTATTGCGGGTATTCATGGGCGGCGGTAATCACTTACCACCACGTGAGCCACCTGCTCGTTTGCCTCCATTTTCTATATAAAAAAATCACGTATTTATTAATATATACGGATGGAGGCTTCTTTGGCTGCCAGCATTCACGTGTTAAAACTTGCAACATTGACCATTGTACAGGAATTTTATTTAACCATACCGTAGAATTAGAGACATATTTAAGTTTAAAGCCAAAACTTATAGGCAATACATAACATTAACGTATGTGTTCTTCGATTAAGTTGTTTTCCGGGGACATGCGCATGGGCGGCGGTTGCTGAAGTCATTAAATGTCCGGTAAATTTGAGACAAATGTACCATGTGAATTCCGAAAGAAGTTTGTGCGTAGGTTGCAACATCAAGAACTAAAATGAAAGGCACAACTCCTATTTGGCAGCGAAGAGACCCACATCCAGCCGACTCCGAGGCAGACAAGGTGTATGCCACCTCTTATATATGTATTCTACTGTTTTACGAAGTTTATATGACAGCGAGTTCCCACTGCATTATCACCTACACATCGTACGGATTCCTCGGTCGTCCAAGACACAGTAGCTAATGTCTATCGATGTTATTTGAGATAGGAGAAGTGGGCTATTAGGGCGCCGAGCCATCGCCTCACCTTGCACCAGTTGCTTATCTTATCGCCGTCATTACGGACCGCTTCTGAATCACCAACCACGCAACACCTCACTTCAAGGGATACTAAACTTTGTTTCTAAGTACGTAGTGTCGAACCCTGGTGGGGTTTCAAATACTTGCGGCGTAGACGGTGTTCTAAGTATAATCAATGCGAATTGTACGACAAATGATTTGACATTTATACGAGGGAACAAGTAGAGGAATATTATTCCTATCTAGTTTCGTGTTAACGACTCCGTGACAAGCCTCTTAATATATAATGCTTCATCGTATTTAAAATAACTTCTTAGAATTTTGGTTCATATCATTTAATTATCGTTTGAAGTTTTATAATTATCTGTATGTATTTGGTTTAGTTGCCTTACTTTTTACCGTTTGACTTGATCTGCTTTAATTTTGTATACAACTTTGACATAAAAATACTTTTATGACAAAATTGTACACAAAAACCTTCTATAGTACTAGGTAATATTGAAAACTAAAGCTTGGGGCTAAACTAAAGCTATCGTTAGTGTAGTTTAAAGTATATTTTACTCCCAATGTCATATGTATTTTTTTAGTAACTTTATTTAAGTTGTTGTGGTCGATGTCAAGCTGGGTTTCATCAAACATTTTCTTAAAATTATATTAAAAATCAAACTCAAGATTAAATCAAATAGGAGAATCTTATTATTTTGACGAAGTTCCACTACTAATTCCTGATAATGTAATTTAGCATGTGCGTGTGTGCTATGAACTAAAGATGACAATGTTCCGTTTATGCTTACATACCCTGAGCATAAACTGACATTAAAATTAAAAAGATGTGTGTACTGTCGGATATATATTTTAGCGTATTATTTGTATTAACGTCTGCGACATAAACACAATAAAGGAAACAGAAAAGAAAGTATTGGAAATAGGAAAATATAATTGACTCAAATAAAATATTTTAATATCGAAAATACAAATATTTTGAACATAAACAGAAAAAGAATAAACAACAAATAATCCAAAAAGAAATATTGGAAACATGCAAAAGTTTATTTCCTATTTCTTTTACATTACATCGATCGTATCTCTTAGTACTCCCACATCACTACTCTTACATCAGACTACTGTTCCAACTACTTCTGAAACATATCCTCGCTAACAAAGCACAACAAACACCGGCATTGATTTCCAGGTACGATTAACCGTGGGACGCTGGGTAAACAGATGGTGACATGGTTACCTGAATGAGATGCTGCTTTCCGTATCTTTTATGTGGGTTCTGGTTCGGAACATTTGAGTAGACGACAGTTCAACTTCATCCGATCAGATCAACTTCGCTCGCTCATTCCAGAACATTGTTCATTGGCTTGCATTAAGCACTACGTATAGGTGACGCTCTCATACTCCTTTCTTCTAACACGGTTTCTTCATAATGTTCTTCTTTAACAGCCATTTATTCCGCTGGTGATCATACATTCATCCATTAACGGGTTTTCAATTCATAATGGATGGCTTGAACAAATTGAAGACACACAGAACTACGGTGGAACCGGTTACGTCTACCATTACCATTGCCTCCAGTTTTATCCTGGTCCCGGTGGCCTGACCCGTCGTGCGCGGAAAGCCCATAGATATGTCCTTTAATCGATCATTAGTTTTAGGAAATAGACACCTTCTCTGCCCAGGAGAGAATAATGTTGTACAGAACCAGTGTAAAAAATACAGACTTTTTTATTTATATACGAGGACATACATAAATTTTCCATAATGCCAGATGTGGCACACATCTGGCTTGTGAATTGGCAATCGCAGTACCGAACACCTTGCACCTTAGACTCTGTAGCAGGCGGTGAGGTCTGGCTTAGTTTAATCTGGTACTTTTATGTAGTCGCCTATACTGACACTCACTGGTAGAAAGGCTTCATATGCCGTTCCTACACGAAACTATGTAAATGTGACTAGTAATAAATTCTGTGCCAAACATTCGAGAAATGTTAAAAAATGAAACAGTGAAACGGTCCGCTAAGCTCACGTCGATCTAACGGCCGTTCTCTAAATGCCAACGTCTCTAATAGCTTGTAATTATGGTAAAAATTAGTATGGGGGGCGATTGTGGGTCCTGTGTGCTCGTAGCCCCTCCCCGCACCCCCCGCCCGCGGCCCGCATGCGACGCCCGCAATAAATTAGGCTAATTAATTGCGCCGCCAACGAGAAATTAGTGTGAATCACGCGGCGAGCCCGCCGCCTCACACGCACCGAATCTTCCTCAATAATCCGATCTTATTAGGAATATGAATACAGTAAATTCAGTTTTCTTATCCCTATATTCTTTAAGGCTCTACTAGTTCTAGTCTTTTGGTTATCCATAACAATGAAGACCATGACGTAATTTGGAATTTAAATGCCCTTTAATCATTTAAAAAACACGATTCTTCATTTTTATATACTGTATTCAATGTACAAAAAGAACCGTTTTATAGACGAATTTAGCAATATATCTGTAATATGTTTACATACTCGTATATCAAACCGTTAAAACTAGAGAGCGTCTCAAAAATCCTGGAATGTCGAGTAATCAAATATGAAAGTTAACACACTATAGATCAATTGAATAGTTGATATATTTCAATTAAATTTGTCAGCAATCGCTGAGAGAACAGCATCTATCAACCGCATACTTGTAACTGAAAATGCGTTTCCCTCTGAAATTCAGAATAGAGACGACATTAGCAGTGTTTTGGTCTCCGGGACTAAGCCTCGACTACTAAATTAATAATGCATAAAATTAAGAGAAAGCTATATTATTCAGTAGAGGAGGAAGTCGCGGGGAAAAGGTAACAAGACTTTCTCAAGTTTTCCAAGCCTAAACCGCCTAAACCGCCTTCACAATAAATGTTATTGTTTTTTATTACTACTGAAGTACCTCGATTTTCTTTTCGATTTCGGCTAAAAGTCGAAATGCATTTAAAAAAAAATATCTTCACGCAATTCCTAATACAGGGGTAGACAGAGGTCAAGTCTAGACAATTAAGTCCCTTTGACCCACCTTCCACCGAAGATTTTTTCGAGACAACGTGATGGTGGTGGTGAGCCCGTCGCCGTCTTTATGTCCAAGCCAACGATGAAATTCGTACATAAGTTTTTGAAAAACTCATTGGTACTGCCACCGGGGATCGAACTCGGGTCTCTCGACTCGAAATTCCGACCACCCAACAACTCGGCTATCGTGACTTATAACAAATGACTTATAACGAAATGCATTTTGATAAAAAAATAATAATTTCCATGAACATTTATAAACAAAAGTTGATCATTCTTAATTTTTTGTAAGTATAGATATAACAAATTACCATTTTATCAAAATTTAAAACATAAACAAATTTGGTCTTGTTAAAAATACAAAATTGCGTGTTCATAATTCAAAAATTCATAGTCATAGTTTAATTTTGTGACTCCATAATTAAATAAAATCAAGCGGTTCTCAAAGTTCGCCGACAAAGCGCCGGTGAATGTAATGTTGCGACACGCACCGCGGTATGCAAATCGGTGTTAACAGGCGTAACCAACGCATAAATCATATTCCTATTCACATTTTATTCTAAATTCCACCAAAAAGCTCATTATTTCACATCAAAATATAAGTTCAACGTGGAGCTATCAAAATACGAGCCGGAATATTTGTACGGAGCGTTGCTATGTGAATGCGTATTAATTGCCGCGCGTCGCTCCTAAATCATTACGTAATTTGCATATTCTCGGTGTAACAATGAAAAAAAAAATGATTGCGAACGTGCGCTATGTGGAGAATTTAATCTAATCGGGGAAAATAAAATCATTTCGGACAAAAAGCTTACTATAAAAGTATATTTAAAGTGTGTCGCGCAAGCAAAGCATACGAATTCCCAGCATTTCTCCGACTGTGGGTAATTAGTGTCGAATGCGGCAACATTCACGCTCCCGGGGAAGTGTACCGCGCCGTGGGAGCCGCCTGCCAGAAATATAACTTTTTAATTTCTAAAAACAAAAGGAAAAACTCAATCGGCTTTGAAGTCATTGGGACCACTTTCAAAGGGCCTTTAAACCAAATCGCTATTTCTTCTCCCACTGTCACCAGCAGCATAAGCTTCCCACCGCAGGGTACATGCCCTTCTCGAGGAAACCGTAACTGTTTTGCAGTACCCCGTGTTACTATCGTTTTACAATACCTCGCACTGTCACGCAATTGCTTATCGCTACTCTGATTGTTTTTACGGTAAACTAATATGATTCCTTATCTTTGTACACAGCAGAACTTTGGTCGCTCCCATAAAGTTTGCCACAATCACCACCCTTCACAAACGGACTTGCGATCGTAGTGCAACTTACGGTCTAATTTTTATACGTTTATGTGTCCATCCTATTTATCTATTTTATAATAGTTTAATACTAAATATGTCTTGCCAAATATGTTTATTGTTTACATCTTCCACCGTCGATTGGACTCATTTAACTTGGCTGACGGTTGTTTGGAAGAAATCGCTTTTTACGATAAGAAAGCCTTATCGTACATTATATTTTAAACATTAAAAAGTCACGATAGCCGAGTTGTTGGGTAGTCGGAATTTCGAGTCGAGAGACCCGAGTTCGATCCCCAAAAACTTATGTACGAATTTCATCGTTGGCTTGGACATAAAGACGGCGACGGGCTCACCACCTTAGTTACCATAAATGTCTCTCGTCGTCTCGCAAATCTCAATTACAGTGTAGAATGCGTTTATAGAAAATGAATGTAAAATCATACATTGTATATTTCTTATTTCGATAATAATAATAAATAAATAATATAATAAAAAATAAATAAAAAAAACATAAAGAAGGCGACGGGCTCACCACCTGTCACGTTGTCCCGAAAATATCTTCGGTGGAAGGTGGGTCAAAGGGACTTAATTGTCTAGACTTGACCTCTGTCTACCCCTGTATTGGGAATTGCGTGAAGATATTTTAAACATATATAAAATATAAACATACATACTTAGCTTGCAAATATATTATCAAATATATGTATTATTGACTGAATATGTTTGATACTGTAATATAAGCTTTTCGACGAGCGATTCAGATTGGAGACCGATACTGCCATACCTACTTACGAGTATTACTGTCCACATGGCAGGTCACAATAAATTCTACGTGCGCTCGGCTCTCGTGACTCATTAACAAGCTACGAGATATTGCTATCCACGCCCTTATCAGCTACATTTTCGTTTAACATATTATGAGGTTTCGAAAACATTTCGAATCACAAAAAAGTACAGTAGCACCTTTCGACTTAGCGGGACGTCCGCAGCTCCTCGCATTTTTTGTAGGTCTGTAAAGAAGATCACAATTTCATTATATTACATGGGTAGGTAATTTATTTAGATCGGTTACATCTGCGGATTCCTTCCTTTAATTAAGTATTCTGTAATTAATAGGTACATTTCTGAAGCTAGGGACGACCGCCAACCGGCAGCTTTAATTCAGTGTTAATTTTCTCTTGTCTTTAGCGCAATGATTTTTGAAACGAGCGGCTAGGAAGTCGTTTAGAACCCGACTTAGTGCTCCAAAGTAGTATGTAATATTTTAAAGAGCGCAGACCTCCAAATGTTTGTACGTGAACCACTCGTGCTATAAGACGATATTTGGAAGCACCTCTGTAGTAATAATAATTTATTTGCAAGAATGTTACAATATAATAACACTCATTCACATCCAACTATATTGTTAGTATGCATATATTTAGTATATTATTAGTATACATAATATTATTAAAATTAAATTTATGAAATCTATGATTGTTAACTGCGTAATGTTTAGTCTCCAGGTCGATGTTTTCGAGGTTCGAATGAAAAAAAAATCTACCGAGCAACTCGTTCCTAAGACCCCAGTGTCACTAGGTTGCTTGACTGACAACGCATGATATACATTTAACGTAGCTTATACTACTGTTAATGTATTTATCTGTCTGTCTGTGTTGTATGCTGTCATGAAGAAGTTTCATATATGATCCCTGGACTGGAAGCAATTTACATAATTATGATATTCTAAAGTGAAACATTAATTTACAACTCACTACAGTAGTCATTCAAAACAATTTAAGATATTAAATGTTTTTTTAAAATTTAAATGACAATAATAATTATGGGACTGTTGTAGGAGAGTGCCTCCCGCCGCGGCCGCTCGCCGCGCTGCCCGCCACTCTATCCACCATCAATCAGTTGCTGTAAATCATCAGGCAACCTTTTTTCGGCTCTCTTTCTCCACGTCTAGGTCGCTGTCTCATTCTAAACGTCGACCAAAATATTTGGAAGGTTCACAAACTTAATATGATACAAATGTTGAGACTGTGTTCTTTTAAAGAATTATTCAAATCAATAAATTTAAATTGTATAAAATATCTTCACAGCACAGGTCATAAAGGCGGCGACGGGCTCACCACCTCTCACGTTGTCCCGAAAATATCTTCGGTGGAAGGTGGGTCGAAGGGACTTAATTGTACCATCTCCACCATCTAGTATCGAACACGGGTCTTTTGATAAGAATTCAGAAAATAATGGAAATTCATGAGTCCATATGTATTTTTAGAAATTATTTCTTACACGAGATTATTTCTTAGAGTCACGATAGCCGAGTGGTTGGGTGTTCGGAATTTCGAGTCAAGAGACCCGAGTTCGATCCTCAAGTGGCCGTACCAATGGGTTTTTCTAAAAACCATATGTACAAATTATATCGTTGGCTTGGACATAAAGACGGCGACGGGCTCACCACCTGTCACGTTGTCCCGAAAATATCTTCGGTGGAAGGTGTGTCGAAGGGACTTAAATGTCTAGACTATGTCTCTGTCTAGATTTTAATTCTTACACGTAATTTTAAATTTCATGTATGGTTAGTATTAGTGTGCTAGGAAACATTTTGCGGAATCAGCACAATATTGATACGCGACAGAAATTATTTACAATATTTATTAGGTCTCAGTTCGTCATTTTTTTATTTATATATAACTTAATTTATTATATTATAGTTATTAAGTTTTTAATTTTTTTTCTCAAGTCACGCTAGCCGAGTAGTTGGGTGGTGGGAATTTCAATTCAAGAGAGCCGACTTCGATCCCCAGGTACGTACCAATGTGTTTTTCCAAAACTTATGTACAAATTAGATCGTTGGCTTGGACATAAAGACAGCGACGGGCTCACCACCTGTCACGTTGTCCCGAAACTTCGGTGGAAGGTGGGTCGAAGGGACTTAATTGTCTAGACTGGACCTCTGTCTACCCCTGTATTGGGAATGCGTGAAGATATTTATTTATTTTTTCTTAAGTGTCCGTTCTGAATTAAATATAATTTGTACGTAATTAACTGCAAAAGCAGACAATCATGCAGTTTTACAATTATTTTTTTTTAAATAAAAGCGTATCATAAAATAAATATCGACACGCATAGTCCCTTACGGGGTCACCTTACGTAGTCCATACATTAGCATGGGCAATATACTAGTAGTCCGTCATTATCTGAGTTTATTGATTGGTATTATTATAACAATAGTGTTGTGCCGGCGTGCAGTGAGCGGGTGCGCCGAGGCGGTGCGCTCGATGTCAGCGCATCACTAATCGGCGTAATGAAGAAGAAGAAAGAAGAAAGAATAATGAAGCTCCGCTCCGGGTCGCCTCGTCACCGCCTCGCCGATTTTTATCGATTTCGATGGCGTTGTCAAAGATTCGACGTTGGAAAAATTACATATGCATATTAAAAAAACATTGTAAGTATAGAAACAATTAGTAATGAATTTCGAGTTATCAATAGATTGTATTATTTCTTAATATTCCTAATACCCCTGTATTCTAACCCTGTAGACAGGGGTATAGTCTAGACAATTTAGTCGCTCTGACCCACCTTTCACCGAAGATATTTTCGGGACAGGTGGCAAGCCCGTCGCCGTCATTATGTCCAAGCCAACGATATAGTTCGAACATAAGTTTTAAGAACCCATTGGTACGAGCCTACCACCTGGGGATTGAACTCGGGTTTCTTGACTCGAAATTCAGACCACCCAACCACTCGGCTATTGTAACATGTTTACTTAAGTAAGTAGATTAATATAGGTAGATTTTTTAAATAAGTCTTTCTTCCTGAATTTGATATGATATTTTAGAGATATTTGTCCCACCATATACCGCTTGCTTCTAACACATAGAAAACTTTGCTGCCAGAGAAATGAGCATATTTTGCAAGCATATTTATGTTAACACATATTTTGATGCCCCATTTACAACCAGCTTTCAGTTGTACCACTACTACAAAAGTCACAATAAATGCGAATTTATTGTGACTTTTGTTTATATTAACTACGTGACATATTCATACGACAGTCTTGCCTCAACATATGTACTGATTATTAAATGAAGACCGAATTCGAATCCTCAGATTATAGGAAGTGTTAAATAAAGCACAAAATGAAATAACAATGTGCAAGTACACAATAACAGTGCAGACTTTGGCCCAGGATAGGACCGGTGGTTTAGCTCTCAGGACTTAAGAGTATCAAAACTGCTGAGGAGGCCCCAGCAGCAATCATTTGAATGTAACAGCGGCGCGGGCGCGCCGATTAATCAGAGGAGCCGGCTCATCAGTCAGGGCAGGCCGGGGCGCCGCCGCTCCCGCGCGCATAAATCCCGTGCGCGCGCATCGATGACGACCCTGATAAAGACGTAATGTAGTCCCCGGCGGCCGCCGCAGGAACTATGACCCGCAGGTGCCGGCCCGGAAAAAACGTCACCCAAAAAACTCATTTCGAAACATTCCTTAATTTTAATTTTAAACGGCAGCGGAGGACAGTCCGCCCGCAGTGGCGATATGTTTATTTATTGAGGGGTCCGTTTTCAAAATTACTTTGTCCGTTAGCTCGCTTTCCGTCTAATGGAATTCAACGGAGGCCCATCGGGTAGCTTGGGTGCGTGTCGTAAATCACACAGCAACAAAAAACCAACTCTACCATTGTAATATATGCGGTAAAAGATTTTTGTCTTTCAACCCTTACATTGATGTTTCATTCGTAGATCTACTACACTTTACGTACAGCCGAGCGACAGCTGTTGCAGTCGCAAACACTGCTCGCTTTGGCGTATACATACCATGAGGCGTCTTTTGCGCCTGAACTTCGTTCGGTAAGTAATTTAGCCGGGAACCAACACGACTTTCCCCCTCATTACACTCTTGTCATTTCCTTTCTTAAAGGTAGACAACGCGCATGCAGCCTCTTGCATGTAGTTACTTAACGTCCGATCAAATCTCCTCAAATCATTTATTCATCAATATAAGCAGATTACATTAATGGAAAGTCATTATTCTTTATCAAAAGAAATATGAAGTTTGACATTATATATAAGAAAGCGATTACTTCATTCTCAGGGGTTACTGTAATTATTAATGTATACGTTTATATTGTAATAATATTAACCTAATAGGATTTTGTTGTAGAAGCATACATTAACCCTTTAAACGATGAATCGATTGCTTGTCCGCCTCTATTTCCAACAGTAAAAAGTATATAACATAATAAGAAAGTAACGCAGAGTAAGTACTGTTCAATGTAGGTTTACAAACAATACATGACGTAGACTTTAAAAATATATTTAATCTCAGTATTTACACCAGTTGGAAGACTAGTCGAACACAAAAGGTAGTGAAGTAATTAATGTCATAAAAGAAAAACAAAACAATGCTTTGAAGAACTACACGCCGCTGGATGAATCGCCGACCGAGCTTCCCAAACGTTGATATACGAGTGTGTCCCGCGCCGAGTCCTGATGTCGTTTCCCACGTAAATAAGTAGGCATTTTCCTAACGAACGTGTTCGATCGGAATTAATGGTGCGATTAAAGTGAAGAATTTAGTTAATATTTATTTACAAGCTATTCATAACCGTTGTCCCGAACACAAAAAAAAACGAATATCAATACTTAAGTATCTCTATCGGAATCGAAACGGAATTCGTAATGGGTTACCGAGTCGGGCGCGCTCGCACACGCACGCACACGCACACGCACACGCGCACACAAACCGTCCGGCAGCGTTCCGGGAACCGCAAAAAATGTTTGTGCGCTCGCCCAATAAAATTAGAGAGCTATCTATTCAGATATCCCAGATATGGGGAAGTGTTATCGGGCGGCGCGCGGCGACATCTGCCGCCCCGGCCGCCCCGGCCGCCCCGGCCTCGCTCTGATAAACATATCAGTCGCTGAGCCGGCGCGGTGAGCGCTTTGTTACAAAAGGTAGAAAAATTCTGCGCGCAGCGACGACGCGCGAATGCAGCGAATGCGCGGAGCACGCGGCGCTCGTATATCAGCCCGCGAGGACGTATTAATGCGACGCTTTGTTTCTCACGGTGCGCGCCGGAGGCACAGATTAGGTAACAGGCGGAGGCTGCGCGGGCGGCGCTGCGCTTTATTAAGGGCAACTCGCGCGGCCGCCGATTGAGAGCTCTCGCCCGCCTCCGCTATTGTCCTCCGCAAGGCGACGACGCGGCGCTGACGTCTTACTTGCGCACAAACCTACTATTGCTGTAGGTACGCTGTATTCATTATTGAAGTTAAAACTGCTTTTCTGGTGTACAGACGACGCTTCGTCGTGCGATATTTGTATAGGCAAAAACTTCAACTAATTCCGGTGATAAATTATTAAAAACAGGTGCGAGAAATTTGATTTGTAGTTGTTTATCTGTTGCCTGTTGAAATAAAGTTAAATATCTAGTTCGTCTTGGAAAGAGCAAATTGACTCGTTAATACTTAAAGTTAGAAAGCTAACATTTGTCTTTAAAACCTAAGTACATTTGAAGGCTTCACCGCCTTAAAAAAGTGTATCATGCATTAGAACATTCGATTGTATCATATTGTTTTATCGCAAAGGGTACAGACAAGACTCAGTTTCTTAGATTGGAAAGAGCACCTAGAGCAGTATTAAAGTTCACGTTTAAATCATTACGCTTTCCTATCGTAGAGCTATAAAGTTAATATCTTACACGAGGCGTAGGCCTATATACTATAGTATATGTTAGGTAATTGTGTATTATGAGGCATTTTACGTAAACAAACACAACAGTTGTAGCTGTAGTTTGTAGCTTAACTGTCGCAAATCCCTTTTATTTTTACCTTGGTACTAAATTATATAACAGGATTAATAAAGATACAGTTACCCACTTACTTCACGAGACTGTTAGGTTAAAACTACAGAATGACTTTTGGGTCTTACTTATGAAAACACTGAAAACTTAATAATTTAAAACATACACTCACATTACACTTATTTTATTTTGTTATTGTCAAGTAAAATTTTCATGTATTTTAACATCTATGGCAGTCACGATAGCCGAGTGGTTGGGTAGTCGGAATTTCGAGTCAAGAGACCCGAGTTCGATCCCCAGCTGGCAGGCTCGTACCAATGGGTTTCTCAAAAACTTATGTATGAATTACATCGTTAGCTTGGACCTAAAGACGGTGACGAGCTCACCACCTGTCACGTTGTCCCGAAAAAATCGTCGGTGGAAAGTAGGTCAAAGGGCAAGTCCCTTTGACCTACCTTCCATTGTCTAGACTAGACCTCTGTCTATCCCTGTATTGGGAATTGCGTGAAGATACTTATTTTTATTTTATTTTGTAACATCTACACCAGGCGGGTGAGCGTTAATAGCAAGGATTATTGTACACTGTTAATTGCACTGTGTTTTGTTTTCCAAATAAATACATTTTATTTTCATTCATAACGATCAACAAGAACCGAAATTACCAATGGTTGGTGGTGGTAGACTCGTACCAATGAGTTTTCTCAAAACTTTTGTACGATTTATAACTACATAAACACGGCGACAGGCTCACTACCGGTCATTTTGTCCCCAAGAAATTCTTCGAAGCCATCTTTTATGGCATTACCATTGGCTGACAGAACGCCGCCGAAAAAAAAAAATCTTTTGTGGTTGTGTGTTGTAAAATTTCGATCAGGTAAAGAAAATAGAATTATTAAGGAAAAATCATTTATCGTAAAAAAGCGTGAAATGCTGACGTCTGACGTATTATCACATTCGATGATATTAACTTCTTCTTTACAACCATAAGACGGCGACAAGCTCAGCTTAGACATAGAGACGGCGACGGGCTCACCACCTGTCACGTTGTCCCGAAAATATCTTCGGTGGAAGGTGGGTCAAAGGGACTTAATTGTCTAGACATGACCTCTGTCTACCCCTGTATTGGGAATTGCGTGAAGATATTTCTATTTCTTTCTTTCTTTCTTTACAACCAAACAAAAGTCCACTGCAGAACATAATCTTACTCTTACGAATTTAACTACCTATAACTATATGTTAACTAGCTGCGTCCCGCGGCTTCGCCCGTTTGCGGTTTAACAGGTTACGCGAACCCCGATTAAAATAGTTTCCAAAATAAAAGAAGTCTTACTTCTTATGAAAGTTCGCTATCTGAGAGTGAAAGAGCTCTCACAATCAGACCAGGAAGCTAGGAATAGTTTTTCACAGGTTCTCGGGCAATTTTTCCTGTTTTGCTCATAAGTATATTTCTCTGAGCTCATCGAATATTTGCAACTGTTATCGAGCGCTCAGCACCACATTATTTTATAGAATATGTTTTTAAAAAAATCCTATATTAGATTTAGATTTCATGATCAAAATGTTTTCATGCAGCAGAACAGAGCACGAGTGTGTTCCCCTGCACGGACCTACACCGCTGCCGCTACTGCACGCTGCAGGACAATTAACCGCAATTTCTTACAATAATCATGCTCATAAAGTTTTATAGCACGTGATGAGCCGGCTCATTAGCAACGCCTGCCCCCGCCGCCCCGTACCTACACACGTATTGACATTTCAACGAGCGATATTAACGCGTATTTAACGACGCGAAATGATACACGGATAATAGGTCGCGTGACGATCATTAAAATAGCTGCGAACCGCCGCCGGTTGCGAGCTAGCCACGTAGCAACTACTGGCCCCAGCGGTGTAGGTTCTGTTGCATTCCGACCACACGAGCTCGAACACATGAGCTTAAATATATACATACATACATGACTAATAAATAATTAAATTAAATTAAATATAACTTTATTGTGCATAAACATAAAAATCACAGAAAGAAAACAAAGATAGAACAGCAAAACGAAAAAAATATCTTCACGCAATTCCCAATATAGAGGAGTAGACAGGGATCTAGTCTAGACAATAAGGTCCCTTCGACCCACCTTCCACCGAAGATATTTTCGGGACAACGTGTCAGGTTGTGAGCCCTAGCTTAGCTAGCTTTATGTCCAAGCCAATGATATAATTCGTACGTAAGTCTTTGAAAAACCCATTGGTACGAGCTTGCCATCGGGGGTTCGAACTCGGGTCTCTTGACTCGAAATTCCGACCATCCAACCACTGGGCTATCGTGGCTATTAGACAACAGTACAACTAACAAACACATACATAGATAAGGGCAACATCACATACATTGCTCTGATCACAATGTAAGCCGCTTTTGCACTTATATTATAGTAACAAACAACCAAGGTACCACAAACACTCGAGAAAAGGTAGACAAAAAAAATATCTTCACGCAATTCCCAATACATGGGTAGACAGAGGTCGAGTCTAGACAATTAAGTCCCTTCGACCCACCTTCCACCGAAGATATTTTCGGGACAACGTGATGGGTGGTGAGCCCGTCGCCGTCTTTATGTCCAAGCTAACGATATTCGTACATAAGTTTTTGAAAAACACATTGGTACGAGCCTACCAACTGGGGATCGAACTCGGGTCTCTCGTCTCGAAATTCCGACCACCCAACAACTCGGCTATCGTTACTCGTAATGTACTCGTAAATGTAGAAAAAGTGTTTTAATAATATAAGTAATAATAAAGCTACGCCAAAAGTCTACCGCGTTGAGTTCACCATTCGAGTGTGGTATGAACTCCAGCAAGCAACGAGCATAATTGAAAGGGTAATCAGTTGTATGTGTATTAGTATCTAGTGTCTGCTTTATCTCGAAATTCCGACCATCCAACCACTGGGCTATCGTGGCTATTAGACAACAGTACAACTAACAAACACATACATAGATAAGGGCAACATCACATACATTGCTCTGATCACAATGTAAGCCGCTTTTGCACTTATATTATAGTAACAAACAACCAAGGTACCACAAACACTCGAGAAAAGGTAGACAAAAAAAATATCTTCACGCAATTCCCAATACATGGGTAGACAGAGGTCGAGTCTAGACAATTAAGTCCCTTCGACCCACCTTCCACCGAAGATATTTTCGGGACAACGTGATGGGTGGTGAGCCCGTCGCCGTCTTTATGTCCAAGCTAACGATATTCGTACATAAGTTTTTGAAAAACACATTGGTACGAGCCTACCAACTGGGGATCGAACTCGGGTCTCTCGTCTCGAAATTCCGACCACCCAACAACTCGGCTATCGTTACTCGTAATGTACTCGTAAATGTAGAAAAAGTGTTTTAATAATATAAGTAATAATAAAGCTACGCCAAAAGTCTACCGCGTTGAGTTCACCATTCGAGTGTGGTATGAACTCCAGCAAGCAACGAGCATAATTGAAAGGGTAATCAGTTGTATGTGTATTAGTATCTAGTGTCTGCTTTATCTCGAAATTCCGACCACCCAACAACTCGGCTATCGTTACTCGTAATGTACTCGTAAATGTAGAAAAGTGTTTTAATAATATAAGTAATAATAAAGCTACGCCAAAAGTCTACCGCGTTGAGTTCACCATTCGAGTGTGGTATGAACTCCAGCAAGCAACGAGCATAATTGAAAGGGTAATCAGTTGTATGTGTATTAGTATCTAGTGTCTGCTTTATCTCGAAATTCCGACCACCCAACAACTCGGCTATCGTGGCTATTAGACAACAGTACAACTAACAAACACATACATAGATAAGGGCAACATCACATACATTGCGAGATTTTTGACAGCGAAGAATGTTGAGATTTATTCCCATGAGAATATTTACAAGGAATTTGTTGCAAAAAAAATGTAATCAGTGAGTTTGGGAGTTCGCGCCTGGGCCACTAATGAGCTGCGACGCTTCCGCTAACACGGAGGAAAAAATCACGATAAACGACGTGACGGTTATAGTTAATGAAGTAAATACCTGAGCAGTGCAGCAGGGAGTAACTCCGAATACGGAATATGCATCTGTCTGTGCACTGCCCACGTGACTGTAGCTGGAAGAACAACCCGCCCGCCGAAACAAGTAATCAGCACTGCGTCTGCAGCATACCATCTACTGAATTGTGTGCGAGACTCTGTATGCAAGCTTAAGTTCTTTAACTGCTCACACGAACACCTGGTACAACTGCGTTTGACGGGCAGGAGCGTCTGAGGTGCCAGTCACTGGCAAAGCGTGGCTAGTAGTGGACTTTTACACACTGTTATGTCGGTGCTGTTTACTTATATTAGTAAGTTCTGATTTATAATTTGATATACTATCGTCAGAGCTCACATATTTGTTTTGTAACTGATAAGATCGATTTAAAAATAATAATTGGACGGCTGTAATTGCAACGGACGAGCGGCGGAATTAGAGAGGGAGCACGCACCGGTACCAGGAAAATTAGAACTTGTCGGCAAAAAGTACGAATTAGGAGGTAATAGCATATAGAAGGAATCTGAGGGTCGGCAATGTATGCGCGGGCGCGGGGCGGCCGGGTTTTTGCGGAGCCGGCCGCGGCCGCCTTTGTGCTCGCCGACTGCACGTAATTGATCGAGATGTGACGACTCGTCTACGAGTGTCCGCCGCAACCGCCGCCAAACTTTGATTCGGAAAAACTTACTTGTGTTTGGCGGAATGTATCTTGCGAACAACACCGTTGAGATACTCCGGTCACTCTTCGGGAAAAGCCAAAGGATCTGTTGAACGATGCTGCATGCTAGTTGTATTGCAGAAAGACATTCCTGTAGATCTTTGAATTCAACTCCCTATAATCTTCTTCGTGAGCCTCTCGCCGTCAGCGTGGAATATTATGTATTGTCTTCCTATGTCTGTATTATCCTATGTATTAAGGCAATTTTTTGTATTAGATTGCTACTCTCGTGCTCAATAAAGGTTCTTACTTACGTAATTGTACTAATAGTATCAATAATAGATTTTGTGGCATTCAGTAGACCTGCAGAATCATCCAGTGTTATAATGACAGACAGCATATACGCCATTACCATAAATCTGTTTAAAATTAGATTTCATTTATTTCATATATTGATCAGTCACGATAGACGAGTTGTTGGGTGGTCGGAATTTCGAGTCGAGAGACCCGAGTTCGATCCCCAGGTGGCTTTTCAAAAACTTATGTACGAATTTCATCGTTGGCTTGGACATAAAAGCGGCGACGGGCTCACCACCTGTCACGTTGTCCCGAAAATATCTTCGGTGGAAGGTGGGTCAAAGAGACTTAATTGTCTAGACTTGACCTCTGTCTACCCCTGAATTAGGAATTGCGTGAAGATATTTTTATATATTTTTTTTATTTATTTTATAACGGTCTGTAAGAGTCCACTGTAGGACATAAACCATCCGAAGGGGAAAATGGCCGTAAACGCTGTAGCTTGTCATTGGTCGTTTAATACTGATCTTTATTTGAAGATGGTTATTCCGCCACCTGCCAATAGCCAAGGGTGTTTTCAAAGTTTTTACTTCAATCCCCTTACACAAAGAAATGGGTGGTAAATGCCGTCATCACACGACAATAAGATAAATAAAAAATAAAAAAATTTATTAATATCCTCACGCAATTCCCAATACAGAGGTGTTGTCTAGACAATTAAGCCCCTTCGAGCCACCTTCCACCAAATTTATTTTCGGGACAATGTGATAGGTGGTGAGCCCGTGGTGATCGAACTCGGGTCTCTTGACTAGAAATTCCGACCACCCAACCACTCGAATATCGTAAGAATACTAGCAATGCCGAACAACATTACTAGTATTCTTGTTAACCACTCCAATTATGCTGCAATGCTTGTGTCTGGAGTTGGTTTACGTCAATAGTCGAACGGCGGGGCCCGAACCTGAGACGTCATGTTTCGCAGTCCGTACTCTAAACCATTAGGCTATTGCCGCCATAAATTTATTAAATAACCATTTTATAATTCACGCAAAGTAACATCTGATATTATTAAATAATATAAATACGAAGATATTTTATTATTGATCATACTTATCATCAGCTTTTTGGGAAATGTCCAGCAGTCATCGACATTTCGCAATACTGAACTTTATCGCCAACAATTATTCTAGGACACTTCTTGTACACGAAGCGAGAGAAGTATGTCAGGATTACAGTGCGTCTAAGGACTCCTATAGGAAAAAAGCATGATTTTTATGTTACTTTAGTTAGATGTCAAAATGATTGTCACCCAGTGTAATATTTAAGGCGACCGACTGAAAATTTTAGCTTCAATTAAGGTCTTGGACACACAAATTCGTTCCCGGTGACGTGACATCGGGACTTAATTAAATTTATCGCGCTTATCTGCGCGCATCGGGCGGCGGTGGGAACCGCGCGGATCGCTCGGATTCTGCGACTCTGTGGGAACACTCGGGTTCAGAGCTAACAGCATTTTTGTGTTGCACTCGGAGAAACAAGTGACAGCGGCCGACAGCCGCGGCGGCGGACTTCGGACCTGTACCCTTGGTACTGCGCTGGTAAGGTTGCACGCAGCTGTTACCTACAGCTTTCTTATTATTCCGAACACGTAAAGTCACGAAATTAACTGAAGTTAAATAACTTACAACTGTGACCACAATAAAATAAATATTGTATTCAACTTTTTGACAAACGTCCAAATATATCAGGAAGCGCGTGAATATAAAAATGTCCGGTATCTGGCGTGCTCAAGATGTTTTCAATTGTTGATTCAGTTTTGATCCGGCGCTTCCCGACGCACTCGATAGGATAACGAATTCAGCGGCGACGAAATAAAGCGTTACGGGAGCGAGAGGGAGGGGAGATCGAGGGGTTGAAAGGCCATTGAGCAAATTGTGACAAGAACTTCTTTGAAGCGCAAAGCCGCGCGGCCTCCGCCTGCTCCGCTAGGTCTCTTGTTCCTTTGCCTCCAACTCACTGGCTCCAGTCTGAATTGATTATGTTTTAACTCTCAATGGGAAGCTGCCACGCCACGCGGAAGCTTGGGGGTTGCGTTTAAATTTTGTACAAAATTAAGCAACGTATTGTTCGACAACGTGAATTGGCATCATCCAGAGTAGACTAAATTGTTTTATTTTCGGGTGAATAAGAAAATGTATTATAGTTACAGTTACTAAGTCAATATAAATATCCTTTCTCGGCGGTCAGCGCGAGTACGTTTCTTTTATACAAACATTTAAAAAAATAATATTACAGGTGCTCTTTCACCAATAAGGACTTTTACAGATTACTTCCCAGCCCGTTATTACACTAGCAGTCTATACAGTTTAAACCGGAACGCAACTGCTGTCAGTTTTATTGTTCATACAAGTAATATTAGCTGAAATATCTTTTCTATTATCACTTTTTTTTAACAATTTTAACTGGTTCCTTAATTACCCGAAAATATCATATGTAAGTTCCCGAAAATATCTTCGGTGGAAGGTGGGTCAAAGGGACTTAATTGTCTAGACTTGACCTCTGTCTACCCCTGTATTGGGAATTGCGTGAAGATATATATTTTTTTCCTTAATTACATCGATTTCAATACATACTAGCCATAAGTCACGATAGCGGCTTGGGTGATCGGAATTCGAGTCAAGAGACCCGAGTTTGATCTCCAGGTGGCAGGCTTGTAGCAATGGGTTTTTTCAAAAATCTTACGTACGATTGTACTTAATTTTAGTATCGTTGGTTTGGACACAAAAAGGGGTTCCCTACTTGTCTCGTAGTTCTAAAAATATCTACGGTGGTGTCTGTCTACCCCAGTATTTGGGGCGAGCGTACTACGCTGCTTCTGCTGCGGATGCTTTCGTTGCGGCTTCTACGCTGCATAGGAACACCGAGTGCCATTTTCAGCCGCTGAGCAGCTTTGAGCTTCCTCTTATGGCTTTCAACAAATGATTGTTAATCGATATGCCTATAATCATATACAATGCACGATGTGTATGAACTTTCATGACTCGAGTATAAACATTCATTATGCATTTTTATTGATTTTAAAGCATATTTATGCTGAACTTTTATGTATATTTTTATGTATAAGTCACGATAGCCGAGTTGTTGGGTGGTCGGAATTTCGAGTCGAGAGACCCGAGTTCGATCCCCAGGTGGCAGTGCCAATGAGTTTTTTAAAAACTTATTTACGAATTTCATCGTTGGCGTGGACATAAAGCCGGCGACAGGCTCACCACCTGTCACGTTGTCCCGACAATATCTTCGGTGGAAGGTGGGTCAAAGGGACTTAATTGTCTAGACTTGACCTCTGTCTACCCTGCATTGGGAATTGCGTGAAGATATATATTTTTTTCCTTAATTACATCGATTTCAATACATACTAGCCATAAGTCACGATAGCGGCTTGGGTGATCGGAATTCGAGTCAAGAGACCCGAGTTTGATCTCCAGGTGGCAGGCTTGTAGCAATGGGTTTTTTCAAAAATCTTACGTACGATTGTACTTAATTTTAGTATCGTTGGTTTGGACACAAAAAGGGGTTCCCTACTTGTCTCGTAGTTCTAAAAATATCTACGGTGGTGTCTGTCTACCCCAGTATTTGGGGCGAGCGTACTACGCTGCTTCTGCTGCGGATGCTTTCGTTGCGGCTTCTACGCTGCATAGGAACACCGAGTGCCATTTTCAGCCGCTGAGCAGCTTTGAGCTTCCTCTTATGGCTTTCAACGAATGATTGATGAGCGATACGCCTATAACCATATACAATGCACGATGTGTATGAACTTTCATGACTCGATTATAAACATTCATTATGCATTTTTATTGATTTTTAAAAGCATATTTATGCTGAACTTTTATGTATATTTTTATGTATATTTTTATGTATAAGTCACGATAGCCGAGTTGTTGGGTGATCGGAATTCGAGTCAAGAGACCCGAGTTTGATCTCCAGGTGGCAGGCTTGTAGCAATGGGTTTTTTCAAAAATCTTACGTACGATTGTACTTAATTTTAGTATCGTTGGTTTGGACACAAAAAGGGGTTCCCTACTTGTCTCGTAGTTCTAAAAATATCTACGGTGGTGTCTGTCTACCCCAGTATTTGGGGCGAGCGTACTACGCTGCTTCTGCTGCGGATGCTTTCGTTGCGGCTTCTACGCTGCATAGGAACACCGAGTGCCATTTTCAGCCGCTGAGCAGCTTTGAGCTTCCTCTTATGGCTTTCAACAAATGATTGTTAATCGATATGCCTATAATCATATACAATGCACGATGTGTATGAACTTTCATGACTCGAGTATAAACATTCATTATGCATTTTTATTGATTTTAAAGCATATTTATGCTGAACTTTTATGTATATTTTTATGTATAAGTCACGATAGCCGAGTTGTTGGGTGGTCGGAATTTCGAGTCGAGAGACCCGAGTTCGATCCCCAGGTGGCAGTGCCAATGAGTTTTTTAAAAACTTATTTACGAATTTCATCGTTGGCGTGGACATAAAGCCGGCGACAGGCTCACCACCTGTCACGTTGTCCCGACAATATCTTCGGTGGAAGGTGGGTCAAAGGGACTTAATTGTCTAGACTTGACCTCTGTCTACCCCTGCATTGGGGTGCGTGAAGATATATATTTTTTTCCTTAATTACATCGATTTCAATACATACTAGCCATAAGTCACGATAGCCGAGTTGTTGGGTGGTCGGAATTTCGAGTCGAGAGACCCGAGTTCGATCCCCAGGTGGCAGGCTTGTAGCAATGGGTTTTCAAAAATCTTACGTACGATTGTACTTAATTTTAGTATCGTTGGTTTGGACACAAAAAGGGGTTCCCTACTTGTCTCGTAGTTCTAAAAATATCTACGGTGGTGTCTGTCTACCCCAGTATTTGGGGCGAGCGTACTACGCTGCTTCTGCTGCGGATGCTTTCGTTGCGGCTTCTACGCTGCATAGGAACACCGAGTGCCATTTTCAGCCGCTGAGCAGCTTTGAGCTTCCTCTTATGGCTTTCAACAAATGATTGTTAATCGATATGCCTATAATCATATACAATGCACGATGTGTATGAACTTTCATGACTCGAGTATAAACATTCATTATGCATTTTTATTGATTTTAAAGCATATTTATGCTGAACTTTTATGTATATTTTTATGTATAAGTCACGATAGCCGAGTTGTTGGGTGGTCGGAATTTCGAGTCGAGAGACCCGAGTTCGATCCCCAGGTGGCAGTGCCAATGAGTTTTTTAAAAACTTATTTACGAATTTCATCGTTGGCGTGGACATAAAGCCGGCGACAGGCTCACCACCTGTCACGTTGTCCCGACAATATCTTCGGTGGAAGGTGGGTCAAAGGGACTTAATTGTCTAGACTTGACCTCTGTCTACCCCTGCATTGGGAATTGCGTGAAGATATTTTTTTTTTACTTTTATGTGATTAAAATAAGGAGAAAAAATTTTTAATTTCATCTGACACGGGCGGGATTTGAACCCGCGACCTTTTCCGATCCGTGGCGACGATTTAAAATTTCAACTGATGCGTGTAAAACGGTTGCTCGGAGGTAAGAGCGTCGCTACGGATCGGCGAAGGTCGCGGGTTCGAATCCCGCCCGTGTCAGTTGAAATATTAACTTTTTTCTCTTTAATTTAATCACATAAACATTCATATTCATAAATCACTAGCGCAATTCGAACCCATAAATATTAGCTTTGAAGATCACTATCTATTAGACCATCGTGATGTCAGTCAGTTGTGGGCCCCTTTCCGTATAGTAGACAACCAATCCGTCTGACACTGTGTATGTCACTATAGAGAATGGCGTGGCAAATTATAACGACAATACATTTCGACAAATACATTTATCGCGGGGTAACGCTGGCGATTACCAGCTATGTGAGGTAAATAATGACGAGACAACAATTTCAGTAATGTGAAATTCACTGCGACCTAGCGTCGCCATTTGGATACACAGCAATAACAAACACGTGAGAGGGTTCAACTAATTAGTTAAATACATTTCTGAGACATCATTAACGATCAAGAGAAAAGAATTAGCTGAGTAAAGAATCCGAGGCAGATTAGCGCAAGGTAATTAAGAGTAGACAATGGCCGGTTGCTTCATGATTCGTCTGCTGAGATAAATTCCGCTGCATCGTTTTCCGAGATGTTTATAAATCTCCGGCGAGCGATACGCGTTGAGCACATCTATTTCAGAGCAGATTAACTCTCTATTTATTTTCATCGCCTAAATATAACTCGCGGGACAACGCTTGCCGGAAAGTTTCGCTCGCTTTCTGATTCAATTAAATGTTACATTGTCTAACTTTATTTTCTCAATTGAACTACTTTTTCTTGCCAAATCCGGTCGTTTCTCTGTTATAAGTTTTATAGCTGGCCATTTTGATTAGCTCGTTTTCATTGCCCAATCTTTTTTACGTGTAATATCACATCTAATAACGGAACTGAACTGATTGTGGCTCCAGAACGCTGTATGAAAGGATGATCGATATAAGCATCGTGACTCGCAAAAATCTTAATCAGGGTAATCTCCCAGTTAAATAAGTGAGGAGGCTGCGGGCGGCGCGGGCGCGCCGGTAACACAGATGCCGCAGATAGCGCGCTCAGTGAATTGGCAAAACGCGGTGTCACGTCCTCGCAGCTACGTCATTTTTTAAACACGCCTTTGACTAATGATGAGGTGCAGCAGAGACCGAAGTCGAACGTGGCGGGCGCGGGAGGGGGGGGGGCGGGGCGGGGGCCGCGGGGAGACGCCCGACACGAAGATTGATGTCGCCGGCCGCGATAGGCATCGGAGCGCTTTTTGTGACGCGTTCCCAGGCTGCGCGGCGGGGGGCGGGCCCGGCCACCGCATCCGTCTTCCACTGTCACCAAGTGCAGCCAGCGTCGGACCGCGGCCTGGCCCCGCCGAATACGGTACCATGCCCTTTTCTAAATCAATTTAAAATATCTTCACGCCGTTCCCAATTCTGTGGTAAAGTGCGGTACGGATAATTGAGTCCTTTCGACCCACCTTTCACCGAAGACTTTTGGGACAACGACAGGGGGTGAGTTTATCGCCGTCTTTATATCCAAGACAAAGACATAAATCGTGCATAAGTTTTGAAATATTCATTGGTACAAGCCTACAACCGGGGGGTCGATCACCTAATCCCTCAGCTATCGTGACTGTATTGTTTATGCCCTTTTCTAAATCAATTTAAAATATCTTCACGCCGTTCCCAATTCTGTGGTAAAGTGCGGTACGGATAATTGAGTCCTTCGACCCACCTTCCACCGAAGATATTTTGGGACAACGACAGGTGGTGAGTTTATCGCCGTCTTTATATCCAAGACAAAGACATAATTCGTGCATAAGTTTTGAAATATTCATTGGTACAAGCCTACAACCGGGGGTCGATCACCTAATCCCTCAGCTATCGTGACTGTATTGTTTATGCCCTTTTCTAAATCAATTTAAAATATCTTCACGCCGTTCCCAATTCTGTGGTAAAGTGCGGTACGGATAATTGAGTCCTTTCGACCCACCTTTCACCGAAGACTTTTGGGACAACGACAGGTGGTGAGTTTATCGCCGTCTTTATATCCAAGACAAAGACATAATTCGTGCATAAGTTTTGAAATTCACTGCGACCTAACATCGCCATTTGGATACACAGCAATAACAAACACGTGAGAGGGTTCAACTAATTAGTTAAATACATTTCTGAGACATCATTAACGATCAAGAGAAAAGAATTAGCTGAGTAAAGAATCCGAGGCAGATTAGCGCAAGGTAATTAAGAGTAGACAATGGCCGGTTGCTTCATGATTCGTCTGCTGAGATAAATTCCGCTGCATCGTTTTCCGAGATGTTTATAAATCTCCGGCGAGCGATACGCGTTGAGCACATCTATTTCAGAGCAGATTAACTCTATTTATTTTCATCGCCTAAATATAACTCGCGGGACAACGCTTGCCGGAAAGTTTCGCTCGCTTTCTGATTCAATTAAATGTTACATTGTCTAACTTTATTTTCTCAATTGAACTACTTTTTCTTGCCAAATCCGGTCGTTTCTCTGTTATAAGTTTTATAGCTGGCCATTTTGATTAGCTCGTTTTCATTGCCCAATCTTTTTTACGTGTAATATCACATCTAATAACGGAACTGAACTGATTGTGGCTCCAGAACGCTGTATGAAAGGATGATCGATATAAGCATCGTGACTCGCAAAATCTTAATCAGGGTAATCTCCCAGTTAAATAAGTGAGGAGGCTGCGGGCGGCGCGGGCGCGCCAGTAACACAGATGCCGCAGATAGCGCGCTCAGTGAATTGGCAAAACGCGGTGTCACGTCCTCGCAGCTACGTCATTTTTTAAACACGCCTTTGACTAATGATGAGGTGCAGCAGAGACCGAAGTCGAACGTGGCGGGCGCGGGAGGGGGGGGGGCGGGGCGGGGGCCGCGGGGAGACGCCCGACACGAAGATTGATGTCGCCGGCCGCGATAGGCATCGGAGCGCTTTTTGTGACGCGTTCCCAGGCTGCGCGGCGGGGGGCGGGCCCGGCCACCGCATCCGTCTTCCACTGTCACCAAGTGCAGCCAGCGTCGGACCGCGGCCTGGCCCCGCCGAATACGGTACCATGCCCTTTTCTAAATCAATTTAAAATATCTTCACGCCGTTCCCAATTCTGTGGTAAAGTGCGGTACGGATAATTGAGTCCTTTCGACCCACCTTTCACCGAAGACTTTTGGGACAACATGACAGGTAGTGAGCCCGTCGCCTTCTTTATGTCCAAGCTAACGAAATGAATCGTACATAGGTTTTGAAAAACCCCATTAGTACGAGCCTGCTACCTGGGGTTCGAACTCGGGTCTCTTGACTCGAATTCCGATCGAAACCACTCGGTTTATTCCATCACTTGAATTATCTTGACCATCCAAAATTCGCTCACATAAGAAAATGATAATTTCAACACTAGTTGCCACTTTTAAAAAATCCACTGCAGAACATTGGCCCCTCGATTAGGCGGATTAACCACAATCGCCACACTTCACAAGCAAACTGACGATTGCATTACCATACACTTCGCATCTTAGACGCTGCTACCCATCACCGAACTCCTTTAGTTTGGTATTTTTCGAGATATTATCTCGCAATCTGTCAAAAACGGCGCTACATTATTCCGCCGTAACTTATAGTTACGGTGGAATAACCATCCCTGAAAATTTATTTTGCAACGTCAACATTGTTTTCTTCATTTCATGAATGTGTTCTGTGCTTTTTCTTCCGCTTTTATCAAAGGTAACTGACTTGACTTTGAGTGTAAAATGAATTGGATCTACTGTACTTTTATTTATATGAATAGTAATAAAAATATCTTCACGCCATCCCCAATACTGGGGTAGACAGAGGTCAAGGTCAACAATTAAGTCCTTTCGACCTACCTTCCACCGAAGATATTTTTTTATTTATTTATTTAATCTCTATTGCGATTCCGTATAGGTCACAAAAGGCGGACTTAATGCCTATGGGCATACTCTTCCACTCAACCAATGGTATGGTGAAATTTGTGGTAAGCGCAATAAAGCATGGTCTTACGCCATAACCACAAATACAACGTACATCCCTTAATCGAATACTTTAATACACGCTCTAATTTAGAGTTATTATAATGAATTGAATTATATTATAAACTTTGGCTGTCAAGTTTCAATACAAGTGTTGTGTGTCTCACAATAAATTTTCAATATTAAAGCAAAAGACATTTATGTAAATCTAAATATATTCAGAGGCATTAAACGTTTAAAGTGTTTACATTAAAGGCAATTGAGCTCGCTTCACCGGCTTACCTAGAGAGGCAGTTGGCGCTCGCAACTCATCGATTACGTCCCTCCTCCGCGCCCCCGCCCTCGGCCCTCCGCCCTCGCTCGTGCATATTCAATTAAACCCTTGACTGGGCTGGGTGGCCCGGCCGGGACCTTCGGGTACACCCCGTTTAAGTGGTGGTAATTTTTGAAAGCTGGTCCTTAACATATGTACAAGCGCGAGCATATTGTATTTAAATTTAGATAAAAAAGTCAACAGTCACTGAGTACTGCTGACCGGAGAGAAAACTTAAAATAACGGCAGCCTTTTTTTAAATGTGACATTAATTAAAATTTCATAACTTGTAAATTAAATAAAAAGCGTTCATAATAAATATCTTCACGCCATCCCCAATACTGGGGTAGACAGAGGTCAAGGTCAACAATTAAGTCCTTTCGACCTACCTTCCACCGAAGATATTTTGGGACAACATGACAGGTAGTGAGCCCGTCGCCTTCTTTATGTCCAAGCTAACGAAATGAATCGTACATAGGTTTTGAAAAACCCCATTAGTACGAGCCTGCTACCTGGGGTTCGAACTCGGGTCTCTTGACTCGAATTCCGATCGAAACCACTCGGTTTATTCCATCACTTGAATTATCTTGACCATCCAAAATTCGCTCACATAAGAAAATGATAATTTCAACACTAGTTGCCACTTTTAAAAAATCCACTGCAGAACATTGGCCCCTCGATTAGGCGGATTAACCACAATCGCCACACTTCACAAGCAAACTGACGATTGCATTACCATACACTTCGCATCTTAGACGCTGCTACCCATCACCGAACTCCTTTAGTTTGGTATTTTTCGAGATATTATCTCGCAATCTGTCAAAAACGGCGCTACATTATTCCGCCGTAACTTATAGTTACGGTGGAATAACCGTACAGAGAATTTATTTTTGCAACGTCAACATTGTTTTCTTCATTTCATGAATGTGTTCTGTGCTTTTTCTTCCGCTTTACCGAAGGTAACTGACTTGACTTTGAGGTAAATGAATTGACTTACTGTACTTTTATTTATAAGGAATAGTAATAAAAAAAATATCTTCACGCCATTCCCAATACAGGGGTAGACAGAGGTCTAGTCTAGACAATTAAGTCCCTTCGACCCACCTTCCACCGAAGATATTATCGAGACAACGTGACAGGTGGTGAGCCTGTCGCCTTCTTTATATCCAAGCCAACGATTTAATTCGTACATAAGTTTCTGAAAAACCCATTGGTACGAGCCTGCCAACTGGGGATCGAACTCGGGTCTCTCGACTCGAAATTCCGACCACCCAACCACTCGGCTATCGTGACTTACTTAAGAAATAGTAGAAATGTCAAATAACATGACTAGTATTCCTTCTAACCAGCCAAACTAAGTTGCAATGCTTGTGTCTGGATTGGTTTACGGCAATAGTCATAAAGACGGGTCCGAACCCGCGACGTTATGTGTCGCGGTCCGCACCCTACACCATTAGGCTATTGACTTACAGTACCGGTACCGCACTAACATTCAGTACAGACGCATTTGTTGTGACGTGCAAAAGACTCGAGTGGAGAAGAAGCACCCATTCTAAGCGGTAGCCATGAGTTTGTAGAAATTCTCCTTCATCACTTCCTTATGTCCTACTTATAGAATGTCAGGTACGTTTGTACGTCACGCGCTCAATGTTCAAACGACGTTACGAAAACTTACAGTTAAATAACGAGTGCGGCACATAAAGCTGAATGGGCACTCGAAGCTTCAAGCTTTTAGACTTATGTCAAAATTTTATTCACGCGCTACCTATTTGGTGCGACTGTCTGTAATGGTGATAAAGAATGATGCACGCCAGATACATTGATGAAAAATTTATCCTAAATTTAAAAATTCACTTTAATTGTGCAATTTTATTGATTTTTAAAGCATATTTATGCTGAACTTTTATGTAATTAAATTAAAGAGAAAAAATTTTATATTTCAACTGACATGGGCGGGATTCGAACCGGCGACCTTCGCCACGGATCGGCGAAGGTCGCAGGTTCGAATCCCGCCCATGTCAGTTGAAATATTAACTTTTTTTTCTCTTTAATTTAATCCACTTTAAATTAATTTTTTTTTCAAAATATTCCTCTTCAAATTGTACAATCGCCCTTTGGAACATGAGTACTACTACGAATTTACCTTACTAATGAGTATTAGGAAACAGTTGCACGTTGCTATGTCGACAGAACCGTTTCAGTAAATCTGTGCAAGTGCCACGTCTTGAGAAAGCTTTTCATTAGTCCAATCTTGTGGCGGCGCGCCGCGTTGTTTTGCATTGAGAAAACATCAAACTTCCTTAACGCAGTCAGTTTCTTACATTAGTAACATACCAAACCACAAGTCCATTCTGCTTATCAAATATTAAAATTTTCTGCAGTGCATTTCCGCAAAGCTTTTGCTAAAATAAAGCTCAAAGCGCGCATAAGGTACGCCAAATAAAAATGAAGGAAGTGAACTGTGCGGGCAGCGGTGCGGAAACATTATCAAAAGATGCGCAGTCATTGAGCGAGTGAATTTTGTTTTAATAAATCGCGCACCGGCGGCTCCGCGGCCACGTGCTCCGGAGTCCCGAATTAATTCCCGATCCCTTCCCCCCTACCTCCACGCACCCCCCACCCCGCGCACCAGTAACTACTCTAAAGAGATTAATCCATGCTCCTTGCCGGCCGGCAAATCGTCCGGGACACATTAATTCGGTTTTATGACATGCGAAATTGCTCTCGATGAGTCGCGCGTCGCAGATAGCGCGCACGTGCGCCGATATTAAACTTTTCATTAGAGCGGAGGCCCGTGACCCGCGGACCCCTGCTCTCGTGCCGACAATTAGGCTGCTACCTGCCCCCGAACTTACAGTCAGTGAATGTATAGTCCGCTGCGATGTGTGCCGCTTGTGTTAAGACGTCCAGATGAAATGACAATTATGTTACTGAGTTTTAGCAACAATGTATTGTACGACGTAAACCAAGATTGCTAATCTTGGTTTATTAGGATTGCTGTGAATTAGTATTCCCATCCAAAATTAAAACTTATCTTAGTTCTTCAATGCTTCTTTCTTCTTTAATAGTATTTTTTTCCTTCCCCGAAGCCTATTTGGGACCACGTGACAGGTAGTGACCTAGCGTCGTATAAGTGTCCAAGCGAACGCTACAATATTATTGCTAATGTATACAATATAATTGCCTTCGAAGGTAGTATACTATCGGTCATCTAAATAAATAAAATATATACAGCATAACAATACCAAAGCATGTAAAACCGAGATATAAATAATTGCAGCCATATAAATGTTTGCATATCTTTTTGTTTGTGCTTAAATGAGGCGGTAAGTAATAACAAGCATTCATCTAATCCAATAATAAATTTGTAGTGGCGTATTGTGCGCGTCGCATTATTGCATCAATTTGCTCATGTGCCGGTGGCCCATTCATCTAGGGCGGAGCGGTCCGGGCAGGGCGCGGGCACGTGCGCACCCCGCCGCCCTCGCTCGCCCCACACGACATTATTTGATTTTTAATTCGGCTCGGTGCAGCCGGAATGCGCTTATTGACTCGGCGAGGGGCCGCGCCCCGGCTTAAGACATTTAGGAATGAGAGGCGCTTCTGCTAAACATCCCGACTATGCGCGGCCGATGGATTGCTGGCGGGCGCGCGCGGGGGGCGGGCGGGCGTCGGGGCGCGGTGATATTTTCGCGCGTGTAATATGGAGTTTTATTAGTTTTTTCGCGGCGACAGCAGCCCTCGACGAGCCGCATATTTGCTTTGACGGCCGCCCGCCGAGCGAGGGGCGCAAGCGATATGGAGACAATCGCGACCCTTTGATGCGTATCCGTGTCGTATCGGGAATCGAGTTACTCCCAATCTATGTCCGACCTGCCTCGGAGTCGTCTGGGTCACTATCACATGCTTATCCATTCCTGCCTCCAAACAGCAGTGTAATTCCCAATATCCATACCCTTATTCTCAATATTCCCATATACATCCCAATATTCAACATCCCGACTGGACGATTTATTACGTCTAATAAGATTTAGAAATCACTCATAAATCTCATCAGATGGTA
The DNA here is from genome assembly GCA_029286605.1 of Sericinus montela. Classification (NCBI taxonomy): domain Eukaryota; kingdom Metazoa; phylum Arthropoda; class Insecta; order Lepidoptera; family Papilionidae; genus Sericinus; species Sericinus montela. The sequence continues at coordinate 323,009 of JAGSMR010000131.1, forward strand.
AGCCCGTCGCCGTCTTTATGTCCAAACCAACGATATAATTCGTATATAAGTTTTTAAAAAAACCGATTGGTACGAGCCTGCCACCTGGGGAGCGAACTCAGTTCTCTCGACTCGAAATTTCAACCACCCAACCACTCGGCTATCGTGACTAACAGCGGTTTAATATTTGTATTATAGTTGTATTAAAGTATAGAGATCTAGTGTGATATGTATATATTATAGCATTGAAGCATTACAACTTCTTAGTCTTGGAGTGTGATAACGCATCTGTTACCTTCTCCAATCAGGTTTAAGGTGTTCATTGACTACTGTAGCGCCTTATCATCGGGTGGGCTGTTAGCAAGTTTATCAAACCACTGCCTCGCACTCGTATACAAGTTGTTACTGGACGGTCGAGTCGAGTCGACGGATTTTCGAGTCGAGAGACTCGAGTTCGATCCCCCGTTGGCAGGCTCGTACCAATGGGTTTTTCAAAAACTTATGTACGAATTAAATCGTTGGCTTGGACATAAAGACGGCGACGGGCTCACCACCTGTCACGTTGTCCCGAAAATATCTTCGGTGGAAGGTGGGTCGAAGGGACTTTATTGTCTAGACTATACCTCTGTCTACCCCAGTATTGGGAATTGCGTGACGATATATTTTTTATATTATTTTTTACTCGACGGCGGGAAAATTCTAATTGCAACGGATAATTGACGCAGTTTCTGTGTGACGTCACGCGATCGTAGCTGCGAACTATGAGGCTTAGTGAGCATCATCGCGCCGACTTTGCCGTGCGTGGGAACCGCGGTGGGACGAAATCGTCGCGGCGGGTTCCAGGAACCGGCGGCCGCTCGTCGCTCGGCGCCGTCCGTCACTCGCCGACCGGCCGCAACCGACCGCAACCGACCGCAACCGACCGACGACCAATTCTTTAGAGACACGCCGCGATACATCACACACTCGTAAATTAACGGAAGCCTAATTAACATACGTAGCCACAGAGTGATCCTTAACAGCACATTATATACTTATGTAGATATAATAGAAGAGAATGTTAATAACAAAAAAGCATACCAATATAAATATAAACCATAGGACTTCATCATCATCATAACAGCCCATAAGAGTTCACTGCAGGACATACGCCTCTCACGTACCGACCTCTCCCGGACTTGTCATAATCGCCACGCTTGACATGCCGAGTGGCGATCGCTGTACTAGACATCACGCACCGTAGAGGCTGCTGCCCGTCACCGGTCTGATGAATTTTTAGAAATGTTTATGCTCTATCTATCGGTAGCCAGTAGCTTTTTTAAGGCCTTTCCCGCAGACCTCTCTTACGACACCCTCGGGAAGAAAGGTAAATGTAGCCACAGGACATATTTAAAAAAAACACTACGCATGTAATATGATCATCGACATCTATGGCTCTATAACATAATAAAGGGCTTATATGATCATAAAAACTACTTTAAACACAAGATTAAATAGTTGGCTACAAAGAGTTATCTAGTATGCAGCAAAGATGAGAGTTATCATCTAAAAAGAGCGCGGCCAGCGGGCAGCGGTCAGAGGCCCAGTAAATCGATTGTTTGTCCACACACGAAACATGGACTCATGTTCGACGCAACCAGTGGTCTTTAAATCAGTCCCGGTGCGAATTCGCAGTTCGATGCCCCACTTTACGTCACTCTACCTTTTCACTTGTTACGTACATTTAGGGCGCAGGTTGCAGCCGCACAATTGCAATGCAATGTATGTGAGAAATTTACAAAATCCGTCACTCTAGCTAAAACAAATAGGTGTCATACCTAACATAATTACTCGACTGTAGCGTTGAGCGTCGCACAGACGTTTCAGTTAATTTACAATTACAACAATGTCCGCGTCGCGCGGCATCCGACCGGATTTGCAGTTATTTCGAGCGATATCCGAGCGCGTCCCGCCGGGGCAGACACTGCGCCTCCGAATGTAATGTATCGGATACGTACTTTCTACGTTACCTTAGCTAACAACTCTTTAATTATTGAATTATACATACAAAACATATCACAATTACAACGGCGCTGTTATATTTTTATCGCTGTGTTTTATTCTCATTTTCGTAAATAATCCTTAGATTCTAGACTTCTCCATGAATGTATTTAAACTCAGTGATCTCGTATCAGTGACCGTCAGATTCATCAGTATATTTCGTGCATCATCTGCGATGTGCATAAGTTGAAACGAACTCAATGACACGTAAACCGGCTTCTTACATTAAATGACAATGGTAAGGTGGACGCATTGCGACAAAAAGTTAACAGCTGCCGATACCGTGAAATGTCCGAGGCACAATTCAGGCTCGGAATCACTGCGTTTCGGCGAGTCGCCGTTTGATTAATGTTGCGGAGGTAATTGAATTTTATGTGATGCGTTCCCGGTAGCGCTCCGTGCGCGCCCGCGCCGCGGCGCCGCCCGAAGGGTGCAGCGATCAAAGCGGACCGATCTCCGACCATTGGATCTTGTTCCTTCTGTTTTATTTTAATTCAAACTATGGCATCGATCTCAAAGCGTTCAGTTATTTAATACAGGGCGTGAGTACCGCTTATTAGATTCGTTGGATAGCTTAAAATAATTTTGTTCTCGTCGGATGACGGATATTTTAAAATTTATTATTTTCATACATACATGGCTATGTATGTATCTACTAGACTACTGACGCCTACTGACTTGACCTAGATTCGATGCAGGTAGCGCTTAGATATTTGATAGAAATTTTAAATACCATATCTGACCACGTATTCGGTGATGAAGAAGGAGAAAACCTGAAGGAGATGTAAGAAAAGTATGCAGCAGCAGAGTGTCGAATGTTCTCATGGTCTCATCTTCTAAAAATTTCCTGAAATCCCTGCGCAATCATTCTCTAAAAATGTTTATTTGAAGGCCTTTTGCTAGGAGTATGCGTTAACAGATTACTCTTTTATTATATTTTGTTCCTTGTCTGTGTATTTGTATTACAAATATGTAAGTAATCTTCTTCTTATTCTTCTTAAAAGGCTCTCAGAAGCGCACTCCTTAACATAGGCCTCCTCGCAATTTAATAATTTTTAGGTCTTCATTCCTTCTCGCCCAATACTGCGTCATTCTCTCAAAACGAGTTGCCACTCGACAACCCTTTTTTCCCCAACGTTTGCCAGTTCTTCGAGCTATGTGGTTTGTATCACTTCAGCGCGCTGATCATCATGGCTATATCGAGGTACCTTAGTTCTGCTGTGGATGTCTTCATTGCGGATTCATGACGCAGAGAACCAACGCGCATAGCCCTTTTTAGAGCACCCTAAGCAAACGCACAAGCAAAATAACTTTCTTGGCTAAAATTGTTACTTATTAATTTAAATGAAATATTTAAAATGAAATGAAATGTAATATATCATTCATAAATAGAAAGAAAGAAACATGTATTACACTAATACATCATACCGTGATCAAACATTACGGCCATCTTAAGTGTGAATATTTTAAACAGAAACAATAGCATAATTGACGGTTTTATTACAATTTAATTCCGTTAAGTCTGGACTGCTACATCGCTATTATTGAGTTTCCGTCTTGGCTCAGACTTCAAACACAACAGTAAAAAGTGCTTATTAGAATATTTCATTGTTAATATTAATAATTAACAAGTTATTAAAAAATCTTCACGCTATTCCCAAGACTGGGTAGACATAGGTTTAGAAAATTTTGTCATTTCACTCAATATTTCACCGGAACTAATTTTAGGACATCGTGATCGTCGCCGTTAAGTAACAAGTTTAATTGAGAAATTTCTTCTTTGTTATTGTTTCGTTTTGAAGGCAGTTCAATTATTTTTTAAGCATTAATTTACTATATTTATTGTAGAGAATATATAACTTCGAGGACAAAAACTCATCTCATCTCAAAATTTGAGGAATTTTCAGCATCTGTCACGATATCAAAATATACTTCGGTGAAATGTGAGTCGAAAGGACTAAATAGTCTGGACCTCTGGCTACCCCAGTCTTGGGAAATACGGGAAGATAAAAAGAAATATTCTCATCAATCCCCCTTTCAAACGAAAAAGAATTTTGGAAATCGGCTTTTCATGAAGTCGGTTGAAAATATTTTTTTTCTTTATATAAAAAATGTATGTTTATGTCTACACGTTATTTCCAATAATGGAATAGACCTCTGTCTATACAATTAAGTGCTTATGACCCACTTTTCACCGGAGACATGTTGTGCATAAGGTTTTAATAAACTCATTGGTACGATCGTACCAATGAGTTTATTTAGTATATGAGGGATCGAACTCGGGTCTCTCGACTCGAATTCCGATCACCTAACGACTCGACAATCTCGACTACTTTTACTTTCCTTTATATTAAATAAAATTTAAGAGGAAACTATAAAAAAATATTGTCAAAATGGGTTTCCTTTACAATTTGCTGTGCACCCAATCATACACATACAGTGAGCAAAGTATTGCTCACGCTGACCAGCTGAGGCAGCGCACTTTGCACTTGGAGTTATTTTGCGCGCGCGCGCGCTATATGCGTATCTCTCGCGGCGCCATACGTCAATATGTCAAACAGCCAATGCAGCGCGACGCAGGGCTGACATAAACTATGAATTCATGGAGTGGGCTGGTGCCACGACGGAGTACATTATGAATCATGAAGAATTTAATCAACTGCTGCGCACTGGCAAAGTGCCCGCCGGTCAGTTGCTCTTATGAACGATTGGCAAAGCTTTTATTTGTAAAAAGAACAAGTCAGTACTAGTAATAGATAATTTTTGTAACACATGACCATATAAGTTATAAGTTACCACCCAAATTATTAGTTTCATTAATAATTACCCGATAAATATAACAGTAGCTACTGTCAAACAAAGACATATATACAAAAATAAATATATACATATATAGATAGAGACAACATTACATACATTGCTCCGATTCCCATGTGAGATGCTAGAGCACTTGCGGTATGGGAATCGAAAACAACGAAGGCACCACAAACAACCAGACCCGTGAAAATGAAGAAAAAAGTTGTTTTTCTACGAGTACATTGACAAACCGAGAATTCACGGAGGTCGTCAAATATTCATACGTTAGTTACATTGGTTATTTCATTAAATTCGTTCCCGTTTTCGATAGTTATTTTAACTAAATTTTGCTTATAACTTCTTTCCCGCATTACATCCAAATACCCGCAGTATTCTTTAATACCTCGAAGTGAAAAGCAGAATATCCTTTCCGTACCAGATACTAAAAGACGGTGAAGTTTTTGGCACTAACTTCATTTCATTCAGATTCCACCTGTCGATGTGAATACAAGTAAATATAATTTTATTGTCCATCAAATGAATAAAGAAGCACAAAGGATGTGAGAGGTAAGGGCGGTCTATTACCAAAAGTGACCTCTCCAGGTAGGTACTAATAGAAAAAAAACCGGAGGACTGAAACGTTAAACTGCAATCTGTGCTACAGGCCACCATGTTTGCTAATTAAATCTGAAAAAAATGTAAGCCGTCATGGGACGCCTGGCAGATGTGAAATATCGTGTGTGTACAAGTAATATGCATAAAAGATAATATTATTACAGGAATGAAAAAATGAAGTACTAAGAAAATACTAATTAAAAAATGAAGTATTACGAATTTCTTACAAAAAATAGTAACTTTATTTAATAAGCATTTATTTACATTTGATATAAAAATTCGATATTAATATCAAGTGGCCACAATTTAAATATTTTCTCTCTCTCTCTGTGACTTCAGTAATAGTTATATTCGATGTTTCCTCTGCCGGTATTACTGTGACGATTGGTCGATGATAACTAAACTACGTTACAAAAGTCCCGTAGTAGTAAAGTCCCGTTGTCCCGAAAATATCTTCGGTGGAAGGTGGGTCATAGGGACTTAATTGTCTAGACTGGACCTCTGTCGACCCCTGTATTGGGAATTGCGTGAAGATATTTATATATTTATTTATTACGTTACAAAAGTATTGGATGAAACATTATCAAGATAACGCACAATTACAGCATTATAGATGCTGTTGTTCCATATTTGGTAGTAGATTCTTTTGGATTGTTGTTGATTTGCAATTGAAATTCTTTTTGAAGAAATGTCATTAATGGCATTGATTCAGCTCTTGCAAATTTACATTAAAATCTCCAGCTAATTTTAATGGTAGTTTATATTTATTCGTTTTAAAAATTATTGAACCTTTTTGACTATAAGGAAATGACCTTTCATGTAAAAATGAAATCTTAATATAATTTACATAGTCACTAATATGAATAATATGAATATAATTAATTAAATATAAAAAAGGGATTTCAGTGTTTAATTATAAACCTTAATTCTCAGGTAATAGGGTGTAAATTAGTATACCTTTGTATAGCCGCGGCATGCGTCGCCACGCCAGAAGTCGGTTTTACGTGCGGCTATAGATGTTTCACATCAATAATTTTGCTAGGAATTTACTTAATGCGTCTCTTATAAGCGGGTACTTGATACCTTTGCGAAGATTGCCCCAATATGACAGACGCATTCCAAATTCAAAGGTAGTCAGAGCTCAAGACAACACAAAACGTACGCAAGTTTCGATTAAACTTATTGGTACGAGCGTTCATCATAAGGATCGGAGTTGAGTCATCTCATTCGAAGTCCCAACTGGGTGGTTGGGACTTCATTTTTGAGGTTTTGAGGTTGACTTCATTTTTGGTGGTTGGGACTTCTTCATACACTTTGATGCATGTTATTTGATCGTAAATGTACATGACGAAACACTGAAACACAACACCTGAACCGCCGAGGTGGCAACCTTGCGCGCAATGCGCGGCCGCGGCGGCAGAGCACTGTGTTTCAGATTGCAACTAAATTTAAGTGGCGCGCCTTCGATTTATTGCACGACGTCTGTTTAAAAGTGTTCGTTAATTATGTTACACGCTCGCCGGTCGTCGCGCGATTACAATCGCTCTATTATCAACGATAAGTAAGAATATACGCTTGGCATGCCGCTTGCCGAAGCTAAAGGTGACGGGAATGAATTTTATTTTTATTTCTGGATTCTGGCCGATATTGTAACATATTGTGTCCAAATTCTCGCAGGAGCCGTCATTTATTTATTTATTTGCTTAATAATTAAATAAATAATATAGTGATATAGAGTAGATAATTAAATAATATGGAATATAAAGTTCCCATTAGAAGTTCTTAAATATATGTACACACCCTGAAAGTCAAATTAAATCATTTATTCATCGACATTAGAACATACATTCGTTTATCGATAGTCATTTTTAAATCTACCACCGTTTCGTAATGAGGTTCCTCTAACGGAGAAGAAACAGGCGAAAGAAACTCCGTAGGTATCCTCATTTTTGGTCAATATTTTTAACAATATAATACATTATACAAATGTAATGTGATATTTTTCTAGAAATAGCTTGGGAGCGATTACCTCATTCCCAGGGGTTACTGTCATGAATATATTCATTTATATTATAATAACCCTACCTATAAAGCTTTTCTTTAATAAATTTCTTAAACCTGTTAATTTCTTAAGCCTGTCTGGCTTTGCACATTTACCGGGACTTTGTTGTAGAAGCGTATACACCGCCCTAAGGTCGAGTTACTTACTCTATGGAGTCTAGTAACCGCTGTTACAAGCTTGTGTTTGTTCCTAGTATTTACATTATATACATCAGAAGTCTTGCCAAAAACAAATACATTAAAGTACATTACATACATTAAATTTTCATATATGTATTAAAGTGTTAAAATATTAATTTCTTTAAATTTCTCTCTAAAAGTTCGTCTCTAGGGCGAGTCTCTCGGGAATTTAGACAATATACAGCTCGTATGGCCCTCTTTTGTGAAACAAATACTGTTTCTACGTCAGCTGCCTGAGCCCATATAAGAATACCATATGACATTATGCTATAGAAGTAACTAAAATAAACAAGTATAGCCGTTTGTACATCAGTTAAGAACCTTATTTTTCTTACAGCATATGCTGCAGAGCTTGACCTACTCGCAAGTTGGGATATATGGGGGCCCCATAGAAGCCTCGCATTAAGTGTTATTCCGAGAAAAACCGCTGTATCCACAAAGCTCAACTCTTCCCCATTTATTAGTACATTGGTATCACCCAACTGTTTAACATTTGATTTTTGTTAAAATAATAAATAAAGTAAAAAAATATCTTCACGCAATTCCCAATACAGGGGTAGACAGAGGTCTAGTCTAGACAATTAAGTCCCTTCGACCCACCTTCCACCGAAGATATTTTCGGGACAACATGACAGGTGGTGAGCCCGTCGCCGTCTTTATGTCTAAGCCAACGATGTAATTCGTACATAGGTTTTTAGAAAAATCCATTGGTACGAGCCGGCCACCTGAGGATCGAACTCGGGTCTTTTGACTCGAAATTCCGACCACCCAATCACTCGGCTATCGTGACTTTTAAATAAAATAAAATTAATAAATATCTTCACGCAATTCTCAATACAGGGGTAGACACAGGTCCAGTCTAGACAATTAAGTCCTTTCGACCCACCTTCCACGGAAGATATTTTCGAGACAACGTGACAGGTGGTGAGCCCGTCGGCATCTTTATGCCCAAGCCAAAGATATAATTGGTACATAAGTTTTTTGAAAAACCCATTGGTACAAGCCTGCCACCTGGAGATCAAACTCGGGTCTCATGACTCGAATATCCGATCACCCAACACCTCGGCTATCGTGACTTTTGATATATATTTCTATAAAGTATATTTAAATTGACTAATTAATTCTTTTATTTATTTCATTTTGAATTTTTAATAATTAATATATTTTTTATACAAATTTGATTATACGACATAGGTTTTCAGTGCAATTTACCGAAATTTATATTTAGATTAAAATAAAATAAAATAAATGTCTTCATGCATTTCCCTATACAGGGGTAGACAGAGGTCGAGTCTAGACAATTAAGTCTCCTCGACCCACCTTCCACAGAAGATATTTTCGGGAAAACGTGACAGGTGGTGAGAGCGTCGCCGTCTTTATGCCCAAGCCAACGATATAATTCGTACATAAGTTTTTGAAAAACCCATTGGTACGAGCCTGCCAACTGGGGATCGAACTCGGGTCTCTTGACTTGAAATTCCGACCACCCTACTACTCGGCTATCGTGACTTGACTATATTTAAATTAATTAATTTAAATTTAAATCTTATTAAATTTAACGAACTTAAACATAAAACATTGGCTTCCGTATGATATACTAAAAATTATGGATGGGAAGACAAAGCCAGGCGTGATTACATAGTCTGTCCAGCACAGTTAACTCGTTTTCAGGATTTATGAGACTATGTCTTCATTCTCATTCCCTTCATCTTCCATTCTCTTATTTCGTTTGATTCTCGCTTCAAACTAAAGTAAATTTGCCAAAGGTCTTTACCTTTTCCTTTTTTCGTAACTGAGGATGAAATTGGAAAATCAACTGAGCCATTTCCTTAACTATAGGTCATGATGGACTGTGCTCGGGAATGATTACTTATTTGCCTTCTTTATTTTTATTAATCCACATACCATTATATAATCCAAGTCTTACTCCTGTTTTCCCCCCACCTGGGGAAAAACACAGATTTTTCCTTTACCTAAGGTTTCTTATCCTTTATCTCTGTCTCACTTTCGTCCAATAACACCTTCGTTTTAACATTTATATACTAGCTCTCTATTTCCTTGAGAGCGGAACATAAAGTCAGTTTCACATTTGGTTCGCTGCGGAAGTGCGTAGGACCATAGATGCTATCCAGAAGGCTACTTAGTAGAGGAGAAGACCTATCATCTAAATCACCTGTCACTTAAAACAACCGCGTAGGTCCTGTAATGACTGTATTAATTTCACTTAGCTCTAACATTACCTGCTGTGCATCTAAACTGTGTATATTTAGAGAATGAAATTAGCTAGATTATGCGGCGTGTTTTTACAATGTTAACTGCAGAATCAATTGGAAAATAAACTATGAGAATAATGTTTATTGTGAGTAAAGTGTCCGCCTTGGGCACGATGCGCGCGCGCCGATTGATTTACGAGGCGGGGGACGCGCGCGCGGTTAATTAAAGTATCAGCAGCCGGAAGCTGCGCGCGACGATTGTGCACCGCTCAAAGTCCGCCAGCGCTCTCTGAGCACTGTTCGTCTCTCATTGTTCGATAGATTAACATTCATCTACTGGAATATCTAAGCATCATGAACTTAATGCCGCCACAGTACCTAATCAGTAAAATCTTTATAATGTTGTGATAATATTCCGGGCCCCGCGGTCTGAAGCTCTCGTCCGACTGCCCGATACGAAGATGAGGTAGACAACATAGTCCTTTCGACTCATTTTACCGAAACTTACCTGGGTCAATGGAAGCCTATCACGTTTTTACTGTTTAATACAAAATAAGTGTCGGTAAAAAAAACTTAGTGGTACAAATTTTCTTCCTAGGGATCGACCTCGAGTCTCCTGATTCGAATTCCGATCAACGCACCACTCGGCTATTGTGATCACTATCACAAATGCATATATTCTGTTGCTTATCAATTAAAAGGTTATATATAAAGATGAGTTCAATTGGTATTCACTACAAAAACAATCGAAACAAAGCAGATGAATTAAGGTGTGGCGGTGCACTTAGTGCCACTCCGTTTAGAAACTCTTTCTGGGGCAGAGAGGCCCACTCGTGCAAGTGACCTGCCTGCAACGCACTGTCGTCACGATATTAAAGCCCTACGCGTGGAGACACACTTGAACCGTACCATATGATCCCATTATTGCGTGTACCATAGACAAGTGCAGGGGTGTCCGTCGCCGCCGCGCTCGCCCCGACATCAAAAGCACAGCTATTATAGTAATCCCGAGGGGAGAGAATCATTTTATTGTTGTTTTCATGGTTCATATGAAATAATTCAATTTATGGCTATTGTGAAGTTCTAAATTAAAAAAAATATATTATTCTGATTTGCGAAGAGTCTATAGGGTACTAGCAGTAATTAAAGTTTTCCAACCGCAAAGCGATGATGTATGTTTTGTTATTACTGTCCGAGCAAACGCTTACATTGTTTAGTCTGCTATAGTGTTGTCCCAGTTTTAAGCATTCATAAGCAATAATACAAAATCAATACGTAATCAATGAAGCAAACAAATCACGCGTAGTCCTATCTTTCATTCTTCTTCCTATTTTTTGAAGTCGTATATTTGATATATATTTAACTTTTATGTAAGCATCAATTATTCATTGCTAAGTTCTACCCAGAAAAATTACATACAAAACTATTCATTGTTGTTAGTTCATTTTATTTGAATATTACTAAACAAAATATGAATATATTATAGTAAAAAAATTGCTTTCAACATTATCTCGGGTCTGGTTGTTTGTGGTACCTTCATTGCATCTGATTCCATACCACGCATGCTTTAGCTACTTACTTCCGGATCAGAACAATGTTTGTGATGGTGTCCCTATCCCATTATAATTCAATTATTAACAGGCAAAGCTGGACTCTGACAAACTCTTAAACGGACTCCAGTGATAATCGGTCTCTTAGATTTCATTATCACCATTGCCCACGGCACCTGATTCATCTGCCACCATGTATATATTGTACAAAAAATATATTTTGCCATTATTAAATTTTTATTGCTTCAATATATAACTTAATAACCTATTGGTGTTTTCATGAAGTAAAATTCTACAACTTATATAAAATTTTATTTAACATTTTTATATAATTACATTCTCGAGGCCTTCAGCGCTAGAAATTATCATTCGATGTGTAATTCCAGACAGTAAAAACAAAAGAAAATTCCGAAATTCTTTAAACGTCTAATTCGCAACATCCGATGATAATCAAAGGCTATATTTTGTCCTAAATTATGTTCTGTCTGTTTGTGAAACCGCCATGTAAATCCGTTCAATAGCTACAGAGATGTTATTATACAAACGAACAGACAGGAATAAAAAAGTATCTTCACGCATTTCGGAATACTGGAGTAGATAGAGGACTAACCAATATAATGCTCTCGTCTCACCTTTCACCAAAATTTTTGGGACATTATAAATCGCTGAATTACTTTACTTTAGTTATCACCTTTCCATTTTTATTACTTATTGTGTTTTTACATACTTGTCTGTATAGATTCAGCGGATTCTACTGTATAATTGTATGTATGGATTAAGACACAACCTATATTGGATTGCAAACGCATGTTTCAGCGCACATTCTACTGCTAAAACAATAAAATGCAAATTTTACGTAGCTTAATTATAATGTGATATGAAATACGTGCCAAAGAAAATATTCATCAAAACAACGCTTAGAAGTCGACCGTCGTTACAAGTCGGTGCCATATTAACTGGAAGCTCGCAATAAATGACCGTGTAAGTGAAAACCTGTACCGTAAAAACCGTAGCTACTTAATAGGTGACGTGTTCGTTACTTGGATAGCACGTCTCCTCCTCCAGGTTGAATTTGTATCGACGGAGACGGAGTTCGTTTTGAAGCTTCACGTGTGCACTTAATGTACTAAGCTATATCAAATGTGGAGTATTACAACTTCATTAAAAACTAAACAGAGGAAAAGAATGATGCGAATGTTTTTCCAGCTGTGAGTAGCATTCACTACTCACAGCTGGAAAACTACTTTTACTAATAAATCTATAAGAATAGAAAAATACAAGAAACAGTTTCATACACGATTTCTGAAAGCAATTTGAATATTGTAAATTAATAAAGGTCTGTAAGTTCTAATAACTTTGTTGTAATTTACAAAATTATTTTCTAGCGATGAAAATTAATTTTGAAAGGTGTTGAGGAAGGCCGAGACTAACTTTTAACAGTACTCATATACCCAGAAAGAGCGAAAGAGGTATATCATGATCGTTGACACTGCGCGATCTATTCTCTCTGGCTAGCCCGTCAGGGACTGTGTGTGAAGTATACAAAGTTTATTACTTATAACCCGTTATTACTGCACATGTAAAAATAATGTATGCGATTGATGGAATGCTCCTTGCTTGCAAAGACCTAGAAACAGATAAAGCTAAATAGCAAGCACTAACTGAGAAAATCTGGGAGCCTCGTACAACGAAATTGCACCGCACCGACAAGAAATCTACCAACTGCACATGTATGAAAACATGCTTCGGTTTGCGTGTTAGTGTCTGTGTGTGGGCTGAGTTGTAAAGTGGATTGTGATCGTATTAGAGAATTAACACGTGAGCGATCAGGGCGTGACATTTGTTTGCGCGCTGGCGGCACGCGCACGCGCACGGCCGCAGCGACAGCATTGCGATGCCCGTAGCGGGCGAGCCGCGCCGACCAACATAGATAACACTGGCACACGGACAGATCACTCGATTTAGAGCCCGCGCGAGAACCGGTAGCAACGGGACCAGTTGCTAGTGTAGTCAGTTCTACTACTTTGTTAAAAATTAAAAAAAAATAAAAATTAAGAAGTCACGATAGCCGAGTGGTTGGGTAGTATATTTCGAGTCAAGAGACCCGATTTCGTCCCCAAGTGACATCCCCAAGTGGCTCGTACCAATGGGTTTTTCAAAAATTTATGTACGAATATGTCCAACATAAGGGCGGCGAAGGAGTCACCACCTGTCACGTTGTCCCGAAAATATCTTCGGTGGAAGGAAGGTCGAAGGGACATAATTGTCTAAACTAGACCTCTGTCTACTTTGTTGCAAATAAAATATTGAATGAAACATTAAAATATGCAAAAGCAACACTATATAATGAATATTTGTCGTTACTTAGTTAACGGCCTGTAAAAATCCACTCCAGGTGGCGTCCCCACAAGGAGGAGTTGTCACTATCGCCACGTTTGGCAAGAGGATTGGCAATCATAGTAAGGACCCTCGTCCCATAGATGCCTTACGGGGACGTCTGTCCCCGATCTACTATTTTTGGTTTAACATTTTAGTTAAGGTGGTGTCGTGACGTCAGAGTGTAAGATAGTGTAAGGGCACAGAGGCTAAAAGCGTTACTACTTGCAATCGTCAATTCGTCGACGTAGGCCGCAGACACTGGAGCCCCACTTCGGATCATTCTTACAGCATAGGTTAGCCATGGTCCAACGAGGGTGCGATGCGGTGCGGATGTGAAGTGTAATTGGCAAACGTCTTCGTTGCTGGGGACTATCAAGTGAGGTCTAAACGAATTTTGTAAATTATTGAAGTGAATCAAAATCACAACGATTCCTAAGAACTTCTTTGGAATCGTTGTGATTTGGATTCATCTCATTCTTGTGACTATTTACTGATATTTCAATTCTACGAGTCGAATCAAAAATCAAAACTGAGAAATTATGAAGATGTCTGAAATCACAACAGACATTCTTTTCACGAGAACTAGTAACATAGTATTAAATTTTTACCAATTCAGTTTAAAATATCTTAAATAAAACTGATGTGACTTCGATGTGTAAACAGGAGTCATTTATGCAACACTAATTAAATTAAAGTTAAACGAGCGGATAAGCTCAACTGCTGATAATTTTTACGAGCAGTAATAACTCCGTACTTAAACGCACCGGTCGTATTAGCGCGACGATTTAATGTACTTCATAAAAAACCACAGTGAAACGTTGACTTTTATAACTGAGATAATAAATCAGAGCGATCGTTATGGTAACATGAATGGCAACATGTCCGTACGCGGCTCGCATAGTTGCCGCGGGCGTGGCACCCGCCACCCGCCACCCGCCACCTGACGCCCGCGCAGGGCCCTCGTTCGTATTCGCGGAACCTTGGAGGCTCGCCATGCAGCCTCGGGTTTCCTAATCGTACCATTTTACTTGTAATTAATCCACGTAGACGACTGCAAGCTATCGTTATTAGGTACAACCAAGAAAACAAGTAGTAAGTTTAAAGATTATATATTGCACCATTCCGCATGCAAAAATTAATGCAATATTTTACCTGCTTCGAAAAGAATAAATGCACCAACCTCCCTCCCTCAGATGTGTGCACTAATTCTACTGGATGTGCACCTACACCACTATACAGAACTAGTGCGGAATGGTGCAATATAATTAATAAATAAAAAAAGCATAGATTCTTTCTTTCTTTCATTTCATCACATACATTGCCCTAATCCCAAAACCAGCAGCTTAAGCACTTGTAATATGGTATCAGCAGAAACAACGAAGGTACCACAAACACTGGAGAAAATATAGAAAAGGTGTTTTTTCTACATTGTCCCGACCGGGAATCAAACCCGGAACAACAGACGACTTTTAATTGTCTAGACTTAGGTCTGACCGCTGCGTCTGACCGTTTAGAATGCAGCGCCGCTGGCAGTTTAGCATGAGGACTCTCAACCTCTGGCGGACCACGTGATGTCTCATAATTGTAGAAGATCCATTTGCAAATTTAAGCACCTTTAATTTAAGCATCACCGCTCTGCTTAATTTTGTTCTGGTCTATTTCGAAACGTTTATTCCGCCATCAATTGGTAGCCATTTTCATAAACAAGGCTTTTCAACCTTAACATCGAAAGTAGAAGAAGAGCCTAAGGTCTAGTTAGAGTGGAAGATGTACGAACGCGCGGACGTAGGGCCACATAGTTGCCTCCATGGGTTGGCGTTGCTTTGCGACCCATATTTCCCTCCATCGTCTACTATGACAACCACGGGAAGAGAGGGGATGATATATTTTTGACACTGCCACCAAACGGCTAGAAAAAATATAATTATTTTAAATAAAATTTGATTTATAACTGTATGTATATGCTATACGATACCTATGTCACCTTTTATTACATGAATTTATAATAACAATGTTATGACTGTTGACAACAGTTTAAGGACTTATAAAGGTGACTATTTAACTAATGTAAAATTAACGCTGCACAATACTAATCACTCTGGAAACAAGAGATTGTGTCAACGAACATCTTCAGTGGCCGTGGATTGGGAATCTAATATGCGGTTGCTTCATCAACCGCAGCCACCCGTATCTTCGCTCGGATGCTTCAATGTTTTCTCCTAAACTAGTGTAATCTGTAACGAAAACAAAAAAAAATCCATAAGCTGTGTATAATTACATCAACAGCAGCGCCGCCACTACCTCGCCGCACCGGCACGCACTCCGTTTCGCACTAAACTGACCGACAAACAGTAAATTAAAGCAATTACAACAAAATTAGCGCAAACAAAACAAAGTAAATAAAACCGTGAGCGGTGCTATTAGTGCGCTCGCAATCGAATCGGCATTCCCGGCTAATAAGTTTTCTTTGCTGAGCGGTGAGCGGCGAGCGGCGAGCGGCGAGCACCACACTAAATGATAGAGTCGCTTTTTCATTATGTATGAGCCGCGGCCCCTTTGCCGCGCCGCCGGCTATGAAGTATGAACGGATCAATTTCAAACCCGCCGCCCTCCGCGCATAGTCTAAGCACAATTCCTACTTTTACATTTCCCTTCTGCTGAATACACAGAACGAAATCAACTCTGTTAATTGCACTACCTCTACCACGCCACGACACGAATATTGCTCCGGATATTTATTTGCATCTCGCCCAACTCTCGGCGCGGTGCGCAGTGTAAGCGGGTGCAGGGGGTGGGGGCGCGGGGACCGGCGGCGGGGAGGGGCGACTCTTCACTCAATTTGCGATGTTAGCGCAGCCTCAATTTTTCACAGTTATTGAACAATTTGCCACGGAACGACTCTAAATAAGAGATCGTTCAATTTTCCCCATTTTCCTCGTTTCGTCGCGTGTCTTTATGAATAATCTGATTTTGCTCACTAACGAGTGAAAATTAAATAACTTGTCACTATAAGTAAATATAATACAAACGTTAACTAAATTATATTTATAAGGTAACAGTTATTTCTTGAGCATTTGCGCCTGCCATCGACTTCTAGACAGTAAATACATTGAATAGCACTTGTATTTCCGACATCTACCTTTTAATTATTAAAATAACTGACGAATAACTGAATTTTTTGGAGTGCACGTGAGTTGCTGTCTGTGTCCCGAGGGGCGCGCGGCAAGCACTTGCGCTATGAAAGTCGTTTAGCGGATTGTTATTACTTCCTACGTCACTTGCGTCCAGGACTCACGCTACGTTGTTATTGTATGCAAATGCCTCCTGGCTGCCCCGACGCAGCTGACTTCCATTTTGTACAAATATGTCTTGCAACGAAACCTTGCATAGTGTTGCTACTCGACGGTATCCCATTTTTCTTATTTCTTCAATAGCAATTACTATGTTGATTCTTCACCCGCACAAAAAGTAGTTTTATTATCTTATTTGACTTATTTGAACTTGTATCCTGGACAAACACATATAATATCTACTACTATAAGTTTTTAATGTTTGCAAACAAACAAGCAATCAGCACACCTAATAGTAAAGTGAATACCACCACCTTCCTTGCCATACACATCACTAGAAATGCACGCAGATGAGCTGCCGCAGGGACGGGTAGAAGGTGATGAGATAGGGGTAATAAACGGGAGTGGTGATCGTACTCACCCGACTGAACGCGGCACAAAGGATGCCTCTGATACTCCAAGCCAGTATTCTACGAGTCCACAAACCTGGACCCCCTAAGCTCGCACCTGCAGTCTTGCAGCTGGTATGCAGCTTGGCTAGACAACTTCATAGTTACTTATAAATGAATGTTCAATATGACTGGGAAATCTGTTATGGAGAAAAATGTATATTTATTGAGTTCAACCTGTTGAAATCCACTTCCCTATCAAATCAGATATTTAGACTGCGTTTAAACCTTCCAGTGGATACTACGTACGTGGATGTGTACACGAGGTGGAAAGTGTGGAAGGCGACAGACGGCGCGCGGCTGCATTATTCATGTACGCGCACGCGCCGCGCAAAAACCTCCCCCGGACAGCCGGACAGCCGGAAGCCCCATGCCCCATTGTTCCCCCGTGGCCGTTGCCACTGACAGCGCCACTATCTGGACAGCGCCCGTCGGCGGCGACAAGTTGGGGCGCGGGTGCCGTGGACCTTCCGGTTTTTGTCTCTCCTGCATGCATTATGCAGACTTCCGCTCGCAACGATTATGTCACGAGCGTGCAAATTCCCTTTCGCTTGTACGTCCTACACACGGCAAGCCCTACAACCGGTTGTTTACTGTTGACTCAGTGTTTACTAGAAACAAATTCATAGGAAGTTGTTACGTTGTTGAAAAACACAGTCAAGAAAAAAAACGGATTTTCGTTATAAGTTAATAAATAAATATCTTCACGCTATTTCCAATACAGGGGAAGACAGATGTTCTTTCGACCCACCTTCCATCGGAGACATTTTTCGGGGCAACGTGACAGGTGATGAGCCCGTCGGCGTGTTTGTGTCCAAGCCAATGAAATAAATAGTACATAATTTTGAAAAAAAACCATTGCTACGAGCCTTGGGGATCGAACTCTGGTCTTTTGACTCGAATTCCGAGCGACCAACCACTCGGCTATCGTGACATAAGTCACTATAGCCGAGTGTCTACTACCTTTATAAGTCAACAGCTGATCAAACGTTCAAAGTAAAGTAAGACGTTTCAATGATTAACATGCCAACAAAATAGAATCTAACGACACCTATGTTGCAATCTAGCAAGCTGCTACAAAGTGTTACGAGCGTCCCCAATTATTCTTTAAAGTCGTTTTATCTACTTCATGTCGTACAAAACCGCCCGCAACTCATTCGTAGAATCCACATCAATGTCTATATACATATATTCATGGACATGACATTGTTATTGCTTTTTATGTTTTCTAGAAATGATAGCAATATTTCTGTGTGCAGACAGCGGACAGCTCGACAGATGTGGTTGATATTGTAATAAACTCGGTTCAATACCTTAAGTCCTTTTTTAAAAAGTGTTTTGTAACTCCAACCTTTTCTTATCAAATAATAATTGAGCCGTCTGGCATTATATTATTTATTATTAATTTGCATATATATGTTTCGTCTATCTGAGCAGTTTTGAAAACGTTATAAACGTATTTAAAAAACAACACGAGGAAAAATTAAGTTTCATTTAGCAGCTAAAGCGCGAAAGTCTAACAAACGTACACACTCACAAACTTTCATAAAAAATCTAAGTATGAATAAACATCTCGCGAAGGAATGAATGCGCTAGCTGAATGACAGGACCGGATCACAATAATTGTTAATGAGATTCTCCATCTTAACCACGGCTCGATTTCCCATTCTAATTTTTCTTAATGGCTATAAATATAGATAGAGAACATTCACCAATTAATACAGAAATACATGGATCCAGTAGAAATACAAATATATACTATATGTACATAATACGAGGCAAGATTTTGTCATTGGTTGACTTTTATGAAGCAAGAACATAGACTTTGGAAAAGGCGAAGAAGTGTTTATACTTCTCACGCGAGTTCGTTATAGCTTTCTTTACTCGTCATTCATCATTTCATCTTTTTTTAATTGGTAACTATCTTTGAATAAGAAATTTAAGGTAATTGAAATAAAATATGACTTTTAATTATATTAAGCTTTCTTATTTAATCGAATAATCAATCGAAAAATCAATTGTACTGGGGCAGTCAGAGGTCTAGAAAATTTAGTCTCTTAGCCCCACATTTGAGACGACGCGAGAGTTTGTTAGCCTGTTCACTTGTAAAGATGTTGACTTATAACGGTAATAGACACTCGGCTATAGTGACTTATGTCACGATAGCCGGGTGGTTGGATGGTCAGAATTTCGAGTCAATAGACCCGAGTTCGATGGTTCGTTGGCTTGGACATAAAGACGGCGACGGGCTCACCACCTCTGTTCTTTCATTACATTGATGTCTCGACAATAAAGCACCTTCGACCGATCTTCTACCGAAGATAGGTGTCTGCCTCTGTATTGGGAATTGCGTAATGTAATTAAGCAATTCGTAAATTCCATATTTAATTATTTGAATAAATCTCTCACATAAACCGCGCTGGAAGTATGTATGACAGGTTTAATTAGCTTCACAGTGCCTAATTGTTACAGCTACTGAGGTACCTAGTTTAATTCCGTGACGTGGTCGGAGCGCGAGGTGACGTGTCGGTGGGCAGTGCAGCCGGCGGGGCGGGGTGATGAGGAACCAGCAAGAAGACGCGGCTCGGTCGGGCGGAGCGGGCCCGCAAATAAACCGAACCGAACGCATGTCTGCGGAATAGTTTTTCTCACGAGGCATGTTGTTTATGAGTGTTAATAAGTTCGGCTCCGGGTCGAGACAAAGGCCGCCCGCATGCCCCAACGTTTAATTGTGTGTTTTGGGCTGTATTTTAGCATGACAAGCGCGGCGGCCGCCATCTGATAGCAGTCAGCTGCGCCATTGTGTGCTAATGTCCGCCCACGGGACACTCGTTAGACTGACCGCGTTTGTTAGCGCGCATACTTCCCTGTCCTTCGCTGGAAATCCGCGCTCCGCCGAAATAGTCGCCGGCTCGTTTTAGGCGCTGCGGTGACAACTCGAACAGCGGCCAACAAAAACTGCCCAAGTATCGCACACGTCCCGCACACAGGTTCTGCTCAGTAATTAGACTTAAAAAATACGTCCATCGAACAAAACACGATGGGAGTATGAGTGAATGCGTTTCACTGAATTCGCTGAAGCGCACCAGCGCCATACGCATACAATGTTAAATATTCGTGTTTTGTTATTGCTGTGTTGTGTTGGCATAAGAATAGTTACAAGATTACCAAAAGATCGCGGGATAACCATTTCGAAAAATACCAGAACAACAAAATTATGCAGACCGCAACGTGCAGCAGTGCTTCATTTCATTTAATTCAGCTATCTTTCTCAAATCTTCTTCAGGCAGCCGGCCTGTCGAGTATGACGAAACGTCTCACATAAGAGTTAAATTGGGGAATTCTGCTCCCAAATTCAACTCTTGAGGAAGTGGCGAACGAACCTTGAGGAACTGGCCTTGTCTTCACCCATTCGCTTCAGCAATTGTACTGGGATAGTCAGAGGTCTAGAAAATTTAGTCTCTTCGACCCACATTTGAGACAACGCGAGAGTTTGTTAGCCTGTTCACCTTCTTAGAGTCCAAGTAAACGAGAAAAAATTACGTAAATGTCAAAAACTTCCTGAGACTATTGTAATATTTAAGTAAAACATGAATACTTTTTACTCTGGTCTCCTTATATCGTTACCTACACCAACATGACACTGACGCACAACGGATTGATGCATGAGCAAATCGCGTGAAGGTTCGTTGAACCGCGTGCACGTCTGTGAGGCGACGGTGGCTGGCGTTTGAACACAATGGCGTTTCGCAGACATCGCGGCGCCGCGCCCTCGCCCCCCTCGCCCCCCTCCCCGCCGCCGCACCACGTACACCACGTTCAAGTCAAATCTGAAGTGTAACGTTTTCTCCTTTGCAGGCTGCAAAGGAATCAAAAAAAATCAAAACACTACTGAACACTGACTCCCCTAAAACATAAGCCTATTACATATAATACCATAAGTCTATTACAACAATTATTTATTTATTTATTAAACTTCATATACATGAAAGTGTATATAGGCGGACTTAATGCCAAAGGCATTCTCTACCAGCCAACCTTTAGGTGACGCATGATGGTGGAGATGAAAAAAAGTAGGTTGTAACTGGGGGACTAAAACTAACTAACAATTACTCATACCTAGACATAGATTTTATCCATTTCGCTTTACTTATGTGGTGGAAAATTAGCTATAATATATTTAAACAATCAATAGCTTTAAGGTAGTTACGTAAAAAATTCCAAATGTCTCGAACGATTTAAATATAATATATTATTATCTTTGCACACAAGATGAAGCGATAAAAATCGTTAAAATCTAAGTGGACAATTATTACACAGAAGGTGATCGGAGTGCCACTTTCCTTGTACTGCGATCACCGCTCGCCAACCGTGACCATTACAGCAAACCCTCATTAGATGATGAATATTTGAACTGAAATTGACTGTTACAGCCGAGCCGTGTGATTACTGCTTAAGAATATAGCACACCATTTCTTCCCGTGAATATCGTAAGAGGCGACTAAGAAAAAAGCCATGAACATATTACTGACTAGTTACTAACAGACGGTGAAATAGAAGAAAACTTGACCAAAATTCAGCAGACCGGTGACGGGCAATTATGTCTATGGTGCGTGCGTCTATAGCATAGAGATGATCCCTGGCCCTATGTGTAAGAGGCCCATGTTCTGCAGTAGACTTTTACAGACCGTTATGATGAATAGCAAAATAAAAATCATAATTTATTCTAATAAGAGAGTGTTGTTGATATTTAAGTCTATATTAATAAGTATTATAAGGAGGTAGAGCCCATAAATTTGTAAGTTTGTTGGTATACGGTACTCTGATTCTGAAAATTTGTATTAAGATTTTACTGTTATGAACCTACATTAATCCTGACTGTTGTAGGCTACGAATTACAAAAAGGAGCTATGTTTTAGTGGAGCTACCACGGTAGTGCACTGTTCCTATAATTAATGCTGAAGTAACTAGAAAAAACTAGAGTTGGTCGGTAAGAATGTCAGAAGGTTGCTCAGCAGGACAAGTAGCGAAGGTATCATGTGCACCAGTAGTTATTAGGACCTGTGGTGACGTATTAACGCACATCCAAGCGAACGAACATTGTCGCTATAAATATTTTACGATCACTTCCTGCAGATAGCACGGCATGACCTCGCGCCAGCGTGCATACTTCCCCGCAAGGTGTCGCGCCGCTTATAGCTGCATGCACTCGTCTTCTTGCCCTGTCGCCGTGTACTTGAACCTATACACTGTATCGTGTTGAATTCCTCTTGTTTCCACTGCATATTAAAACTTGAATCCTGTTTTAAATATAGGTATTAATACTCAAAATAACGATAGCCGAGTGGTTGGGTGGTCGGAATTTCGAGTCAAGAGACCCGAGTTCGATCCTCAGGTGGCGGGCTCGTACCAACTCGTTTTTCTAAAACGTATGTACGAATTACATCGTTGGCTTGGACAGAAGGACGGCGACGGGTTCACCACCTGTCACGTTGTCCCAAAAATATCTTCGGTGGAAGATGGGTCGTAGGGACTTAATTGTCTACACTAGACCTCTGTGTACCTCTGTATTGGGAATTGCGTGAAGAAATTTATTTATTTATATATTAATACTCAAAAAACAGGCTATGTACGCCCTCCTAATCGAGAGTCGTACAGCAGTTACAGAATCTAGTAGGAACACAAACATCTATCGTGTTTAGGTATCCTTAATAGCCATATCTACATAAATGTTTTTCGCGTAGCTGTTGATTTATTCCTGTTTATTATTCAAGGTATTTTAAAGCCGAATGTAAAATTAATACATTTGAATAAATTACAAAGTCTGTAATAATCCAATACATAACATGAATGGAAATATATCCATTAAATAATTATAAAGAAACGTAGAGTTCGAAACTAATTTATATCGAATTTGTTAAACGTTCCCGAACTCCTGCAATGTATCCTCATTTGAAACTAGGTACTGATCTCTAGGAGATTACAATACTGTATACGTATGCACCACGCCCACTACGACGCCTCAAACTCAAACTCCACTTACCGGCTCAGGAGCCGCGTGGAAACTCCCACCTGATTAATTATGTCTTCATTAATTTAAAGTTCAGCCATCGCATAATAAAGTACCGAGGAATGTTCACGATTGCAACTATTTCATCAAAATTCAAAAAAAAAAAACTGAATAAATAACCGCGCCACTACCTATTTACTTATAATACAAAACTAAAAATTTGAAGAATGAGCATTAGTGAAATTAGCAGTAATTAAATTTGTTTTCTGCTCAACTATTTGAGATTAATTATTAATACGTTCACGGTGTGGAAAACATTAATAATTAGTAGAAATACCTGAGAATAGGTGTCCATTACGTCTCTTCCTTTGTTCGTTGAAGAGCGCTCTCAGACAATTAGTTGCCTACTGTTTACTGTTTGGTGAGACAATCATGCCTCTCTAAAGCAAACCTTGCGACATGTAAGAACTGATCTTTGCCTCATTATGATTATTTTAGTGGACAGTCCAATGATATGGAGGTATGTATAGTAAATAATGGACGGAGAAACACTTTATTTTTATGTATATAACTAACCCCATTTTACGAAGAGTTATATATTATATAACTCTCCGTATAATGGGGAAGTCAGAGGTCTAGACCACTTCTAGTCCTTTCACTCCACTTTTCACGGAGTATTATTTTAGGATAACTTGACACGTAAGGCACCTGAGATACAAGTTTTGAAAAAAGTCATTGCTACATACAGTCCTCCTGGGGCTTGAGGCTACTTGTGCCTCTTGATTCGAATTCTGGTCACCTAACCCCTCGGCCATCGTGGCTCTTATTAATGACTGTGGCAACTTATAATTTACGAAGTGACAAAATACGTAATATATAACTCGAATTTCGAACTCGAAATTCTGACTATATTAGTCGGAATTTTGAGTTCGATTCCCAGATGGCCGGCTCGTACCAATGGGTTTTCAAAAAAAACTTATGCACGGATTATATCATTGGTTTAGACATAAAGACGGCGACGGGCTCATCACCTGTTGTGTCGTTGTCCCGAAAATATCTTCGGTGGAAGGTGGATCAAAGACGCTTAATTGTCTAGACTAGACCTCTGTCTGCCCCTGTATTGGAAATTGCGTGAAGATATATATTTTTTATTTACAAAATACGCAGTCACTTGTGACTATGCTAAACGCCTAACAGTCCGTAAACATAACGATCGTTTATATATCTGAAATGGTAAGAATGGGACAGCTCAGATTAGTTGCAGCTGATATTGTTAAGCGCATGGTACCCACGTAAAAAAAGGCAGACTTAGGGCAGGTGTCGACTAACAAATACATCCATTTTTAATTAATTAAATCGCGTTTTTAATTAGTTTTTACAAACTATTTTTATTTTCCGACGTTTCGGATGCTTTACAGCATCCGTGGTCACGGGGGACTGAGGTGTTGAACGTCCCGCTGTCATTGCTACCTTAAAAGCGGCTAAAAAAAATTCAACAGCGAACGAGTAGGACAAAAAAATAAATAAAAATAATAAAGTCACGATAGCCGAGTGGTTGGGTGGTCGGAATATCGAGTCCGATCCCTGATGGCAGGCACGTACCAACGGGTTTTTCAAAAACTTATGTACGAATTATTTCGTTGGCTTCGACATAAACACAGCGATGGGCTTACCAGCTGTCACGTTGTCCCGAAAATGTCTCCGGTGGAAGGTGGGTCGAAGGGACTTAATTGTCTAGACTAGAACTTTGTCTACCCCTGTATTGGGAATTGCGTGAAGATATTTATTTATTTATTTACAAATGGGGTAGATGAAGTACGTATAATTTTGTATCTACTCGTACAAAATTAAAACCTAAGACGTAGCAAAGTTGAAAGTCATTAAAGCAATTTCCTCTTTTGAAGATCCATACGTAGATAGATGGTGTCAGAAGTTCGTGTAGAGCAGTGCGGCGCAACTTCTCTAATGGAGCGCGAGATTAACTTTCATGAACTTGAGTCGGTTCCGACTTCAACTCGTATGTTAATTACGTACACCCGTCCACGCAGCTCGTGCACTGCTCCGCGAGCCCGCTCCTGCTACATTGATTGTTTAGTCAACAAGTTAAAGACTACCGGGCGGGCTTAACGAATACCGCGATCTATTGTGTCGCACCTACAATTAGATAGGAAAGCACTTTAAGAGTGCCGTTAATACAGAGCTCGTCCTTGAGCAACGCCGGGCGAGGGGCTCGGCGCGCTTCATTTTAATGAAAATTCTAAATAAACTGTGGAAACGCTGCAGCGCCGCCGTCGTTTGTTCCCGCTGGGCGGCGCCGCGAGCACTCGCTGGTTTTTCTTAATTACAGCAACCCTTCCCGACATTATCCGATCGAGCTTCTAACTCATTTAATACTTTTTGTCTCCGCGGCACTGCCGTTACTTATGGAGTTACACGGTTTTCAATTCATTGCAAAATTGCCTGTTTCACTTCTTTAACACATCAATTTTACAAAAGATATACACGGAAGCATATAAAACTGGTAAAATCTGAACATTTGCTACAGGTAATTATTTTAATTAATTATAATTATTTTAATATAACGCTGTGTTTCTTCGCCTTGTCTTTATACTTTGAATACATCATAAATAAATAAATATCTTTTAATTACTTGTTCATTAATCTCTGAGGCGTAAACAGCAAAGTATGCTCGAGACGAGCCTGATGCCAACACACAGAAATTCTTTTATAATGAATGAGCTCCGCGGAACGAAGA
This sequence comes from Sericinus montela, assembly GCA_029286605.1. Taxonomy (NCBI): domain Eukaryota; kingdom Metazoa; phylum Arthropoda; class Insecta; order Lepidoptera; family Papilionidae; genus Sericinus; species Sericinus montela. Next base: position 349,326 of record JAGSMR010000131.1, read on the forward strand.
CAACGTAAACTGCGAGTGCTGATGTAATCAGCGAGCGAACATTCAAATTTGTAGCTGTTTATGAAACTAGAACGCACAGTAATTAGACACGAGCACCGCTCGTATGTCAAGTGCGTGAAGATTACGACTCCAATTAACATATTGATTACGACGAATAAGAGTGTCTGCGCTCTCCTCTGTTCTCGCGGATAAGGCATTAGGTGGAGATAAAGTTGTAAGGGAACGCCTCCGAAAACAAACAATGAGCGCGACAACTCCGCGCCACTGCGTGCACACCTTTGTCAGCTAATTGGCGCCGGATTGTCTCCTCCGAGCGCCGAACAATGACATTCAAAGCTTTCACGAGACAACTGTTTGTCGCGTGGTGAAAGTTGTCATTGCTGTCCTACTTTAATTTACGAGAAACAAAGCCTTTAATTGTCATATAACATTAAGATGAACTGTGGTGAAAGTTGTCATTGCTGTCCTACTTTAATTTACGAGAAACAAATCCTTTAATTGTCATATAACATTAAGATGAACTGTTAACTTGTTTGCTTACTTAATCTAATTGCCAAAATTGTACCTTATCAACCCGTAAAAGTCCATTACAGGACATGGCCTCTCTCCTCTTATAACCACCACGGGCTCTTCTTCTTCTCTACAGCCTATCCAAAGTTCTATTCTCATAAAACGATCATCAAAGATAAAAAAAGATCCTGAGTCAACGAGTGCTGCTTGAGGAATCATATGGCGGGGTCGTTAGTTATCCTAATGTCGTCGTAAGTTCGCTTTCTAACTGAGTCGACACAACGATCGGAATGGATTAAAAATGCGTGAATTTGAGTAGTGCGATGAAGCGACGGCTGCTCGCAAACCGCCAGCAAATGTACCGGACGCGGCGGGGAGGTCCGGACCTCGGACACCTCCCTGCCTCACTCCCGGACCGCGCCGTTAATCAATACACCGTCGGTTACTCAATCAACGGAGAGCAGCCTCTATTTATTGATGTTGTATACCAAATGCTAATACCAATGTTTCAAACATTGGTATTAGCATTTATATGTAGATTATATATTAACAGATTACAGGTTGTCACTATTGTGAGTAATTTTATTTAATTACACCAAATCTTCGGTAGGTAGGTAGGACTCACCTACCAAGGATCTGATATTTATCTGGTATAGATAGAGTAAATAAAATATTCAAATAACTTTTTTGTTAAATAGATTTAACAAACAAACTAATATCATCCTCTTCTTCTTTGTATTAGAGACTAATAAGTATAATCAAAGAGATTAATTACAAACAACCATAGTAACATAAAATTAATGGATAAAGCTGATAGCATATATGACTCCATATCTCCATGACTCGAGAACAAACATTCATATTCATCCCACCGATGTTTTGCCGGCGTCTCGAACGCTTTTAAAAATAAATAAGTATGTTTTAATTTTTTCAGTGGAAGGTGAGTCGAAATGTGTGTAGTATGTGTGTAGTAGAAAAGTGTCTAGTCCTCAGATTAACCCTGTATTGGGAATGGCGTGAAAATATTTATTTATTAAAATGTTAGTTTAAATTGCAAAAGTTTAAGTTATAATAAATTTACGCTTTCATAAATAAGAATAGTATTATAAATCTTCACACCATTCCCAATAATGGAGTAAACAGAGGTCTAGACTATTAAGTTCTTTTGGACTCACCTTCACTTTCACTAAATTTATTATATAAATATTTTGGGACAACGTGATAAGTGGTGACTCCAAGCCAACAATTTAAATCGTACATAAATATTGAATAAACCCATTGGTACGAGTCTGCCACCTAGGGATCGAACTCGGGTCTATTGACTCGGATCCCAATCACGCAACCACTCGGCTATCGTGACTACAAAACTCAATTACAAAACCGCCTAAACGGATACATACGAGATTTGGCACACGGATAGTTAATAACCTGGATTGACCGTTCAGATACATTTCAACCGTCCGAGTTGAAATGTATCTTATGTACGAGTAATGTAGGTCTTTAGAGCTGACGTAAAGAATTGGAGGTTCTGAGAAGAATATAGTGTGCTCTTTTCAACGAAAAATTATTCTGGAATTTTTATATAATTCGCGGATGTAGTCACTATCTAATTTATATTTTTCACACTTAGAACGAAAATTCTCGAAGTCTACTCTTACGCTTTTATAATTACTCAAAGAAGAGGAAGACTGCGAGGAAAATACTCATTCAGTCGGAACATAAGTAAATGTGTATATCACTATCTACGTAGTGGAGACAATGTATTTGTGATAAACCAACACTTTTCTGTTCCCAGCTTCTTGCCTAGAGATTGTATGATTCATTAAAATGAAAAGACCCAGTGGCTGATGTTTTACATAGGCTAAAAACAATGTCTTCACGCAATTTAAAAAAATACTAGCAATGCCGAACAACATTACTAGTATTCCTGTTAACAATTAAGCTTTTAAGCTGCAATGCTTGTGTCTGGAGTTGGTTTACGTCAATAGTCGAATGGTCCGAACCTGCGACGTCATGTTTCGCAGTCCGCACCCCAAACAACCAGGCTATTGGCGCTCCTAATAAAGGGGTACAGAGAAATGTAGTCTAGACAATCAAGTCCCTTTGACCCACCTTCCACCGAAGATATTTTTGGGACAACGTGACAGTTGGTGAGCTCGTCGCCGACTTTATGTCCAAGCCAAGGATATTATTCGTACATAAGTTTTTGAAAAACCCATAGGTACGAGCCCGCCACTTGGGGATCGAACTCGGGTCTGTTGACTCGAATTCCGATCACCCAACCACTCGGCCATCGTGACTACTATCCTAAATAACTTCCACCAAACTAAAACTCAATAACTAACTTAAGAAACAGAACTTCCGCTGTCTACCCTAACCGGAAATACTGTACGCCACTGTATCCCACCAACAGCTCTAAAGAGCTGTAGTAAACTACAAAACACTTTACCTAACAAATTTGATTGATTGCAATAGCATAGGCGTGCGACCTACACTATATTTTTCTCCTTATTCCAACCTGTCCCGCACTGCCACCACAGAATGTACATACACACCGGAAAACTAGCACTCTGCCGACTGAAAAACCCGACTGAAACTAGCAGTCTGTCGACCGCATGTTGTGATGGCCGATAAGTTTGCCGAACCTTAGACCTTCAGACGTCACAATACTACCACCGTAGTGAACGAGTAACGTCACTTCTCTCGCACACGCCGCTCGCCCGGCACTCAGCAGCGAGAGAAGTGACGCCAACGAGCTCGTCACCGGCAACTGCATCGAAGTATCGGATCTCCTTTTTCTTTTGCAATAACAACGCAGCTACGAAAGTGTCGGTGTTGCTTCCTCGGTCGATCTATTATTTATACTCTACGTATGCATTAGGATGTATCTTGCCGTGGGATCCTTATTTTTTATACAGGGGAACACCCTGTCACGTTATGAATAAAACGCATGTTCGCAGTTCTGCCCCGACCGGATGTTCGTGCGGAAATACTTGTGTGGGCACATTTACTATTTTAATAATGCTGGTCACCTAAGCAACTCTTTTTCAAGAGATATCGCATCCTCTCCCTCTTTTTACTTACTGCTAAAATCATTAATTAATATCTTCACGCAATTCCCAATACAGGGGCAGACAGAGGTCAAATCTAGACAATTAAGTCCCTATGACCCACCTTCCACCGAAGATATTTTCAGGACAACGTGACAGGTGGTGAGCCCGTCGCCGCCTTTATGTCCAAGCCAACGATGAAATTCGTACATAAGTTTTTGAAAAACTCATTGGTACTGCCACCTGGGGATCGAACTCGGGTCTCTCGACTCGAAATTCCGACCACCCAACAACTCGGCTATCGTGACTTTGCTAAAATCATGATCTTTTGATCATGATTGTTTTATATACATTGCAATCAATTTACTGTCATATATTAACACTACACGATGCATTTATTAGGAACATTACTAATAGAATTTCGTATCTTTCGTGAAAAAAAAAAGTCACGATAGCCGAGTGGAGTCGGAATTTCGAGTCAAGAGACCCGAGTTCAATCCCCAGATGACAGGCTCCTACCAATGAGTTTTTCAAAAAACTTATGTACGAATTATATCGTTGGCTTGGACATAAAGACGGCGACGAGCTCACCATCTGTCACGTTGTCCCGAAAATACCTTCGGTGGAAGGTGGGTCAAAGGGACTTAATTGTCTAGACTAGACCTCTGTCTACCCCTGTATTGGGAATTGCGTGAAGATATTTAATTTAATTTTTTTTGTATATTTCGTAATTTACCAAGTCAACAGTTAATGAGTTCTTTAAACTAACAAACAAAAAATTGCAACAAGTTGAAGAAATTTTAACTTAAAATCCAAAGCAATTATTAGCAAATACATGTGAGATGGCGAGGCGCGGGCGAGCGGCGCGGGCGGCGCAGATAAGCCGCCACTCGACACCCGCCGCTCGTAAATAAGCGCGCGTCAAACGAAGCCTTATCTTAATTGTCTACAAAACTACGTGAGACTAGATAGCGCTGCACAATTATTAAAATATATGACGGGCACCTTTATTTTTGAACTTTGAACACAGATATAACAAAGAACGAACTGACAGGCGGGAGTTTTTTCATTATGGTACAAACGAAAAGACAAGAGTTTACCTAAGGCTTTCTACTATTTAAAGCATGCATAAAATTTTCTTTCTAAAACTATGCAGATTTTAATATCTTGTTTAGTATCTGCAAAGAATTTCTAAGACTTTGCGTCTGATTATTGAAACCTTACTTTACAGAAAGCAAAACTTTAGATGTGTTAGTAAAGTTATTTGCTCTATTTCGAATGTGAATTCGAAAAGAAAATGAGCAGCACTATGTCGCGCATATAATTAATACAAGTGCTAATTTTCCACGCGTTGCACCTACACGGGCATTGCGTAACATTACCGTTCTTCTTGATAGCAAATCACAAGTCCACTGCTGGGCATCCACGGACTCTCTATATCGTTGAGCAGATCGTCAGTTATCTTTTAGGCTAAACTTCATTTTATCTGCATGAGGTTTCCCCGCGGGATCCTTTCACACAATAGCTGTTAGCTGTTGGGTGAAAGGATTATATATATACCGATATTATAAACGAGCTAATATATTTCGGTAATACTTTCCGTTTATTGATTATATTATTTAGTGGGTGTTAGGTTTTATTTATAATATATAAAGAAATGACAAAATCTAGACAATTGAGTACAGACCCAGTACAGACAGAATCCAGACAATTGAGTCCTTTCGAACCGCCTTCGACCGTAGACATTTTTGAGACAACGTGACAAGTGATGAGCCCATCGCCATCTTTAAGTCCAACAATATAAATCGTACATAGATTTTTTTTAATCTATTTATACGAGCCTTGGGGATCGAACTCGGGCCACTTGACCCGATTTCGGATCACCCAACTACTCAGCTATCGTGATAATGGCCGATAGAATACATCAAATTAAAATAATCTGTAGTTTAACAGCTAATCATGCATTAGCTGAAACTAGAGATTATTTTAATTTATTGCTGATAGATAAATGACACAAATAAAAAAAATTTATTGATAAATAAATTTATTCACAAAAAGTTGCTTATTTATTCACTGGCGCAATTCATGCGAATATAGTCGAGATTATGAGGGATGATGCTCAATGTTGCTAGCTCAGATAACCGCTATAAGGAACTGTGCTGTTTTCGCATCGCGAATAAGTTAAATAGGGTGCAGTGTGGAACAGCAAGAAATTAGTCGAACTAATATCCGCTCTAACACTATCAGCTCAAACTAACTATCCGCTCTATTTATACATTGATATTTTTTTTGATTATCTATTTGCTGAATATTTAATATATGTGTTAACTTAGAGGTCACCGAACATAGATATATAGAACATTGAAGTATAACATAATTTTTGCGTCCACCACATTGTTGCGTTCTGCGTGCACTTACAATTATCTAAAACGTGTACGCCTGCAGTTGAATTATGTGTGCTGTGGAACGCAGCCACTCATTAAATATGAAATAAATGCAAATCGCGAATAGTTTTCCAATTTAAGGTGTTCACATAGAGCCAATAAATATCAACTAATTACCGACAAAAAGAGAATATGCGTCACTTCCCCGCGAGACGGATTCCCGCGACTATGCTTGCTCTATCGCGGCAGCATGGCGTGATTAAACTTAAACTGAATTCGAACCCGCCCACTTCGCACCTGTCCAGTTAGTGTTGCTTGAGGCTGTTAAATTTTATCACCGTTACAGAATGTCGGCCGCGCGGCTACGGCTTCCGATAGAGTTCGTAGGAAGTACTTTGAACCTAGGAATGTTGACTACCTTCGAATACTCTAGTTGTTTAGTTCCGCTAAAAGTGATTGGTGCGTATTGCAGTGCCCACTGGCAGCCGGTCACCCGGGGCCCGGAACTGTCTACATACATGGTTAATTCCACTCCGAGCCTGAAAGAGGGAGGTATCGCAACTTAAACTAGCTTTATATATTTTACGCCATATCTTAGCACTCTTTTCGGAAGTAAGTCCATTAATACTATGCAATAAAATTGCTAGTTCGTTAAATAAAAAAATTTTCTTTAAAAATTGAACCGCCTTCAATTATTAATTTAAATGTAATACTCAAATCAGCACTGCTTACTGACGTGCTTAATGGCGGTGCCAATATATTATCATCTTTTGACATACCTAAACTAAATGTAATTGTAATGTCAGATCAGATCAAAGAGTCGAGAGACCCGAGTTCCATATACAAGTTATAAGCTCATACCAATGACTTGATATCAAAACCATATGTATGACCTCGTTGGTTTGTTTATAAAGATAACGACAGGCTCACCCCCTGTCACGTTGTCACATAAAATTCTCTAGATCTCTGTCTACCTGAATAAAATTAATAGCATGAGGCTGATTTGTCTGAATAGCAGGAAGATTATTATTTTACTTGTGGCATAAATCACATATTCTAATGGAAATTAGCATTATGTATATATCTCTCTTAAGCTCTTTACTAGACAGAGAAGACTCCTTCTCTCAAACTCGTAGGGGTCATCTGGATCAGTACAATACTCTTGTTGCCAAACCAGTGTTAAAACGCGTTATGCGAGTGTGACAGCTCCTTGCCAGCAGGTGTGCTGTGAGGTCGCTTTTAGCCAAATGTAAATGACAATACTTCGATAAGTATAAGATAATCATAATTATTTTTAAACAACTAATATTTTTTTGTATTAATGTTAGCAGTCGCTGGTGATAAGAACGCTGTTTCTTTTCTCAGTCAAAGATTAAGGTTAACATTGCGACTTCCTTACAGCATTAATGTTCCCTTTCCCTCTTTCCTTGTACCGCCATGCGACATGTTTACACCATATTCCCATTCCTCTTATCTCTAGCACTTACCACAAAACTTTGGCTTAATTTTCTTATTTGAAAAATAGTTACAAATCGATACATTATATACCTGCCTTAGATTACGGGTTTTAAAATATTACCAAAATGTTATTTGTTGCAAGCATGTAAGTTTATTACATCGGGCTCAGATTTATCACTTGATAAGTAAAGAAAACGAACATCAACTGTCGCAGAGACATCTACAGAATTTTAATGACGACCTGGTATAATTTATGGAGAGCCCAACCCTCGGGCAGCGCCTGCCGGTCTGCTCACTAATGAGTTCACGCACTACAACTACAGCGAGAACTAACAAAAATTAATAGTGTGAGAATAGAGGTTTCTTAAAATTCCACTGGTGGAACAACCTCTATGTGCCTTAAAATTTAATACAAAATTATTATATTTATTAAAATAATAGCTGATACTTTAAAACATCTATTTTTGCTTATGGGTGTGGTAAAATGACTTAAGCACCTAGATATAAGACTTGTAAATTAAAGATTGTGATGAGATAAATGGCAGGTGGATCAGATCAAAATTTACCAAAAAACGCTGATTGATTATCAATTACGATAAAATTTTTACACATATTGAAGAATTTCGCTACTGCTGCGGTTTTTTCTGTAGTCACCGGACTTTTGATGACCCCCGCTTCCCCTCCGCTTCCACTCTTACATCTTAACTATGTCTGCGATGATAAACACGGTAAGAAATATGTATGTTTGTATTGTATGTAAAGTATGTTGTACAAATTGTACTGGAGGCTAAGAAAATCCATTTGAAAAGCGACATCAAACACCATTGATTAACTTCCTGAACCATCAAATCAAATCAAATTAGTGGGAAATTTTTAGACGCAACTAACTTCCTGGTCACGTCATCGATTAGTAAATAGTCTTACATGGCTGTTAAACTAAACTGTATTTAATTTACATATTATGAAATTTGATTTTTTGATTCAAACAAGTTGAATCAAAATAAAAACACTCATTTCACAGTTCTACACAGTTTCTAGTTTTCACTGTCGGCTGTCCCCACCGACTGACCCAACTTACCTACTACTACTATCAACTTCAAATTTAAAACTTTTTTGAAGTAAAGAGCAACAGCTAATTTTATAGTTTTTAAAGATAAAATTGGTTATTTTACTTAAATAACAATAGCGGGTTACTCAAGCGAGCGGAAGCGGCGCGGCGCGAGGCGGCGAGGCGGCTGGCGATGGCGACCGCTACTAATTGGACGTGTCGATCACGTGCAGCGACCACCCACGGGGACGCACTAGATTCCGCGCCCTCCGCATTTTTTACACCCTAATTAAGCTAATTTATCGAGACAATAAGAGAAATTATCGGCGGCGGCGGGCTGCCACTGCCCGCTTTATGAGGGGTATTAAATTGTTGGATTTAGGAGCGCTACCGCGCTACACCGGCCTGCGCTCGCCCCGGCCTTTGATGCCCCAATAAATATACACGAGATCCCATCAGATAAGGTCGGACGAGGCCGGCTCTAATGAAAGCGGCGACCTGCGCGGCGCGGCCTCAGAATGCGACCCGATAAGCGAGGTGCGCGCATCGCAGGTACTCACCTTTAAACGACCGTTTTACGGCAGCTTAATGCGACGATACATTCCCCTCAATGGGTGTCTCTCGTATGCGCTTCATCGGCCGACATAGGTTTCGAAGTAAAACGAATTCCCCGAAGCGTATAGCTAAGCAGCATACGCAGGGTTCGTCGTCGTCGCTTCGTTAGCAGGAGCTTTCCATCTTACAGAAATACAACCGTCCACAGTTCACATGTGAGATCTATTCATTATTCTAAATGTTTATTCTTCGACATTCCAAGTTATACTATAAATTTAATTGTAACACTGTCTGCCTCTTACGCTGAACGCTTAAGACTTAACCTTTTGGATCAAATTTGGTACAAACTGAATCAAATTCAAATCGACGAACAAATTCAAATCGAAATAAAGTGAATTGTGTACAAGTGTTGAACAATGAATTTTAATACAATGCAATTTCACCAAGTGACAACAATCGCAAGTATTAATTATATAATAACTATGTCATTTATTAATGAATTTCTTGCCTACCTTGCTTAAAAACTACCTAATAGTCCACTGCAGCAGATAGACCTTACCGTACAGGCCATTAACTGCCCACTTGTGAAGCGGATTAAAGATCGCAGTAAAGGGCACCTCGCACCTTAGATGCAGCAATTTGGACAGCAGCCTATCATGAATGAATAAATGAATGAATGAAAACATTTATATAGTCTGAAGTCCCAGTCTGTTCATTTTCGTTACACATTCACTGAGATCGTTAAGCCAGCATTTGACCTGGAGAAATTATCCTAAAATGTAAAATGCAGATTTAGATCTTTAACATTATCGCTGCTTCTGGCTCCTAATTAGCAAGTTTTCTGTGCTCTTATAAATATAGTTGATAAGGTAGTAAGAAAGAAACTCTTGGAACTGTAGTTGGGATATGCAGTGGCGGAGGAGGCAGGGACGGTTGACCCCGGGGTGACAACTCATTCGCACATCTTAGTAGTACTAAATCACTAATAATAATAAAAAAATATATAACTGTAATAAAAAAACCTTTGATAATGCCATAAAGGCGAAACCGGTTACCTGACCGGTTTCGCCTTTATGGCATTTTAATATAAATTATATGTGGAATTAGTAAAAGTGACTTTTAATGTGTTTAAAGATTAAGTTCCACCAAGAGACATCAATCGTGAGTATTCAAATAATGTATGAATCACTACTAAATCACTAATAATAATAAAAAAAAATATATGAACTCGAATCGAACCCACGACGTTAGAGACCTAGTGTCACCACGAAAACCAATTCGTTCACTAGTGCTTATTGAACAATCGGAAGAATTGAGGAGAACCGGAGGCATTAATTACGTGAATGAAAGAGGAATATGAAAATAAAGGTCCGTTCGAATACTCAAAGAACTTATGGTATTTGAAAAGAACTAAGAGAATACGAAGTGACGAATATGGTTAAACCAATGTCTAGAATAGGTTAATGAAATTTTATACTAAAGGCGCATATTTAGCCGGTATGAGAGATGTGATTTAGTGCACATGTGATTATGTACAGGCGTGTAGCTGCCGGAGGAGCTTTGTTTGCGATAACTAAAAGGCAAAGTTTAATACTCGTACAGACTTCCTTACATATAACAGAAATCTGTGTCAGCCCGAAAAAGCATGTAATAAAACTGAATGCAGCATGAATTCTATATCTTTGTAAATTTTTCTTAAAACTGGCCGACTGAAAACGAAATGAAGAGATTCGCATAAGGGATGAACTTATCACTAAAATAGATAAATTTGGGCTCATTGAAGGAATGACGAAATATGAAATAGTAAAGAAATATACTGCGCAAAAGTAAACAATAAAAAGGGACGACTTAGCCCGACACTAACTCGACCGACTACGTGTGCAAATTGCTCAAAAAGGGGAAGGTCAAGAGTACTTGGACACCTCATTATCACGAGCGTTTGAAAAGAAAATTATTGATTTGATTCCTATCAAGTAATTTGATTGTAAATCTTTAAGAAATACATTGTTTAAGCCGTATTTGCAGGAAATAATTTTTAAGGCACTCTTCAAGGCTCACAGAAATTTAAAATTATTTAGATTTCTGTAGTTGGAATTAACGATAATGATCCCTGGGTGAAGGAAAAATTTGGATAGCGTTGGGATGAGGAGGGACTTTTGACAAAGGTAGTTAGTCCCGGGAAATAGTATACTTTCGAGTTCGATCCCCAGGTGGAAGGCTCGTACCAATGGTTTTAAAAAAAAAAAACTTATGAAGGTTTTTATCGTTGGCTTGGACATAAAGACAGCGACGGGCTCACCACCTGTATGGTGGGTCGAAACTACTTAATTGTCTGGTACCTCTGACTACTCCCTGTATTGGTAATGGCGTGTTAACATTATTTTAATGTTGAAGGAGCCGTCCTAATAATTTAAAAACAAAATTAACAGATATGTATAATGAATTTCGTGGGTATTGCCCAAAATTCCTCCTTTGTTCCTCTACAGTTAATAAATACGCGGTAAATAAAAGTAAAATAAAATAGATAATTTGATGTATGTAGATCAGGTTCGTAGCAATAAAAAAAGTATGGATATGTTCCAATTTCCACGCGTGAATTCCTGTATGCTCGAGCATACACATGTGACGTCACAATACGTTCGTTTCAACTAATTTTCGACGACAACATTAACCAAAGTCGACCGCCGTTGACGTAAGAATGGCGTTCATACCGGTGGCATTCATATTAAATATTTATAAATTAATAACAGTATAATTATTAAAAGATTTATATATTTATTTAAAAAAATTGTCATCTTCACATAAATTAAAGGTCACCATGACCGAGTGGTTGAGTAATTGGAATTCGAGTCAAAAAGGCTCGAGTTCGATCCTATGGTGGTAGGCTTGTACCAATGACATTGACATTATCCCAAAAAATTTCTTCGGTGAAAGGTGGGTCGACAGGGCTTAATTGTCTAGGAGCTCTGTTTACCCCAATATTGGGAATAAGTGATGTCTATTTTTTATGTGATTATATTATTTAGGAAACATTTATTAGGGAAACATTTCAAAATAACAAATTTTGAGACCGCTTTTAATACAATATGTTGCTATACTACATACTACACTTATTTTGGTGTAGCAACATTTTGAATACCAATGCAAGTTAAGTGACAAAAACGCAGCGCACTATACCTAAAAGCTTTTTATTTTAGAAATTGGTTTTCAATTTAGAAACAAAACAGAAAGAGAGAATTTTATTTATTAGAGACTAAAAACAATAGACAGTTTTTAGTCTCTTATAAATAACACGCTCATGCATCTATATGACTGATTATAACATCGAATTACATAAGTGTGTAATAATGCCATCTAGCTGCAGAAACTATCATGCATCTCCACATTTACGGGTACCATGACATTTTTTTCTGACTTGATACGTGAAAGTGTTGTATAGTGCCAAAAGATGGCGTTAAAAACCAAAGATTAATTAATTCACTAGTCATCATCACAACGGTCTGTAAATCTGCATAATCAGGTTTGCTATAATCAGTAAAGCGGGTTTTTTGGCTTGGACATAAAGGCGGCGACGGGATCACCACCTGTCACGTTGTCCCGAAAATATCTTCGGTGGAAGGTGGTTCAAAGGGACTTAATTGTCTAGACTAGACCTCCATCTACCCCTGTATTGGGAATTGCGTGAAGATATTTATTTTATTTATTAATAATTGTGTAATAAGTCATAGCCCTTTGAGGCTATCTTGAAATTGTTTCATCTCACATGCATCTACTGTAGTTAGTGTATAAACATAGAGTTAATATGATACGTGAAAGTGTTGTATAGTGCCAAAAGATGGCGTTAAAAACCAAAGATTAATTAATTCACTAGTCATCATCACAACGGTCTGTAAATCTGCATAATCAGGTTTGCTATAATCAGAAATGCGGGTTTTTCAAAAACTTATGTACTAATTACATCATTGGCTTGGACATAAAGGCGACGACGGGATCACCACCTGTCACGTTGTCCCGAAAATATCTTCGGTGGAAGGTGGTTCAAAGGGACTTAATTGTCTAGACTAGACCTCCATCTACCCCTGTATTGGGAATTGCGTGAAGATATTTATTTTATTTATTAATAATTGTGTAATAAGTCATAGCCCTTTGAGGCTATCTTGAAATTGTTTCATCTCACATGCATCTACTGTAGTTAGTGTATAAACATAGAGTTAATATGATACGTGAAAGTGTTGTATAGTGCCAAAAGATGGCGGTAAAAACCAAAGATTAATTAATTCACTAGTCATCATCACAACGGTCTGTAAATCTGCATAATCAGGTTTGCTATAATCAGTAAAGCGGATAGGTGATCGCAGACCAGATACCTTCCACCTTAGTTGCTGAAGCCCATCGCCAGTCTGCTCAATTACTGGGGTAACAGAGGTCCAGACAATGAAGTTCTTTTGACCCACCTTCCATCAACGCTTATTTTGGACAATAGGTCTATTGCCACCTTACTTTATTTAGCTTATATTAATAAAAAATATTTTGTTTCATTATTAGTCCCTATTGATTTGTAAAATATAAGGTCTAATCCTTTCTAAAATAAAGTGAAATAAATTATTTACTTTAAAGAAGCAATTACTATATAGATTTTTAGATAGAATTTTAGTTAGTGAAGTAATTTTAATGGGCCTACATGGCCCATTATACGTTAATAATAATATTAAAAGGTTTATTGGTACATAATTTTTTTAAAAATAACCTGGTAAGAAATTATTACAGAATTGAAACTTGAAAATTATTCATAAGTAGTTGTGTGATTGGAATTCTAGTGTAGAGACCGTAGTTCAATCCCCAGGTGGTAGGTTTGTACCAAAGGGTTTTTCAAAAAATTATGTACAATTTATATCATTGACTGGGACATCAAAACAGGAACAACAGGCTCACTACCTGTCACATTTTCCCAAAGAATGTCTTCTGTGGAAAGTGGGTCAAAAGGATTTAATGTTCTAAACCTCTGTCCACCCCAGTATTGGGAATGATGAAGATATTTTTTTTACATCATAAAAACAAGGAATATAGGTTTGGTCTTGAAATAATGTTAACATTTTGTTTAGAATAATGTATTTTAAGTTTATCACAATGTGCATTCATACTAAACACAGGATTACTTTATTCAGTTGCCCATAAATTTGATGTGCGTAATAGTAAATGTCAAGCATGATCTAGAATTGAGAGATGCTCACAGATACAGTCAACACAAGCATGACTTGCTGTTGAGCACTTTGGGCAGTAAAAACTATTAATTGATGTAATTTTTGTGCAAAAAAACTCACGATAGCCGAGTGGTTGGGTGGTCGGAATTTCGAGTTGAGAGACCGAGTTCGATCCCCAGGTGGCAGGCTTGTACCAATGGGTTTTTCAAAAACTTATGTACGAATTACATCATTGGCTTGGACATATAGACGGCGACGGGATCACCCCACTATTGGGAATTGCGTGAAGATATTTATTTTATTTATTAATAATTGTGTAATAAGTCATAACCCGTTAAGGCTATCTTGAAATTGTTTCACCTCACATGCATCTACTGTAGTTAGTGTATAAACATAGAGTTAATATACTAACTACCGTAGAGGCATGTGAGAGAGACTAAAAACAGTAAACGCATGTGATCATTCAGACACTTCCTGCAGTCTTAATAAAACTAACACAATCTTTCTTCATTACCATAACATCTTCAATTATCAAAAAAAATCTGGGCGATTTTAATCTCCGCTACAAGTCCTTTAATGACAAGGGGAGTCGTAAATCTATCGAAGTTTGCACCGCATAAAACATAAACAGGCTTCTTGAGTGCCAACGCCAACTGACGAGCTAGAGACGCAGCACCAACCTCCGCGCCCAGCAGTGAGCTACTGAGAACACCCTGCCCGTCTACCTGGCCGGGCATTGCAAGCGCTATTTCACCTAATACAGCTTGACCAGTTCCTACCCACAACAATAGCGAACCTTCCAATCGTAACACGGCTACACGACACAAAAGTTCTCCACTCCATACTTCAAAATTGTGGATTTGCCATGAGCTTTTCCGATACTTAATTTTTCGTTTTGACGTAACTATACGGGGAGAATCAGACTTTTCCATCGCATTTACTAACGATTTGTACCTCGTGAAATACAAATAACAGAAATTTACTAGCAATTTTTCAAGAGCAAACAAATTTTAAATACAAGAAAAAGTTCTATTTGCAATAGTCATTCTTTTCCGATTTTATTTCAAGCTATGGCTAAGTGTCAAGTCAATGTCAATGTCAAAACAGTCAGTGTCTTTTTTTTTCTTTTCGGATTTTTTACTCTGGGCAGTCAGTGTCAGTATCACAGCGACATCTATAGCTTATCTATGACAGAATAGGTACTTCTTCTTTCTTAAGCTTAGGGAAAACTGATGCTGTGATATCAGTGAACTGTCAACAGTGATCCTTTAAATTTTTACAATTCTTTTACTAATACTACTTTAATAGGACCTACTTTAAAACCGGTGTTTACACCATTCGTCCACGGAGGTCGTCTCGTCTTAACAGTAGACTCTTCTTTTTCAGTTGTTTTTTTTTAAATTCCTCTTTTTTTAGTACTAAAATTTCATTATCTCATACGATAATAAAATATAAATTTAAAATAATATTTCATTATCATCTCATACGATAAATCACCAATAAAAAAAAATTATCTTCTTGTATAATTATACAGCAAATAATAACAAAGTGGCATTACTGCATCCAAGGATGTCCTTACTTAATAAGTGTAAAGTTGCCTTATAGACAAATGTGTAATTTTGGTAATATTATAATGTAAAGTATTGCTGACGTGAAACAAATTAAAAAAAAACTCATTGCTACTGCCACCTGGGGATCGGCTATCGTGACTTAATAATAAAGTGGCATTAAATAAATGTAAATTTTTTTATATAAATTTAAATTTAAGAATAACAAAACCAGTAAAACATTTCTTGCCTATCATGGACTCTGTCTAGTTCATAATATATATAGACTAAGCGTAAACTGATGAACAATAAAGTGAACACTTTTAGTTTTGTTGAAAGTAATATATTTTATTTAATATATTTTATTGAAGCACATCATAAACTTTCTCTAACGTGTTTTCATTTTTTTTAACATTTATCAAATGTATTTATTGAGATTAATACATGATTAGCTATGGCAAAGTTATATAAATAATAAATAAATAAATATCTTCACGCAATTCCCAATACAGGGGTAGACAGAGGTCAAGTCTAGACAATTAAGTCTCTTTGACCCACCTTCCACCGAAGATATTTTCGGGACAACGTGACAGGTGGTGAGCCTGTCGCCGCCCTTATGTCCAAGCCAACGATGAAATTCGTACATAAGTTTTTGAAAAACTCATTGGTACTGCCACCTGGGGATCGAACTCGGGTCTCTCGACTCGAAATTCCGACCACCCAACAACTCGGCTATCGTGACTTTATATATAACTGAAAAATTATATATAATATATATGGCAAAGTTATATATAACTGAAAACTAAAAACCTTGGTAAAAGCAGCAGATACCCAGTAAATCTATAATATCTTTAAAAGCATGATTGATTTACATCCACTCACGTACTTCACAAATGGAAAAAACTTACAATATATCTAGTTTTCTTCCATTTTTAGTGTCACTGGATATCAGTTCGTATGACTTTTTTTTGCTTCGTTTTCCGACTATGCAGACATTAATTCTTTTGGTTTTGTTTGCCCTTCTTCGACCTATTCTAACACAATTGTATTACAAATTAGTATCTAACTGTTACGATACTAATTTGTAATACAATTGTGCGTCATACTTTCTTCAAAGAAATTTTTTTAAATAAATTTTAATAATAAATGCCCCAAATCGTGCAAATGAACGCCAAATCGGCTTTTTTTAAATTTGCACAAAATTGACTTTTTTACTAATAATCTTCCATGTTCTCTTTGGGTTCTCATTTAACTACCCAGTTCACATTTCTTCTATTATCACTTGTGTTGTTTGTGCCACAGTCATTTGTAGTTTACGCACGGTACCTCTCAGGAAATTATAACTTCAAGCCAAAAGTTTGTTTTTGTTTTGATATTTTAGATTTTCAGAATTTTCGCATTAACCATCGTTTGTATATAGGTGTATTTCCTATATTTTTTACTTTTTATTAAGAAATAATTAATATGTACCGGCTATTAAATACAGGATTATATCGGAAACTTAAATTCTTTGAAACAAGCACTCATTTAATCTTTGCATCCTTTTTTTAAAAGTACTCTAATCTGTCCAATAGCAAAGAGACATATCGATATTACTCTGTCCTCTATTAGACAGTTTCCTGTCGTGGCTTATACTTATTGGTTGGTTTTCACTGCGTAATTTTGTGTTGTCCAATAGAAACAAACCGTGTAAGTTTTTCCATTTTGTCATTCGTGGTCGAGCAAGAGATTTTAAAATCTGTCAGAGTAATTCCCATTCGTATTTGGTATTTCGTCCGTCGTTTTTACCGGTGCACGTTTCGGCTTTTGCCGGTAGAAGTTCTTTGATTTTGTATTAGACACTGATTTTTTTTAAATAGTTAAACTATGAAATACAAACTGTTGTTGATGCTGGGAGTCCTGTTACTTACAGGTAAAATATTCTTTGATTATTTGTCTACGTTGCATTACTATTACTTGCTCAAAAAGAATTGAAGCCTTTGTCTTAAGACTCAGATTTCTATCTTTCTCTGATTATCTATTAAAATATGTTACATCGAAAGTTCATTGACATAGTTTTCCTATTTCAAGTATCTAATGTTTTGTTTTAGGATGGTCCCACGCTCAAGACGATGTAGTTGGCGTCGGTAGTGTCGAAGAGGTTACAGTGGAGCCTGATCTCGGCATGTCTCGCGAAGGTTCCCGAACTGGTTAGTTATAATATTTCTCGCAGTTTATGAGTCGCGCCGGGACAATGACTATCCCTAATCGGTGATAAACAAGAATTTAAATTACTATGAGCAATTTATCATGTATCCTAAAATAAAAAATTGCTAATTGCTACTTTAAAATTCTTAAATTGCAGATACTTTATTAGTATTTTTGAAGGTACACATGCTCTGCTTAAGAGTTGTGTTGCTCTGCATTATTATACTCTAACTTTGTGCCTGTGTAATATAGGGGATAGATGGGGAAGCCGTAGGGAACAGATTGCCATGATCCTTAGTGATGAAGTATGATTCTTACATACCTCTTTTGCTTCTTTCAATTTCATTATTTTCTATGTTGATGCACATTTAGGTATCTGAGTACTTTTGACCCTCTTCTTTTCAAGCAATTTGTTCACATAACCATCGAAAGTTAATCTTGGTCCACCTCAACACTTTTAATATTAACTTTTGCTATATATTATTTCTTCACCATTCAGTCTTCATTCATTCAACTTGCCCAAATCATCAAATCACATACTTATCTGTTTTAGTGATAAAGTTATCTTTCAAGCCAGCCATATGGCAAATCACTTCATTTAATTTTCGGTCAGTCAAGGTAACTTTGCACATTTTACGAAGAGATGGCATCTCCATTGCCAATTCCAATTCTTTGTAATATTATAAACATCAGTAGACTGGTTTGGTCACTTGTGATATTGTACTATAAAAGTATATTTCAAAACAAATAAGTTGTTTACAGTTTAAAATAATAGTTATTTTTAAAGAAAAGAAACTTGTGTAATATTTAAAATTATATTTTTAAAAATCTCCTCCAATTCCCTTTTATTTGCAGCGACACTATGAGCTCTTCATGCATTGTGTAATTTATTAGCAATTAAAAATGCTGAAAATGAATTGAGAAGTGCCCTGGTGATGGTTGAGTGGAGTAGCGGTGCTCAGCGCCGGTAGGCGGCGCTGGGCGCCAGCAGACGCAGGCGCTCGCGCAGCCAGCCCGAGTGGCGCACGTGGTGCCGCGGCCAGCCCGCCGCCCCCCACCACCACCCGTACCTGCCCGTCCATACCGCTGCCTTACTTTGCAATATTATTAGCATTTGTGATGCCTTAATATTATAACACCCGAACTTTATTCAGCCACAATAGCGCAGTGGTTGGGTGGTCGGAATTTCGAGTCAAGAGAACCGAGTTGGATCACCAAGTGGCAGGCTTGTACCAGTGGGTTTTTCAAAAACTTATGTATGGATTATATCGTCGGCTTGGACATAAAGACGGCGACGGGCTCACCATCTGTCACGTTGTCCCGAAAATATCTTCGGTGGAAGGTGGGTCTAACGAGTAACTGTATAACTCTCTAAAGGGTCTAGAGAGTTATACATCGGTGTTAAATGTGCCCTTTGCGGAACGTATCATATACCCCACGGCAAGGGGCTGGCATGACAAAAACGCTAGTACGAACTCGTGTGAAGTAGTAACGGGGTGCGGGTAGCGCTCCCGCGGCCCGCACGCGAAGCGCTCGCGCACCCGCTGCAGCGCGAGCCGCTCGGCCGAGCCCCCCGCCTCCCCCGCCGCCGAGCCCCCCTCCTCCCCCGCCGCCGAGCCCCCCGCCTCCCCCGCCGTCTCCCCCGCCGCCGCACCCGCTGCCGAGCCCCGCCTCCCCCGCCGCCGCCCCGCCGCCGAGCCCCCAGCCGCGCCCCCCGCCGCCGCCCCCGCACGCTCGCGCACGTAGAACTTGTCAGTCACCGGGCAGGCTGCGCGTGTTCGGAAAAAAATTAGGACTTCCAGTAGTTTGCATTCTAGTCCCCTCGCTCAAATTTCGTTACAAACATTATCAAACAAACAATGTTATAAAACTTCCTAACCTAATAATTTTGTAAATTCGATGTAGGTATTTATTAAATGGGGAAACAATAGTTAGGTGGTCAAAGGACTCAACATTTATTCCTTTCTACCCACATTTCAAGTCAGCCTGTCGGCGTATCAGTGTTGAAGCCAACGATACAATACCATTACATTGATATGCACATACTAACATAGACAAATATTTATATTAACATTCAACACACGAGTACATTTCACTATGATATTCATCATACAAATGTTTGTCTCTAGCGGGATTCGAAGCACCATTGGCTTCGAATTTATGGTCACTAAGCCACCTAGGCCATTGGGCCGGGTTTTAAAACAGCATACGCGCCTGAAATTTACATTTATACGGATTGTTTAAACATATTCTATAGAACATACTACTTTCTCTTCAATCGAAAAAAAATCTTAAGTAGTAAAGCTTAGGCTACGTAGGGCCAGCGGTCTGATGGCTGACAGGTTGGAGCGACCCGGCTCGTGCTGCGTGGCGAAGCGCAGCTTGAAGGAGGGGGCCGGGGCGGGGGCGGCCGGAGTGCTGCGCTCGTCCGTCACCTCCATGGGCACTTCCGTAACTGTCTGCATCCGTTGCTACCTGCAATGGATATATCAAGCTGGTTGTCAAGGCGACCGAATAACATTAGACGTGAAATGCGCAGATTCTTATTCGTGATTCTGCCCACCATTCCTTTCCTGTACATAGGGTGATAATCTTTATATTTATTTGTTTTTATAAAGATTATTACTCTATAAATAAGAATAAGGAAAAGAGATGACCGTTTGAACATATAGCCGGCGCATTAATTATCTTAACTCATGCTATACATTGAATAAGTTCGAGTGACCGGAAACGGCATTAAAGATGTGGGTATGTCTCCCCAAACCCCACCCCCCCCCCCTACTTCACACCGGTATTCTGTTAGGTCGTGGTACTTCCCCGGTCGAGCCGGCCCATTCATGCAACAACAAATGCCGATGCGTGGCTCTGCCACTGTTGAAATGTGTAAGAGTTTGCACTAAGAGTGCGGGAGTGCCGCAGACGCGGAGGCTGTGCTGCGCGAGGAGGAGGCGATCTCGCCGGACGGGCTGAGCGTGGCGCAGCTGCGGCAGCTGCGGGAGCAGGCGCAGAGCTTCACCTTCCAGACCGAGGTCAACCGCATGATGAAGCTCATCATCAACTCACTCTACAAGAACAAGGAGGTTGTTATATTTCTAACATACACCACATGAAATTCGGACATAGCTAACATGCTTTTGTATCTACTACAGATCTTCCTGCGGGAGCTGATTTCAAACGCCTCGGATGCCTTAGATAAAATTCGTCTGCTGTCACTGACTGATCGTAACGTGCTGGACGTGAACCCAGAGCTCAGCATCCGCATCAAGGCGGATCCGGAGAATCGCATGTTACATATCATCGATACCGGCGTTGGCATGACGCGCGACGAGCTGGTCAACAACTTGGGCACGATCGCCAAGTCCGGTACCGCAGATTTCCTCTCCAAGATGCAAGATGCCGAAAAGGTGAGCCTTTGTACCACGAAACGAGTTTGTTGATTACGTTACCTAATATTTAATCTTTCATTGTCGCGACTGATCTCTGAGTTTGAGCCCAGTAGAATAATATGTTTGATATAAATGAAAATATGAAAATATCTTCACGCAATTCCCAATACAGGGGTAGACAGCGGTCTAGTCTAGACATTTAAGTCCCTACGACCCACCTTCCACCGAAGATATTTTCGGGACAACGTGACAGGTGGTGAGCCCGTCGCCGTCTTTCTGTCCAAATCAACGATATAATTTGTACATAGGCTTTTAGAAAAATCCATTGGTACGGCCACTTGAGGATCGAGCTCGGGGGTCTCTTGACTCGAAATTCCGACCACCCAACCACTACGGCTGTCGTGACTTAGTTTTGATATGTGAAAAGTTTTAACTGTGTGTCGGTGGCAGACGGACGCGCAGGAGATGAACGACATGATCGGGCAGTTCGGCGTCGGCTTCTACTCGGCGTTCCTGGTGGCGGACAGCGTGACGGTGGTGTCGAAGCACTGCAACGGCTCGCAGCACGTGTGGCAGTCGGACGCCGCCGCCTTCCGCGTGGCCGCCGACCCGCGCGGCGACTCGCTGCGGCGCGGCACGCACGTCACGTCCGTGCCCTTTGTTCTTTATATAGAGAGGGCAGGCAAACGAGCAGGTGGCTCACGTGCTGGTAAGCGGTTACCGCCGCCCGTGAACACCCGCAATACCAGAGGCTTAGCAGATGCGTTGCCTTCCTCAGAGTGCTCCCCTCCCCCCAGAATTGGGCCACAGGTTACCAGTACTCAGCAGACGAAACAAAGATGTTTGTTAGACTTGTACTTTACGCCGGTATTCTGTGAGGTCGTGGTACTTCCCCGCTCGAGCCGGCCCATTCATGCAACAACAAAAGCTGATACGTGGCTCTACCACTGTTAACTCACAGCGCACACTCCGCACACGCTCCTCTCTACACGTCGTGGTGACGTCACAGTCGCCGTCTTTATGTCCAAGCTAACGGCGTAAATTGTACACAGGTTTTTGGAAAAACCCTTTCCTACGAGCCTCCCATATGGGAATCGAAAATGGGTCTCTTGACTCCAATTTCGATCACCCAACCACTTGGCTGTCGTGACGCCGTCATGTTGCACTTGAAATGCATCGAAAGGCGGTGCATTAACAGAATATGAAGCATTAACACGGCCCCGATGCATCTGTAAACTTGTTTTTATTCTGAAATACTTTGCCGGTGTCACGGCCTGCTGTAATCACTATCGGTGGATTGTCACCGTTTCTCACCACACCCCGTTAAAACCTAGCAGTGACATTAAAAAAGAGCTGACGATGAGACTCGGCGCGCTTGCAGGCTGCACATGAAGGAGGAGGCGGCGGACTACCTGCAGGCCGACACCATCCGCGCGCTGGTGAAGAAGTACTCGCAGTTCATCAACTTCCCCATCTACCTGTGGGCCGCGCGCACCGAGACCGTGGCGGAGCCCGAGGCGGAGCCCCAGGCCGCGGCCGACGAGGACGAAGACGCGCAGGTACCCCCCCTCTGTCCGCTGAGCAGTCGTCTATACTATCTGTTTACGTCGAAAGAGCTTAATCCGCCATAGGTTATTTTCCATCATTAATTAAGTAAATGAATAATAAATTTCTTCACGCAATTCCCAATACAGGGGTAGACAGAGGTCTAGTCTAGACAATTTCGTCCCTTTGACCCACCTTCCATCGAAGGTATTTTGGGATAACGAGACAGGTGGTGAGCCCGTCGCCGGGCTTTATATCTTTATATCCAACGATATAATTCGTACAAAAGGTTTTGAAAAACCCATTGGTACGAGCCTGCCATCGAACTCGGGGTCTCTTGACTCGAAATTCCGACCGCCCAACCACTCGGCTATCGTGACTCTAATTAAGTATTCCATTTATTAGGTTGAAGATGCAACGGAGGAAAAGAGTGAGCCAAAGAAGACGGAGAAAACAGTATGGGACTGGGAATTGATGAACGACAACAAGCCGATCTGGACCCGCAAGCCCAGTGAAGTAGCGGACGAGGAGTACACGCAGTTCTACAAGACTCTCACCAAGGACACCTCCGCTCCACTCGCCAGGTACCCATGTTGCCATGTTGATTTCTATGATAGACAGGTACTAATACAAACGAATAAATTTCCAAAAAAGCATACACACTGTCTGATGGACTAATTAATTGCTCATTGGTTTTAAATAACTACTATTACAAACTTATTATCTCATAAACTCATACATTGCATACAGATGCTCTAGAATTTAGATTGCAAAAATGTCTCATCTCCCATTTTACAATATAAAAATCATGTCTACATGATTTATATATCCCCATTGAAAAATACTGAATACAATACATTATTAAATGGGAAAAACTAGAATATACATTTCTCACCATTATTTAATCAGGTATCTTATTTCGCTTATACATACCACAGAGCTTAGTCTACTTGGAAGTTAAGATATGTAAAGGCCCTGTTGAAGTCAATTATTCCACAAATAAAACCATAAAGAATTATTCCAAAAACAAAACAATGACACCCATAAGATCTAACTCTTTTCCCATTGTAAGTACATTAGTGCCACCAATATGTCATCATTAGGTAAAACACAATCAAGTTTGAATCAACTTTTCTATAGTACATATAAACCAACTATAGTGTTGAATACTACTAAACAGGGTAAATCTTTAATGAAAATAAGAAAAAGAAGCAAACTAGTTCCATTACTTTTTAAGTTATATAAAAAATAATTGTTGTATTAAGGTTATATATAGTTCTTATACCAGTATGGTGTAATTTTCTGATTACTGATACTATAATTATAATTGACAAAAACCGAAAGCCATTTAGAGATCACAAAAGACCAGAGAGCATCCTGTAAATTCTCTTGAGCATTAAAGTATTTGCTTAATCAACTCTATACCAGCATCTGTTCACGTTTCATGCATTCAAGTGCATCTTCACATAAAATTAGAATATTTCTCGTTATATAATTATTACTGGTAGATTGGTATCCCTCAGTTATTGTTAAGAAAAAGGAACACCACATAGGAATGAAGTTTCTTTTTTTAAAAGTATTAAAGTTGGTATAAAGAAAATTATTCGGGTATAAATTTTTTAATATGATTATTATTTTATTTTTATTTTATTCTTGAAGGAAAGCTTACAGCTAATACAGAAAATATAAATTCAATTACAGTAAAGCAAAAAGGCTATTTAAATTAATAAAACATAAATATGTTAAACACAGATACTCCTATTTATATGAATAATAATAAAAATCTTATGTTACTGATTTTTTTCCCGGTTAGGGTACCCCTATGTATCCCATGAGGAACTGCATTCCAATTATTTTACACCACTCTGTTTGTCGTAATGTCACATTACGATAATTTAATATCGTAATGTGACATTACGACTGTAGTGTAAGCATGTGTGCAGTGTGTGTGTGTGCAGTGTGTGTGTGTGCAGTGTGTGTGCAGTATGTGCAGTGTGTGTGTGCGTGCAGGGCGCACTTCGTGGTGCAGTGTGTGTGCAGTATGTGCAGTGTGTGTGCAGTGTGTGTGCAGTAGGTGCAGTGTGTGTGCAGTATGTGCAGTGTGTGCAGTATGTGCAGTGTGTGTGTGCGTGCAGGGCGCACTTCGTGGTGCAGTGTGTGTGCAGTATGTGCAGTGTGTGTGTGCGTGCAGGGCGCACTTCGTGGCGGAGGGCGAGGTGACGTTCCGCGCGCTGCTGTTCGTGCCGCGCGTGCAGCCGCAGTGTGTGTGCAGTCTGTGCAGTGTGTGTGCAGTATGTGCAGTGTGTGTGCAGTATGTGCAGTGTGTGTGCAGTATGTGCAGTGTGTGTGTGCGTGCAGGGCGCACTTCGTGGCGGAGGGCGAGGTGACGTTCCGCGCGCTGCTGTTCGTGCCGCGCGTGCAGCCGCAGTGTGTGTGCAGTATGTGCAGTGTGTGCAGTATGTGCAGTGTGTGTGTGTGTGTGCGTGCGGGCGCACTTCGTGGTGCAGTGTGTGTGCAGTATGTGCAGTGTGTGTGTGCGTGCAGGGCGCACTTCGTGGTGCAGTGTGTGTGCAGTATGTGCAGTGTGTGTGTGCGTGCAGGGCGCACTTCGTGGCGGAGGGCGAGGTGACGTTCCGCGCTGCTGTTCGTGCCGCGCGCAGCCGCAGTGTGTGTGCAGGCGTGCAGTGTGTGCAGTGTGTGTGCGGTATGTGCAGTGTGTGTGTGCGGTATGTGCGGTGTGTGTGTGCGGTGTGTGTGTGCGTGCAGGGCGCACTTCGTGGTGCAGTGTGTGCAGTATGTGCAGTGTGTGCGTGCAGGGCGCACTTCGTGGCGGAGGGCGGTGACGTTCCGCGCTGCTGTTCGTGCCGCGTGCAGCCGCAGTGTGTGCAGTATGTGCGGTGTGTGTGCAGTATGTGCAGTGTGTGCAGTATGTGCAGTGTGTGTATGCGTGCAGGGCGCACTTCGTGGTGCAGTATGTGCAGTATGTGCAGTGTGTGCGTGCAGGGCGCACTTCGTGGCGGAGGGCGAGGTGACGTTCCGCGCGCTGCTGTTCGTGCCGCGCGTGCAGCCGCAGTGTGTGCAGTATGTGCGGTGTGTGTGCAGTATGCAGTGTGTGTGTGTGTGTGTGCAGTGTGTGCAGTATGTGCGGTGTGTGTGTGCGTGCAGGGCGCACTTCGTGGCGGAGGGCGAGGTGACGTTCCGCGCTGCTGTTCGTGCCGCGCGTGCAGCCGCAGTGTGTGTGCGGTATGTGCGGTGTGTGCAGTATGTGTGCAGTGTGTGCGGTATGTGCAGTGTGCAGTATGTGCAGTGTGTGTGTGCGTGCAGGGCGCACTTCGTGGCGGAGGGCGAGGTGACGTTCCGCGCGCTGCTGTTCGTGCCGCGCGTGCAGCCGCAGTGTGTGTGCAGTATGTGCAGTGTGTGTGCAGTGTGTGTGTGTGCATGTGCAGTGTATGTGCAGTGTGTGTGCGTGCAGGGCGCACTTCGTGGTGCAGTGTGTGTGCAGTATGTGCAGTGTGTGCAGTATGTGCGGTGTGTGTGTGCGTGCAGGGCGGCACTTCGTGGTGCAGTATGTGTGCAGTGTGTGCGGTATGTGCAGTGTGTGCGTGCAGGGCACTTCGTGGTGCAGTGTGCAGTATGTGTGTGTGTGCAGTATGTGCAGTGTGTGTGTGCGTGCAGGGCGCACGTCGTGGTGCAGTGTGTGCAGTATGTGCAGTATGTGCAGTGTGTGTGCGTGCAGGGCGCACTTCGTGGCGGAGGGCGGTGACGTTCCGCGCGCTGCTGTTCGTGCCGCGCGTGCAGCCGCAGTGTGTGTGCGGTATGTGCGGTGTGTGTGTGCAGTGTGCAGTATGTGCGGTGTGTGTGTGTGCAGTATGTGCAGTGTGTGTGTGCGTGCAGGGCGCACTTCGTGGTGCAGTGTGCAGTATGTGCAGTATGTGCGGTGTGTGTGTGCAGTGTGCAGTATGTGCGGTGTGTGTGTGTGCAGTATGTGCAGTGTGTGTGTGCGTGCAGGGCGCACTTCGTGGTGCAGTGTGCAGTATGTGCAGTATGTGCGGTATGTGCGGTGTGTGTGCGTGGGGCGCACTTCGTGGCGGAGGGCGGTGACGTTCCGCGCGCTGCTGTTCGTGCCGCGCGTGCAGCCGCGGTGTGTGTGTGCAGTATATTGCAGTGTGTGTGCGGTATGTGCAGTGTGTGCAGTATATTGCAGTGTGTGTGTGTGTGCAGTATGTGCAGTGTGCAGTGTGTGCGTGCAGGGCGCACTTCGTGGTGCAGTGAGTGTGCAGTGTGTGTGCAGTATGTGCAGTGTGTGTGTGCGTGCAGGGCGCACTTCGTGGCGGAGGGCGAGGTGACGTTCCGCGCGCTGCTGTTCGTGCCGCGCGTGCAGCCGCAGTGTGTGTGCAGTATGTGCAGTGTGTGTGTGTGCAGTATGTGCAGTGTGTGTGTGCAGTATGTGCAGTGTGTGTGTGCGTGCAGGGCGCACTTCGTGGTGCAGTGTGTGTGCAGTATGTGCAGTGTGTGTGTGCGTGCAGGGCGCACTTCGTGGCAGAGGGCGAGGTGACGTTCCGCGCGCGCTGCTGTTCGTGCCGCGTGCAGCCGCGGTGTGTGTGCGTGCAGGCGCACTTCGTGGTGCAGTGTGTGTGTGCGGTGTGTGTGCAGTATGTGCAGTGTGTGTGCAGTATGTGCAGTGTGTGTGTGCGTGCAGGGCGCACTTCGTGGCGGAGGGCGAGGTGACGTTCCGCGCGCTGCTGTTCGTGCCGCGCGTGCAGCCGCAGTGTGTGTGCAGTATGTGCAGTGTGTGCAGTATGCAGTGTGTGTGCAGTGTGTGTGTGTGTGCGGTATGTGCAGTGTGTGTACGGTATGTGCAGTGTGTGTGCGTGCAGGCGCACTTCGTGGTGCAGTGTGTGCGGTATGTGCAGTGTGTGTGTGTGTGTGTGCGTGCAGGGCGCACTTCGTGGTGCAGTGTGTGTGTGTGTGCAGTATATTGCAGTGTGTGTGTGCGTGCGGGGCGCACTTCGTGGTGCAGTGTGTGTACGGTATGTGCAGTGTGTGTGCGTGCAGGGCGCACTCGTGGTGCAGTGTGTGTGCAGTATATTGCGGTGTGTGTGCAGTATGTGTGTGTGCAGGGCGCACTTCGTGGCGGAGGGCGAGGTGACGTTCCGCGCGCTGCTGTTCGTGCCGCGCGTGCAGCCGCAGTGTGTGTGCAGTATGTGCAGTGTGTGTGCAGTATGTGCAGTGTGTGTGCAGTATGTGCAGTGTGTGTGTGCGTGCAGGGCGCACTTCGTAGCGGAGGGCGAGGTGACGTTCCGCGCGCGCTGCTGTTCGTGCCGCGCGCAGCCGCAGTGTGTGTGCAGCATGTGCAGTGTGTGTGTGCAGTATGTGCAGTGTGTGTGCAGTATGTACGGTGTGTGTGCAGTATATTGCGGTGTGTGTGTGTGTGCGTGCGGGGCGCACTTCGTGGTGCAGTGTGTGTGCAGGCGCACTTCGTGGCGGAGGGCGAGGTGACGTTCCGCGCGCTGCTGTTCGTGCCGCGCGTGCAGCCGCAGTGTGTGTGCAGTATGTGCAGTGTGTGTGTGTGTGCAGTATGTGCAGTGTGTGTGTGCGTGCAGGGCGCACTTCGTGGTGCAGTGTGTGTGCAGTATGTGCAGTGTGTGTGTGCGTGCAGGGCGCACTTCGTGGTGCAGTGTGTGTGCAGTATGTGCAGTGTGTGTGCAGTATGTGCAGTGTGTGTGTAGTATGTGCAGTGTGTGTGCGTGCAGGCGCACTTCGTGGCGGAGGGCGAGGTGACGTTCCGCGCTGCTGTTCGTGCCGCGCGCAGCCGCAGTGTGTGTGCGTGCGGGGCGCACTTCGTGGTGCAGTGTGTGTGCAGTATGTGCAGTGTGTGTGTGTGTGCAGTATGTGCAGTGTGTGTGTGTGCAGTATGTGCAGTGTGTGTGTGCGTGCAGGGCGCACTTCGTGGTGCAGTGTGTGCAGTATGTACGGTGTGTGTGCAGTATGTGTGCAGTGTGTGTGCAGGGCGCACTTCGTGGTGCAGTGTGTGTGCAGTATGTTACGGTGTGTGTGTGTGCGTGCAGGGCGCACTTCGTGGTGCAGTGTGTGTGCAGTATGTGCGGTGTGTGTGTGTGCAGTATATTGCAGTGTGTGTGCATGTGCAGTGTGTGTGCGTGGGGCGCACTTCGTGGTGCAGTGTGTGCAGTGTGTGTGCAGTATGTACGGTGTGTGTGTGCAGTATGCAGTGTGTGTGCAGGCGCACTTCGTGGTGCAGTGTGTGTGCAGTATGTTCAGTGTGTGTGTGCGTGGGGCGCACTTCGTGGTGCAGTGTGTGCAGTGTGTGTGCAGTATGTGCAGTGTGTGTGTGCAGTGTGTGTGCGTGGGGCGCACTTCGTGGTGCAGTGTGTGTGCAGTATGTGCAGTGTGTGTGTGCGTGCAGGGCGCACTTCGTGGCGGAGGGCGAGGTGACGTTCCGCGCGCGCTGCTGTTCGTGCCGCGCGTGCAGCCGCAGTGTGTGTGCAGTATGTGCAGTGTGTGTGTGCGGTATGTGCGGTGTGTGCAGTATGTGCGGTGTGTGTGTGCGTGGGGCGCACTTCGTGGCGGAGGGCGAGGTGACGTTCCGCGCGCTGCTGTTCGTGCCGCGCGTGCAGCCGCAGTGTGTGCAGTGTGTGTGCAGTATGCAGTGTGTGTGCAGTATGTGCAGTGTGTGTGCAGTATGTGCAGTGTGTGTGTGCGTGCAGGGCGCACTTCGTGGCGGAGGGCGAGGTGACGTTCCGCGCGCTGCTGTTCGTGCCGCGCGTGCAGCCGCAGTGTGTGTGCAGTATGTGCAGTGTGTGTGTGTGCAGTATGTGCAGTGTGTGTGCAGTATGTGCAGTGTGTGCAGTATATTGCGGTGTGTGTGTGCGTGCAGGGCGCACTTCGTGGCGGAGGGCGAGGTGACGTTCCGCGCGCTGCTGTTCGTGCCGCGCGTGCAGCCGCAGTGTGTGTGCAGTATGTGCAGTGTGTGTGCAGTATGTGCAGTGTGTGTGCAGTATGTGCAGTGTGTGTGTGCGTGCAGGGCGCACTTCGTGGCGGAGGGCGAGGTGACGTTCCGCGCGCTGCTGTTCGTGCCGCGCGTGCAGCCCGCCGACAGCTTCAACCGCTACGGCACCAAGACCGACCACATCAAGCTCTACGTGCGCCGCGTCTTCATCACCGACGAGTTCAACGACCTCATGCCCAACTATCTGTCCTTCATACAGGTGGGTCTACGCATCGATACCTCTACTTATGTTGTCACCGAATAATGTAATGGCCAATGAAAAAAAAATATCATTTTTCCGACAGGGTATTGTGGACTCCGACGACCTGCCGCTCAATGTGAGTCGTGAAACTCTTCAACAACATAAACTCATCAAAATCATCAAGAAGAAGCTTGTGCGCAAGGCTCTTGACATGCTCAAGAAAATTCCTGATGATGAATACGAACATTTCTGGAAGGAATACTCCACCAAGTAAATTTATTCTTTCAGTCTACTATGAGTATTCATATATTTATAATAATTATTATTCTGCAATATGTATTAGGCAATCAACGGCCTTGGTGATATCGGTTTAAGTATATGCCATCCCCTTTCTTCCCTTGGGTGTTGTAAGAAACAAGCTACAAGGTGCGAGGTGCATTCCTATCGTCAATCCGGTTGCCGCGGCCTTGACTATTACGGCACCAGCAATTTAGTCCACTGCTTGTGGCCGTTATAAATGTATTTATTGAGTGCTCACGGGATTAAAAGCGTTCACACATCACACGGATAAACTCGAGATAGATCACCTGATGCTCTATTGTAATTTGACTTTTATAATGACTGTAAAAAATATCACGCCATTTCCAATACAGTGGTAGACATAGGTCAAGTCCAGACAATTAAGTCCGACAGGCGGTGAGAGCCCGTCGCCGTCCTTATAACCAAGCCAACTATATGTATCGTACATAGGTTTTTGGTAAAACCCATTGGTACGAGCCACCTGGAGATCGAAATCGGCTCTCTCGACTCGAACTCCGACTTGGAGAGTCCCAAGAGGACTAGAAGCCTTGAAGGTTGTAGGCTTCCCGCTCAAAGCGAGTGGCTCGCGATGTCTGACGCGCGGCGCCCGCAGCATCAAGCTGGGCGTGATGGAGGAGCCCGGCAACCGCTCGCGGCTGGCCAAGCTGCTGCGCTTCCGCTCGTCGCGCGGCGGCACCACCTTCCTGGCGGACTACGTGGCGCGCATGCGGCCGCGGCAGGCGCACATCTACTACGTCGCCGGCTCCAGCCAAGCAGAGGTGAAAGAGAGGGAGTTAAAATTATTATACGACTGTAGGGGCGAATAGACGGAGCTGAAGTTCTGTCGTGTGATCTGAAGCACACTCGGTCTATTTAGACTTGGACTGTGTAGTTCATGATGTTAAAAAAAATGTCTTCACGCAATTCCCAATACAGGGGTAGACAGGTCGAGTCTATGACAATTAGACAATTAAGTCCCTTTGACCCACCTTCCACCGAAGATATTTTCGGGACAACGTGACAGGTGGTGAGCCCGTCGCCGTCTTTATGTCCAAGCCAACGATGAAATAAGTACATAAGTTTTATAATGTTGCTTTGTCTAATTATAAATTAACTTTTTGTTTCGAAAATATTATCTCCATTATTATCCTATGGTAACACCACTCTCACCGCCTACCGCCGCGACAGGTGGAGAAGTCGCCGTTCGCGGAGCGTCTGGTGCGCGCGGGCTACGAGGTGCTGTACCTGACGGAGGCCGTGGACGAGTACTGCCTGTCCTCGCTGCCCGAGTTCGACGGCAAGAAATTCCAGAACATAGCCAAAGAAATTTTCGACCTGGATGAGAGTAAGTCCCTTTCTTATAAGTATAAAAAATGTTTCCTTTTTTGGGTAGAAATTTTTTAGCTGCTGTAGTGAATTCTTTCGATGGAAACGAAAAAGCATGATGCGAGGGAAATTTTTTCTCCTCCTTGAAGTTAATGGAAAAAAGAGTAGGAGAGTCACTCTCCTACTCTGTGTCAAGAGCGAGTCTCAAGTTTCACTTTTGAAGTTTGTGTTTATGTTAATTATCGATATTTGTATACGCAAATAAGAGATATACTCGTACACCAGAGTCAGTAACCACCCACACACCCTCCTTCCCCAATTATGGGGGAGGGGGCACTCTAAGCGAGGCAACGCATCTGTTAAGCCTCTGGTATTGCGAGTGTTCATGGGCGGCGGCAATCACTTAACATCACATGAGCCATCTGCTCGTTTGCCTCCCTTTCCTATAAAAAAAAAGTAACAATGAGAGTCCTTTAAAAAAAAAAATTATCAAGCCCAACAGATAATGCATTTGGAAAAAACATTTAAGGTAAATTGCACTAATTATTATTTAATAAATTAGAAATTCAAATGATTATTGAGATTCCGTCGGATGGTATTGTGAGCGACTGTGTAACGTGTCCAGGCGAGCAGCAGAAGGAGCGGCTGGAGGAGCAGAAGCGGCAGCTGGAGCCGCTGACGCGCTGGCTGGGCGACAAGCTCGCCGCCTGGATCACACGCGCCGCCGTGTCGCGGCGCCTGGCGCGCTCGCCCGCCGCGCTCGTCGCCACCGTGTTCGGCTGGACCGGCAACATGGAGCGACTGGCGCTCTCCAACGCGCACCAGAAGGTACAGCACTGCAGCACTGCAGCGCTGCAGCGGCGACATGGAGCGACTGGCGCTCTCCAACGCGCACCAGAAGGTACAGCACTGCAGCGCTGCAGCGGCGACATGGAGCGACTGGCGCTCTCAACGCACCAGAAGGTACAGCGCTGCAGCGCTGCAGCACTGCAGCGCTGCAGCGGCGACATGGAGCGACTGGCGCTCTCAACGCGCACCAGAAGGTACAGCGCTGCAGCACTGCAGCGCTGCGGCAGCGACATGGAGCGACTGGCGCTCTCAACGCACCAGAAGGTACAGCACTGCAGCGCTGCAGCGGCGACATGGAGCGACTGGCGCTCTCCAACGCGCACCAGAAGGTACAGCACTGCAGCGCTGCAGCGCTGCAGCGCTGCGGCAGCGACATGGAGCGACTGGCGCTCTCAACGCACCAGAAGGTACAGCACTGCAGCGCTGCAGCGGCGACATGGAGCGACTGGCGCTCTCCAACGCGCACCAGAAGGTACAGCACTGCAGCGCTGCAGCGGCGACATGGAGCGACTGGCGCTCTCCAACGCGCACCAGAAGGTACAGCACTGCAGCGCTGCAGCGCTGCAGCGGCGACATGGAGCGACTGGCGCTCTCCAACGCGCACCAGAAGGTACAGCACTGCAGCGCTGCAGCGGCGACATGGAGCGACTGGCGCTCTCCAACGCGCACCAGAAGGTACAGCACTGCAGCACTGCAGCGCTGCAGCGGCAACATGGAGGGAGGATTTGCCATAGTTGCCGCAGTTGGCAAGTGGACTGGCGGATCATTTTCGGTATAATTATTTTGGTCTGATATTTTTGGAGATGGTTATCCCGCCATCTATCGGTTACCGTCACGACATTCAAGGCTGTTTCCCTTTCTCATCTCTTACGACACCCACGGGGAGAAAGGTAATAGCTTTATTCTTACATGGTTACCATATGGTAAATAGTACGGTGGTACTGTTACCATGGTATTATTTAAATTTCATTAGTAGTGTTTTATTGTTTAATTTGCAATATTCTTGAAGTGAATACAATGTGCGCGCGGTGTGCAGGCGGACGACGCGCAGCGCAAGCACCACCTGTCGCAGAAGAAGCTGCTGGAGCTGAACCCGCGGCACCCCGTGGTGCTGGAGCTGCTGCGGCGCGTGCGCGAGGACCCCGCCGACCCGCTGGCCGAGCGCGCCGCGCACACGCTCTACCGCACCGCCGCGCTCAGGTACCGCTCCGCTCTACCGCTCCGCTCTACCGCTCCGCTCTACGCTCCGCTCTACGCACCGCCGCGCGCTCAGGTACCGCTCCGCTCTACCGCACCGCCGCGCTCAGGTACCGCTCCACCGCTCTACCGCTC
The DNA here is from genome assembly GCA_029286605.1 of Sericinus montela. Classification (NCBI taxonomy): domain Eukaryota; kingdom Metazoa; phylum Arthropoda; class Insecta; order Lepidoptera; family Papilionidae; genus Sericinus; species Sericinus montela. The sequence goes on from JAGSMR010000131.1 coordinate 383,212, forward strand.
CGCTCTACCGCACCGCCGCGCTCAGGTACCGCTCCACCGCTCTACCGCTCCGCTCTACCGCACCGCCGCGCTCAGGTACCGCTCCACCGCTCTACCGCTCCGCTCTACCGCACCGCCGCGCTCAGGTACCGCTCGCTCTACCACCGCCGCGCTCCAGGTACCGCTCCGCTCTGCTCCGCTCTACCGCTCGCTCTACCGCACCACCGCCGCGCTCAGTACCGCTCCGCTCTACCGCTCCGCTCCTACCGCACCGCCGCTCAGGTACCGCTCCGCTCTACCGCACCGCCGCTCAGGTACCGCTCGCTCTACCGCTCCGCTCCTACCGCACCGCCGCGCTCCAGGTACCGCTCCGCTCTACCGCTCCGCTCACCGCACCGCCGCTCAGGTACCGCTCCGCTCTACCGCTCCGCTCTACCGCACCGCCGCGCTCAGGTACCGCTCGCTCTACCGCTCCGCCTACCGCTCCGCTCTACCGCACCGCCGCGCGCTCAGGTACGCTCCGCTCTACCGCACCGCCGCACTCAGGTACCGCTCCGCTCTACCGCTCCGCTCACCGCTCCGCTCTACCGCACCGCCGCTCAGGTACCGCTCCGCTCACCGCACCGCCGCCGCGCTCAGGTACCGCTCCGCTCTACCGCACCGCCGCTCAGGTACCGCTCCGCTCTACCGCACCGCTCTACCGCACCGCCGCGCTCAGGTACCGCTCCACCGCTCTACCGCTCGCTCTACCGCTCCGCCTACCGCACCGCCGCGCTCGGGTGCCGCTCCGCTCTACCACCGCCGCGCTCGGTACCGCTCCGCTCACCGCACCGCCGCTCTCAGGTACCGCTCGCTCTACCGCTCCGCTCTACCGCATCGCCGCGCTCAGGTGCCGCTCCGCTCTACCGCACCGCCGCTCAGGTACCGCTCCACTCTACCGCTCCGCTCTACCGCACCGCCGCGCTCAGTACCGCTCCGCTCTACCGCACCGCCGCGCTCAGGTACCGCTCCACCGCTCTACCGCTCCGCTCTACCGCACCGCCGCGCTCAGTACCGCTCCGCTCTACCGCTCCGCTCTGCCGCTCCGCTCTACCGCACCGCCGCTCTCAGGTACCGCTCCGCTCTACCGCTCCGCTCTACCGCATCGCCGCGCTCGGTACCGCTCCGCTCTACCGCTCCGCTCTACCGCACCGCCGCTCAGGTACCGCTCCACCGCTCTACCGCTCCGCTCTACCGCACCGCCGCGCTCAGGTACCGCTCCACCGCTCTACCGCACCGCCGCGCTCAGGTACCGCTCCACCGCTCTACCGCTCCGCTCTACCGCACCGCCGCGCTCAGGTACCGCTCCACTCTACCGCTCCGCTCCTACCGCACCGCCGCGCTCAGGTACCACTCCGCTCTACCGCATCGCCGCGCTCGGGTACCGCTCCGCTCTACCGCTCCGCTCCTACCGCACCGCCGCGCTCAGAGTACCGCTCCGCTCTACCGCTCGCTCTACCGCATCGCCGCGCTCAGGTACCGCTCGCTCTACCGCTCCGCTCTACCGCACCGCCGCGCTCGAGTACCGCTCCGCTCTACCGCACCGCCGCACTCAGGTACCGCTCCGCTCTACCGCACCGCCGCGCTCAGGTACCGCTCCGCTCTGCTCCGCTCTACCGCTCGCTCTACCGCACCACCGCGCTCAGGTACGCTCCGCTCTACCGCTCGCTCTACCGCTCGCTCTACCGCACCGCCGCGCTCAGTACCGCTCCGCTCTACCGCTCCGCCTACCGCTCCGCTCTACCGCTCGCTCTACCGCACGCCGCGCTCAGGTACCGCTCCGCTCTACCGCTCCGCTCTACCGCTCGCTCTACCGCTCGCTCTACCGCACCGCCGCGCTCAGGTACCGCTCCACCGCTCTACCGCTCCGCTCTACCGCACCGCCGCGCTCAGGTACCGCTCCACCGCTCTACCGCTCCGCTCTACCGCACCGCCGCGCTCAGGTACCGCTCCGCTCTACCGCACCGCCGCGCTCAGGTACCGCTCCGCTCTACCGCACCGCCGCGCTCAGGTACCGCTCTACCGCTCCGCTCTACCGCACCGCCGCGCTCAGGTACCGCTCTACCGCTCCGCTCTGCCGCACCGCCGCGCTCAGGTACCGTGTAGCGGATAATGTGCTGCAGGAAAAGGGTAGCTCCCCGCCAGGTCGGGCGATCGTGACCTGGGCAGGACGTCTCCTCCACCAGTGTGCGCTATCGGTAATCGTATATATGGAATGTAATAGTGCGAACTTCGATAGCGCGATGTAGGACGTCGATGTGTTTCCTGAATCTGCCATTAGCGAGCTTCTAATGTGGAGTCATAGATGTCGCCACAACCGCACGTACTGCAGTGCTGACTGTGCCGCACTGTGCCGCACCGTGCTGCTGCACACGGCACATGGCGGTGTCGCTCTCACAGTTTGCAGGTGTGTCAACGTGTGCGCGGCCACTTGCAGGTCGGGCTACATGCTGCAGGAGGGGCAGGCCGTGGAGTTCGCGGAGGCCGTGGAGAGCATGCTGCAGCAGTCGCTGGGCCTGCCGCCCGGCGCCGCGCCCGACGAGGACGACCTCGAGGCCGACGCCGAGGCCGAGGCCGAGGCAGAGGCCGAGGCCGAGGCAGAGGCCGAGGCAGAGGCCGAGGCAGAGGCCGAGGCAGAGGCCGAGGCAGAGGCCGAGGCAGAGGCCGAGGCCGACGCCGAGGCCGAGGCAGAGGCCGAGGCAGAGGCCGAGGCAGAGGCCGAGGCAGAGGCCGAGGCAGAGGCCGAGGCAGAGGCCGAGGCAGAGGCCGAGGCAGAGGCCGAGGCAGAGGCCGAGGCAGAGGCCGAGGCAGAGGCCGAGGCAGAGGCCGAGGCAGAGGCCGAGGCAGAGGCCGAGGCAGAGGCCGAGGCAGAGGCCGAGGCAGAGGCCGAGGCAGAGGCCGAGGCAGAGGCCGAGGCAGAGGCCGAGGCAGAGGCCGAGGCAGAGGCCGAGGCAGAGGCCGAGGCAGAGGCCGAGGCAGAGGCCGAGGCAGAGGCCGAGGCAGAGGCCGAGGCAGAGGCCGAGGCAGAGGCCGAGGCAGAGGCCGAGGCAGAGGCCGAGGCAGAGGCCGAGGCAGAGGCCGAGGCAGAGGCCGAGGCAGAGGCCGAGGCAGAGGCCGAGGCAGAGGCCGAGGCAGAGGCCGAGGCAGAGGCCGAGGCAGAGGCCGAGGCAGAGGCCGAGGCAGAGGCCGAGGCAGAGGCCGAGGCAGAGGCCGAGGCAGAGGCCGAGGCAGAGGCCGAGGCAGAGGCCGAGGCAGAGGCCGAGGCAGAGGCCGAGGCAGAGGCCGAGGCAGAGGCCGAGGCAGAGGCCGAGGCAGAGGCCGAGGCAGAGGCCGAGGCAGAGGCCGAGGCAGAGGCCGAGGCAGAGGCCGAGGCAGAGGCCGAGGCAGAGGCCGAGGCAGAGGCCGAGGCAGAGGCCGAGGCAGAGGCCGAGGCAGAGGCCGAGGCAGAGGCCGAGGCAGAGGCCGAGGCAGAGGCCGAGGCAGAGGCCGAGGCAGAGGCCGAGGCAGAGGCCGAGGCAGAGGCCGAGGCAGAGGCCGAGGCAGAGGCCGAGGCAGAGGCCGAGGCAGAGGCCGAGGCAGAGGCCGAGGCAGAGGCCGAGGCAGAGGCCGAGGCAGAGGCCGAGGCAGAGGCCGAGGCAGAGGCCGAGGCAGAGGCCGAGGCAGAGGCCGACGCCGAGGCCGAGGCCGAGGCAGAGGCCGAGGCCGAGGCCGACGCCGACGCGGCCGCAGACGAGCACGACGAGCTGTAACGCCGCCCGCGCTGTCTGCTGCGATGTTTGCATTTCATTCCTTAGTTATATTTCCACGCTCACGGTGACTGAGCTCAGCCGCTGACACGCGACTGTCTCGTCGGCAGACGCACCGGTCGTCTCTAAACGATCCTACCTGGTCACTGCCGCGCCGTCGCCGCATTACTTAACTCGGAACACATTAAGACTGTATTTTTTATATTCAGTATAAGTGAGTTTATGTATGATGATTTGTGAAGTGTTAGCGATGTAAATAAATAATATTTATTATTATGGTAATTTTTTTTTTTTTTAAATCTATACATATCAAATTGGAGTGTCTGTTTGTAATATTGAAATCACCATTTTTTTTACCACGTACACACATCAAAATAACATATTTTTACAATTATTGTCTGCCTGTCTGTTCCGGCTAATCTCTGAAACGGCTGATCAGTTTTTAACGTCTCATGGCTGCTTTTATTTTAGAAACATAATTATGTTTCGAAAAAGTCACGATAGCCGAATGGTTGGGTGGTCGGAATTACGAGTCGAGAGAACCGAGTTTTCAGCAGAGGTCCAGACAACACCTTTCACCGAAGACATTTATTAAGACAACGTGATGGAGATTTGCCTATATGGGGTAATTCGGTAGATGCTGTGGCGTCATATCGAGCTCATTGCACACCTATATTTAAAGAACTAAAAATCTTCCCTTGCCGTGTCAATACATACACAAACTTTTGTGTAATCGTTAAAAAATACCCTACACTTTTTCATCTACGTGGTACAATATTAGGAAAAAACAGCAGCAGGGATCCGACTAATCTTTTCTTATCCCGCCAAAGACTATAAATTTATAGCAACAATGCTTACTGCATGGCTTTACCTGCGGGCCTTCGTTCTCGCAGGTCTCCTCAGATGACGCTGTAAAGGCCTCCGGGCCAACAGCATCCCGTGGATGGTTTTTAGTCGGTATGTTTCTCCTTCTGAGATCCGAGTCCGACTCTGTTCGTTTCGGTGGCCTCCCGGTCAGGAAACGTTCGTGCTTAAAGCATTTTCCTCCACGGTTATCAAAAAAAAAAAAAAAAATTACTGCATGGCGATAAAAATTAGAGAACTACGTAAGATATTAGAGAACTACCGTATATTAATTTTCTATATGTAGTGTAATACCGTATATGAAATCCAAAGATGTCATTCAAATCAAATCATTTATTAGATAAATAAATAAATAAATATCTTCACGCAATTCCCAATACAGGGGTAGACAGAGGTCTAGTCTAGACAATTAAGTCCCTTTGACCCACCTTCCACCGAAGATATTTTCGGGACAACGTGACAGGTGGTGAGCCCGTCGCCGCCTTCATGTCCAAGCCAACGATGAAATTAGTACATAAGTTTTTTGAAAAACTCATTGGTACTGCCACCTGGGGATCGAACTCAGGTCTCACGACTCGAAATTCCGACCACCCAACAACTCGGCTATCGTGAAATCATTTATTCATCGATATAAGAATGTACGTTCGTTTATCGATAGTAATTTGTTTAATCTACCTCCGTTTCGTAATGAGGTTCCTCTAACGGAGAAGAAACTCTGTAGGTATCTTCTTTTTTGATCAATCTTTTTTGTAGTAATATAATGTATTATACAAATGTGATGTCACATTTTCTAAAAATAGCTTGGGAGCGATCACCTCATTCCCAGGCAGGGGTTACTCCGATTAATATATTAATTTATATTATAATAACCCTTCTTACAAAGTTTTTCTTCAATAAATTTCTTAAACCTGTTAATAGGCGGGCTTTTCACATTTACCGGCATTTTTTTGTACAAGTATATACAACACTTTATGAACGAGTTACTTACTCTATGAAGTCATTAAGCACATCAGAAGTCTTGCTAAATGTATTATTGTTTTTATGCACATATATTATGCATACATTTTTATATCTATATTGAGAGGCCAGTGTTAAAATATTAATTTCTTTAAATTTCTCTCTAAGAGATACTCTAGAATTTAGACAATATGTAGCTCGTATGACCCTCTTTTGTAAAACAAATACTGTTTCTAAGTCAACTGCATGACTCCATAGCAGAATACCATATGACATTATGGTATGGAAGTAAGAAGAATAAACGAGGTCCAGCCGTTTGTACATCAGTTAAGAACCTTTTTTTTCTTACAGCATATGCTGCAGAACTTAACCTAATCGCAAGTTGGGATATATGGGGGCCTCATTGAAACCTTGCATCGAGAGTTATTCCAAGAAAAACAGCCGTATCCATAAAGCTCAACCCTTTCTCATTTATTAGTACATTGGTATCAATCAAATGTTTACATAAGGTGTCGAAAATTTTAAGCATTTAGTCTTATTGCTATTTAAATGTAAAATATTAGCATTGAAACAATGACTACTTTTGACATAGCATCATTTACCTCATTAAGTTTATTATCAGCAAAAAAAAACTATATCGTGTTTATTCCCATTAATATAATTATTAGGAAGGTAAATCATTAATATAAATATAAATATCTTCACTCAATTCCCAATACAGCGGTGGACAGAGGTCTAGTCTAGAAAATTAAATCCCTTCGACCCGCCTTCCGAAGATATAGTCACGATAGCCGAGTGGTTGGGTGGTCGGAATTTCGAATCAAGAGACCCGAGTTCGATACCCAGGTGGCAGGCTCGTACCAATGGGTTTTTCAAAAACTTCTGTACGAATTATATCGTTGGTTTGGACATAAAGACGGCGACTCATCACCTATCATTAATATAAATGAGAAAAAGAAATGGACCGAGAATCGAGCCCTGCGGTACGCCTACAGCTACCGTCGGTCTAGAGGAACAACCACCATTGATTACCACTCTTTCAATTTTATTACATAAATAAGATTTAATTAGTCGGTCAAGAGCTATATTTCTGATACCGTAGTGCTGTAATTTCCTGATACGTGTTTCATGATGAACGTAATCAAAAGCCTTAGAGATCACTTAAGACGCCAAAAGCATCCTGTGATATCTCCCAAGTTTCACATATATGCTTAATTAGCATCGGTTGTTGAGCGACCCCTTGTAAAACCAAACTGATCGTGGTATAATAGTTTGTTTAAATTAAAATATCTTAATAGTTGAATAAGAATTAATTTTTTCGAAATATTTATAATAATAACATTTATATATAAACTTAGGTTTTGTTAGTACCGAAATAGGCCTAAAGTTGGTGAGGTCTACTAGATTTAAATAAAGATATTACTTTGCTTTATGAGATCAGGAAATACACCAAGACTACTATTAAATATTATGGACAATAAAATCGAAGGAAACACCTTTAAGAGTGTCGACGAAGCCCGAAACATAGGCCTTCTTATGGACAGCCAGCTACATTTTGAGAGTCATGTGTTGTAATTACGATCCTGCTTCTGTAGGCTTACTCTTAGCACAAATACACAATTAGTTGTTCCCAAATTTTGTCTAATCGCAAAACCAAGTTTATGTTCATAAAATTACATCGACAATATCTGTTAGATTTCCCAAAGGTTGGGTTAAGTAAAAAATATGTAAAATATTTTTAAATGCGTTCCTAAATACGAATTCTTTAGTACTCTGTATTGCTATATATGTACAACGACATCAATGTGTAATTGATCACTATGCTTATTTTACATTATGGCACTTAACAGACTCTTTTAATTTTTATAGCATCTTTTTCTTATTAAAACTAATGGATTTTGATAATATTGTGATTCCTTGTACTTCTATACAGGATACGTCGCGCAATTAGGTAGATGTTGGCTGAAAATCAGCGTTGCTATTAACATCGCGACATTATGCTGAGACAGACCGTTTCATTTGACACGACGCGAGCCTTTGTTATTGGTACTCGACATATGCTTGTCGGCGTAGGGCAGTCCACGTGAGGCAACAACCCGGGCATGCAGAGTAGCTCCTCTACGGCGTAGATCTTCTGGAGGATGCCCTCCGTTTTCTTGAACTGACCAAAGAAGATACAGCCCGGTCGTCCATGCCTTGCCCGGATGGGCCGGATGTATTCGGGTCGAAGCCCAGGTCCCGGAAGGCATCCATGATCTCTTCCGGTTCGGTGTGCACCGGGAGTCCTCGGATTGCTACCTTGAGACCTCTCTCGGCCGGCAGCGAGTAGGTGAACCAGGCCAGGTTCTCCTCCGCCTCCAGCTTTGAGAGGTATCTCTGAAGGAATCGGAACTCGGTGTCCGATTCTGGTATGAAACGGACACCTTTGCCGTAGGGACGGCCGTTGGGCCGATGACCCAAGGCTTGGGCAATCTCCTTGAAGTGGCGGGGCCAGTTCGGAAACTGCTCCACTACCAGCGGTGGGAAGCGTGGTTTCCTAGCTGGTCCGCCGGTGTCTGCATGCCTGGGGGCCGACGCCTGTTGCCCCGCCGATGGTTGGCAAGGCTTGGCCAGTATATCACTATACGACGTACTGGGCGTCGGCTTACCTTCTTCTGCGGGAGATGGTGATGGTGAAGTAGAGGCCGGTGGGTGCGAGCGTGATGTTGGTGCGCTCGTGGTTGCGGTTGCCGCAGGTGTTCTGGGAGCGCTAGAGCTCTTTGGTGGGGTGCTCGGTGGACGCGTAACTGGGGCACGCGGTGCCGACATCAGTGGCCCCAAAGGGGTACTCGGAGGCAGCGATACCTTTGAGGCATGCTGAGGCCGCCGGGGCTTTGGCGCCGGTGTGGTGAGCGGCGTCTTGGTAGTTATTAGAGGGGGAGAGCAAGGATCGCCCGCCGCAGTGACAGTAGTGGCCGCAGGTGGGTCACAGTGTGTCTGCTGCGGGGGACGTGTGAGCTCGTCACAGATCCGCTTGCTCTGCATCTCCTCTTCTGGACTCCTAGCGGCCCGCTCTGGGTAAATACTGTCTAGTACCTGGTCGTCGGTTTGAGCATTAAGTTCCTCCAGGATTCGTGCTTCGTCAGGGGTACTCTTACCCAAGCTGCGTCAAATCTTTGGAGCTTTTGCTCCAGATAGGCAATGAACTGGTCAGAAGTCGCGGCCGAGAAAAGTCCAAGCTTCTTCAGCCGCTTCTGAAATGACAGTTGGAACTCGGTCTGCGAGCGCGGCGAAAGGTCCTTCAATTTGAATTCGGCCATCGGGGTGCTCGGCATACGGTCGTCCGAGTCACTATCCTCAGGCTCGGAGTGGGCCCCTCCAGAGGGCGTGGCAGATGAGCTGCTGCTCATCCTTGCGGCGATTGGTGCTGAGTTGCCCGCGACCTTTAATCGCGGCCACAGCGTGTCGCTCAGGTGACCCCCACCCAGGCAAACCCGCACGGGGCACCGGGTTTCGGGGATCGGGCGACCGACGCGGGCCGCAGGGCGCTCGAGGTGTCGGCAGCGACGCTCGTCTCGCAGAGACGAGGCGGTGGTTTTCAACACTATACAATTATAGTCCAAAAACACACCAGTATTCAGGAGCAGGTCCGAACGGTTACAACAGTAGTGTTCCAACTCAGCGACTGTCCCTGAAGCCCCGAGAATATTCTGAAGACACTATACATCAGAAGTCAAATGACATTGACAATGTGTTGTCAAAGTAGTCAAATCCGCTCTGTCACTTCTTGTATCGACCCCACTCAAGCGCATTACTTGACTTTTCCGAAGACTTTTAATAGATGGCGTTGTAACCAAAATTGTTGTCTTATCTTGATTCTGCGACATGCTTTTTTTACCATTTCTGTATATTAGTATTTTATACCCTGGTGTCTGTGTTAATGAAATAATTCTAATTCTATCCAGAGCATCGGTACTTGCTACTAGTGATGGTTGAAGACAGCAAAGTAACTATAGGCTGCTGTAGTTGTTTACAATTACAACTTGGTTCGTTCATTTTTTTTTAAATAATCAAATCGAATCACTTCATACGGCTCTTCGATCGACAGGCTCATCATCTGTCACGTAGTCCCGAAAATATCTGCTTTGGAAGGTGGGTCAAAGAGACTTAATTGTCTAGACTAGACCTCTGTCTACCCTTAGTTGTGAACTATGTGAAGATATTTATTTATAAAATATAAAAAAATTTCTTGCGGGCCCGGGAGATGTAGTCTTGCCTTGGAACCTGTTTGCCACGCCACCTGCAGAGACCAAATGCCATTTCTTAACTCACCAGTGCAGTTAGTGCAGCGGAAAACATGTGTGGGACTATGAAGAGGTAGCAGTAAAAAGGGTGATGCATGGTGGAATGACGAAGTGAAAGAAGCAGTAAATAAGAAGAAGAAGACATGGTTAGACTATTTAGCCTCTAGGAATGATAAGATTATGAGAGAGAAGATGATAGATAGCCGAAAAGCTGGACAGCATAGATGTCAGGAAAGAATGTGTGGAAGAAATATGGCAGAGCCTTAGAGATGGAATGGTTAGTGCAGCGGAAGACGTGTGTGGAACTGTGAAAAGAGGTAGTAGTAAAAAGGGTGATGCATGGTGGAATGACGAAGTGAAAGAAGCAGTAAATAAGAAGAAGAAAACATGGTTAGACTACTTAGCCTCTAGGAAAGATAAGGTTATGAGAGAGAAGATGATAGAAAGATATAAGCTGCAGAAGGTTCCCACGAAAGCATTGATTGAGGTAGTGCGTGAAAGGTGTAGAATGGAAGCGGACGAAAGGTTGCCGCGCAACTATAAGGAGAACTCCAAGCTTGACTGGAAAGAGGTTGGAAGGACCCGAAGTGGTGCGACAGCCTTGAGAATGAATAAAGTGCTTTCGGGAACCAACTTCCTTTCGAAAAAATCGTCATGCAGCGATGGAGTGAGTTTTATAGAGAAATGTATGCGTGCGATGATCTTAGTGAAGTATTCGAGTGTGATCTTTTGTGGATCTTGAAAAGGCATTTGATAAGGTTGTAAGGAAGAATATGTGGGAACTGTCGCCGGGGTATGGTGTGGATGGCCCACTGCTAAGGGCTGTTCAATCGCTCTATTGTGACTGCAAAGCCTGTGTGCGGGTAGGGCATGACCTGACACCCATGTTTAACGTCCAAACGGGCGTAAAACAGGATTGTGTCATGTCCTCCTGGCTGTTCATATTGTATCTCGATAGCTGTTTACAAAAGCTGAAAAGATAGTTGTTGTGGTGTGAAATTGGGTGACATAAAAGTAAATTGTCTGTTGTATGCCGATGACGCAGTGCTTATTGCACCGTCAGAAGCAGAACTGCAGGCATTAGTGACGTGTATGAAAGAGGAAAGTGAAAATAAAGGTCTTCGTTTGAATGCTAGTAAAACTATGGTTCAGTTATTTGAAAGGGAAAAAGATAGAAACGAAGCATGAAATATGGGTAAATATGGAATGTCTAGAACAGATGAATAAGATTGTATACTTGGGTAGTGCTTTTAGCCGGGATGGAAGATGTGATTACATGAAGATAAGTCACGATAGCCGAGTTGGGTGGTCGGAATTGCGAGTCGTGAGACCCGAGTTCGATCCACAGGTGGCAGTACCAATGAGTTTTTCAAAAAACTTATGTACGAATTTCATCGTTGGCTTGGACATAAAAGACGGCGACCGGCTCACCACCTGTCACGTTGTCCCGAAAATATCTTCGGTGGAAGGTGGGTCAAAGGGACTTAATTGTCTAGACTTGACCTCTGTCTACCCCTGTATTGGGAAGATGTGACATAGATGTGGACAGTCGAGTCACTTCCGGAAACAAGGTTAACGGTGCCCTGACTGCGTTATACTGCAGCATTAAATAAACGAATATCTTCATGTAGTTCCCAATACAGGGGTAGACAAAGGTCTAGTCTAGACAATTAAGTCCCTTCGACCCACCTTCCACCAAAGATATTTTCGGGACAGTGTGACGGATGGCGTGTCCGTCGCTGTCTTTATGTCCAAGCCAACGATATAATTCGTACATAAGTTTTTGAAAAACCCATTGGTAGGAGCCTGCCACCTGGGGATTGAACTCGGGTCTCTTTACTCGGAATTACGAGCACCCAACCGACACTCGCCTATCGTGACTTCAAGGTTCACTAAAATTTGACAATAAGTATAGACAACATTGTGACAGGCAATGTTGTAGTCACACTAATATAAAAAAAACTGATAAAGTATTACATATCGACCAAATTGTATTCGATGGTGTGCTCAGACACTTGTCTGTATTAAACGCGGGTATGTGAGAGAGTCTCCAGACAAGGAGATGTATCAGTGGGCAAAGTTATATGTAATACATACAATTAAAATAAATAAGAATAAAATATACACACGCTTTCAATATTCACAAGAGATGCATTTGACGATGAGAGAAATGAAACAACAAGTAACAAAAATATAATTTTTATTTTCAAAAATATTTTAAAAAGTAAATTCGAATTTTATTCGGCTTGGCCGCTAGTTGCGTTAGTTGACTTGAGAAGTCAATATTGCCATAACTTTTTGCATTCCGATATGTTACAATATAAATTATTATGAAGCCAATTTTTAAATAGCGCCGTAATTTCAAAACAAAACAATTGGAAAATTCAAAATTGACGTCGTTCACGCAAACGCTTGTATTTTGAATAATGTACTGACTTGTCACAAACACAGAAGCGTTTCTTTTGAAGAAGCTTGTCTATAAAGTTAATAAATAACATTTATTTTGAATATATAGTTAACAATACTTACAAAAAAAAAACTTTATCTTTGTTGAAAATTATCAAAACTAGGTTTTGTACTTTCCGTCCGTGTTACTTGACATCGTAACGTAAGTCATTATCAGCGTCATTAGTTAAACGAACATCACACACAGCGGATGAAAAAAACCTTATTGATAACGTAATTAATAAATATCGTTAATTAGATAAATACATTTGAAAACTAAATTTGATAAATCATCAGAACTAACAAATCATTTCTTTTTTTTTTAAATTATTCGTTTTGAGGTGACGTTCAACATTATATTTTCAACTTTAGGTAGCCTATGAATTGGAGATCCTCGACATACGTACAGCTACGTGATAGCATAGCAACTTTAAATATGCAATATATCTCTCAATATGAGTCCCGGCTGAATAAACTTACCAGTCGTCAGAAGTTTTGTTTATATATAGGAAAAGGGAGGCAAACGAGCAGGTTGCTCACGTGATGGTAAGTGATTACCGCTGCCCATGAACACCCGCAATACCAGAAGCATAGCAGATGCGTTGCCTCCCTAAGAGTGCCCCCCTGCCCCATAATTGGGGGAGGAGGGTGTGTGGGCCACCGGTTACCTGCACTCACCAGACGAAACGCAGAAGTTTGTTAGACTTCTACTTTACGCCGGTATTCTGTGAGGTCGTGGTACTTCCCCGCTCGAGCCGGCCCATTCATGCAACAACAAAAGTTGATGCGTGGCTCTACCACTCTTGCTTTTTAGAATTGAACTTCGGTTTTTTTATAACAAGTTTCTATTAATATTACATTGAGTTTAGGTAACTGCTTCATCAACAAAGCTATCTTTGGAACTCTTCTAGTTAATTTCGAATAGATTAGAGTTTTATGCCGTAATTTGTTGGTATTTAATAAAGTTAATAAAAATATTTTGTGAAGATTTTCAAATAAATTTCAACTATTTGAATAGACTAATAAAAGGATCCGATTTATTATAAGGCTCCAGATTTCTAGGAATATGATGCAAGGACAAGTCTGATGGTTCGGAATGCAAAAGTGACTCGATCGTATTTACAAATTGCGCTAAGTGCCTGGCGGCGAGTGCCTGGCGGCGAGTGGCGAGTGGCGAGCGGCGAGTGGCGTCAGACGGGCAGCGCTGGGCGGGGCGGGCGGGCGCGCAGCTTGGCGCGGTTGTAGGCCAGCACGCCGAGCGCGGCCAGCGCCATGCCGGCCAGGTTGAGCGGCGGCGCGGGGTTGCGCAGCAGCAGCAGCGAGGCGCACACCACGGCGGCGCGCTTGGCGGCCGACGCCACGGCGTACGCCAGCGGCGACACGCGCGACAGCACGCTGAACGCCGCCACGGCCTGCAGCCAGCACAGCGCGCCGTCCGCCGCCAGCAGCGCCGCCACGCGCCCGCCCGCCCCCGCCCCGCCCGCCCACAGCGCGCCGCCCTCCAGCAGCGCCCACAGCGGCAGCTGCAGCACCAGCGCCAGCCGCCCCAGCTTCTGCGCACGAACGCACGCATCCTGCGTTACTACTGCTCAAATTTTCCAAATAAAATCTTTATATCTTCTTAACAGCCTCACTCGCGGTAAATTCGGCGTCTAAAATTGCGTATGATAACTTTGACGCCACGATAGCCGAGTGTTGTGTTGTGGGTGATCGGAATTTGAGTCAATGATCCCGAGTTCAATCCCCTGGAGATGTGCTTCTACCAATGAGTTTTTTCAAAATACTTATGTACAATTAATATCGTGGACTTGAACATAAAGATGGCGATAGGCGCACCACCTGTCAACATATTATAAAGTCAAGTACTAATTGTTATATACATATATAAATATATATTGTTCAGTCTCCTTTGTTACATAAAATTTATTGCAAATTTGTTGTTATTTCGGTGTTCACCTGTAATTGGCGTGAATGTTAGATTTAAGCATCCATATTTATTCGTACCTTGTGAAATTGTAGCATGTATTGTTGTCGGTGTTCCATAGAATAATAAACAAATAAATAAAAATCATAGTCAAATAAGCTCCGATGAAGTGTAGGTTAAAAAAAAATTTGATTGTCTAAACCTCTGGCTGCCGGTGTGAGGCAACGTGTGACTGAGGGACGCACCTGCAGCAGCCGCAGATGGTGCACGCCGGTGTCGCGCATGACGCGCTTGGAGTAGATGTGCTGCAGGCTGAGCAGCGCGGCGGCGGCCAGCGCGGCGCCCAGCCCCAGCGCGTCGAAGTGCAGCTCGGTGGCGGAGGCCACGCCCACGCCCAGCGCGATCAGCAGCAGCGCCGCCTGCACGGCGCGCGGCTGCCGCTCGCCCAGCAGCGCGCGCGCCAGCGCCGCCGTCCACAGCGGCGTCGTCGCCTTCACTGCGCACACGAGCAGGTGGCTCACGTGATGGTAAGCGATCAGCGCCGCCCATGGACACCCGCAATACCAGAGACTTAGCAGATGCGTTGCCTCCCTTTGTTGAGTTGACACACCCCCTCCCCCATAATGGAATGGGGGGTATATGGGCCACCGGTTGCCTACACTCACCAGACGAAACGCAGAAATTTGTAAGACTTCTACTTCACGCCGGTATTCTGTGAGGTCGTGGTACTTCCCCGATCGAGCCGGCCCATTCATGCATCAACAAAAGCTGATGCGTGGCTCTACCACTGTAGTACTTCCTTACGTTCAGTAAAACTCCAAGCTTGACTTATTACTAGTCAATCTCAAGTAGATTTTCCATGAGGTGGTACTTGGCTTCTCCCTCAGTAGTCTCATAAAGTCTCTCTTCCCTCATGGGAAGAAACGAGTAGATTCTTATATCTATACCGGTGTATGTAGCAAATTTATTCTACTTCTTGTGTCATAACGCTCTGTAAAAATTTATTGAGATAGGCGTCAACACCTTGTAGGCAGTAAGTTATTTCAGCATTTAGAGGCACTGAATCGAAAACTCCATCTAAATGCAGTTTTATGTTTTGGATTTTGGGAACAACTTCTAATTGTGAATCGCTACTGCTTATTGTGAATGTTGGTTATCATTCAGGTAAGGTGTAACTAACTTGAAAGTGGCCAATAACTTGAAAATAAAACGACTCAAGAACCTGCATTTTTGATTCAATAAATCAGTTTGAGACATTGTTTTAGAACATAAAGATGTTTTTGTACACAGGCAGACAATTCAGTTTTCATAGGATAAGAGATTTGTAAAGTCATACTCGCAGATTCACTTAGAAACTTTTCTAGTAAGGATTTTTATTGAATTTTTTCACTAACAATATCTATACTTTCAGTCAGTTTTGTACCAATTCCTAAACATTAATCTTGAAGTGAAAATGGTTGTCAATTATAAAACCTCAGTTTTTGGGCAACATCGAAACCCTCCTTTCCAACATTGAAATATTTTCCTTTAACTTCCTTGGGACTTATGTTCTAAATTCACTGTTAACTTGTTTCCAAACATATTGTTTTGAAAAATGTAATATAATATTGCCTTGTATTGATCAGTTTTCTTTTAAATTGGTTTAACAAATACTATTCTCCAAATGTAGTAATCATTGATGACATTGAGAAATTGTTTACAATCGAGGATTACCTTAATTGTAAATAGTTTAATTCCGACTTCCATCTCAGCTTCATAGCCGAGATGGAATGATTTCTTGTATTTATGCGAATACTACACATTAAAAATAAAAGGATTTTCGGATTTTATCGCGTTATTAATAAGTGGTCACGGGGGATGTGGTCAGTCCCCCTGTGACCATGGATGCCGTAAATTCAAATTCAAAGTCACGATAGCCGAGTTGTTGGGTGGTCGGGATTTCGAGTCGAGAGACCCGAGTTCGATCCCCAGGTGGCAGTACCAATGAGTTTTTCAAAAACTTATGTACAAATTTCATCGTTGGCTTGGACATAAAGACGGCGACAGACTCACCACCTGTCACGTTGTCCCGAAAATATCTTCGGTGGAAGGTGGGTCAAAGGGACTTAATTGTCTAGACTTGACCTCTGTCTACCCCTGTATTGGGAATAACAGATACATGGTAGTGGTATGGTCATACAATATTTAATAGGCAACATGTACTGCCGCGTACGGCGTGCAATCATAATAAAATTTATAACAAAATGTTTATTTCCTATCAATCTAAAAAAATCTTTCCATAAATCTATTCCATAAGTCTTAAATTTTAAAATATAGATATATATATATATATATATATATATATATATATATATATATATATATATATATATATATATATATATATATATATATATATATATATATATATATATATATGTATATATATATATATATATATATATATATATATATATATATATATATATATATATATATATATATATATATATATATATATATATATATATATATATATATATATATATATATATATATATATATATATATATATATATATATATAGATATATATATAACAGTTCAATAAATAATCTACAATTTATATAATGTTACAAATAAATTTAAATTACAATATGAATAATAAATTCAATTAGATAAGTCAAATCACAATTAGTTAATTAAATATCAATCTGGTATTTAAATAATCATTAACACTATAAAAGCAGTAACCTAAGAGCCATTTAGACAACCTATTTTTAAATAATGATACAGGCATCTCTTTAAATAAACTGGGCAGTTTATTATAGATAGTGCCTGCAGAGTAGTAACAGTTAATTCTAAATCAATTTAACCTACAGCTAGGGATATACAGTCGGTTATGACTTCTATTTATTGGTATTATATCATTAAATTATACAAATTGATCAGGGTGTTCTTTTACAAAAATGCATGCCTCCCTAATATACATGCATGCCACAGGAAGTATTTTTAATTCTTTAAATAGTGGGCGACAACTATTCATAAACCAAGCACCACAAATAGCACGTACACACTTTTTGAATTTTACAAACTTTTTCTAACGTAACAGAATTTCCCCACAATAGGAGCCCATATGCTAACACACTGGAGACATATCCGAAGTATGCACAACGTGCGGCATCTTTCGATACAGTAATTCGAAGTCTTCTTATAGCATAAAAAAAGCGGCTAAGTTTGTCACAAACATATTTAGTGTGAGCCTGCCAGTTACAATTTTCATCCAACGATAACCCTAAATATTTTATGACTGGAACCGTTTTTATTTCGATTCCATCGTATGTAATTTTCATCACCGCATTATTAGACTTAAATGTTTTAAAACTTACGGCATTTGTTTTATTTAAATTTATGTGCAAGTTATTAATTTGTAACCAGTGTATTACATTAGCAGAGCATTGTTCACCTCATATTCTAAACTGTTTAAGTCCTTATTTTTAATAATAATAGATGCATCATCAGCAAATATAATAGCATCAGCAAATATAATCAGGATTGATACATTCGATAAGATACATTAGGTAAGTCGTTAAAGTATAATAAAAAAAGAAATGGTCCCAAAATGCTTCCTTGTGGTACACCATATGTTATATTTAATGTTCGATACATAGGTCATTCTATTACCGTTAATGAGTTTCGAAATCTCTGTACATTCCTTTCTATTTTGTAAGTAACTTCTTAACCAGTCATTACATTTTCCCCTTATTCCATAAGCATTTAATTTCTGCAGCAATGTATCATGATGTACAAGGTCGAATGCTTTGGTCATATCGAGAAAAACAACTGCTACTTTTTCTCTTACGTTTAATGCCTGAGTTATTGTTTAAACTAAAATATGCTAAAGTGGTTGAACTATTTTTTCTAAATCGGTATTGCTCGCTCTTTAACAATCTATATTTATTTACATACAATTGCATTATCATTAATAAAGCTTTTTCAAAGATTTTAGATAATATGGGTATCAGTGTAATGGGTCTGTAGTTAGTAGTCATATTACTTGGATTCCCGCTTTTAAACAGTGGCCGGACAACTGAATGTTTTAATAAGTCTGGGAATACGCCTTCTTCAAAAGATTTATTAAGAATAAAGCTCAAATGATTAGTTATATATGGGGCACAAATTTTAATTATCTTGGTATTAATTCCATAACAGTCACGATAGCCGAGTTGTTGGGTGATCGGAATTTCGAGTCGAGAGACCCGAGTTCGATCCCCAGGTGGCAGTACCAATGAGTTTTTCAAAAACTTATGTACGAATTTCATCGTTGGCTTGGACATAAAGGCGGCGACGGGCTCACCACCTGTCACGTAGTCCCGAAATATCTTCGGTGGAAGGTGGGTCAAAGGGACTTAATTGTCTAGACTTGACCTCTGTCTACCCCTGTATTGGGAATTGCGTGAAGAAATTTATTTTATTTTATTTATTAATTCCATCATATCCAACCAAATTTGTATTTTTAAGAGATTTTATAATTTTAATTATTTCTATGTCATCAGTTGGATATAAATAGATAGAATTGTCAATATTGATGTCAATAAATTTATAGAAGTCGTTATTATTATTTTTTATAGTTATACAATCAGATAATTTAATAAAAAAATCGTTAAATAATTCACAAATTGCTTTAGGGTCGTCATATGTTACATCATTTACTTTGATAATGTCAAGATATTGAAAAATTTTGCATGCAAAATTTCAATATATTTTCTTTACTGTACAGTCGGATATTTTCATACCATGATGTAGGTTTCGTAGACATAATCACATGGAAAGTTATTGTTTGGCCGGTTTCGTGATCTGACAATGCAAGCAAATGAATCCTTGCGTTAACTTCGGAAATATTACTAACGATCTTATCTAAACACGATAAGCCTCTAGTAGGAAACTTTATATGGACCTCAAGATTAAAATTTTTAAAAATATCAAACAACTTTTGAGTTACCTATTTTTTAGAATATTAATATTCCAGTTACCACACAAAATGACAGCCTTTCTTTTTTTATTGGTGGTTATTTTAAGTAGAAGGAGAAGAAATACAAAATATTTTAAGATCATGTAACGGTAGTTAAACTCCACAGCATTCAAATACATAATCACAAGTAAGCTGACTACAATCTATTACTTTAAATTCTATATTTGATTTCAATAATATACATGTTCCACCTCTGTTGATTTTTCATGAATAAGAATTAGCTAATACATAATTGTTAATATTTAAAAATGTTTCATTACCTTTTGATATAAATGTTTCGCTCAAACAAATAGCATCAATAGTTATGTTTTTGTGTTCGTGTAGATCAGTGACTACAAATTCCAATTCAGTCGATTTGGATATTGCACCTGCAATGTTCTGATGAAAAAGAGAAAATGTATTTTGTCTATTGTGAACGAAAAAAGGTTTTGATATGTATTCTATCCTCTTTTCCCCCTAATGAGCTTGCCTAGGGTTACTATATGATTATCTTTTTTTTTTTATTGCATTTTAAAATAATATGGGATAGTCCCTTTTTTCATATCATTAACCTTCAAATACATTTGAGTAACAAGGGTAGTATTACCTGTTTCTCGATATTTCATTTTATGGAAACAATACGGAATGGTGCCTTTTTTTAAAAGTTTGTCAGACGATTTAGTTTTAATCAACCATTCCCTGTTATTTTTAATCAGAGTTTTCAGGTTCTGCACATCTAAAAGTTTTTCAGCATAATCATCGCTATCAATTAGAAAATTTACCCTCTCACTGTAAGCTTGTAGCAGTTGAATTTTTTTATTAAAAATATTGTTAGGAAAATTATTGTTCAAGTGTAGGAATTTACAATTAGAATAAATCTTTGCCAGTGATTCAATGTGATGGTTAAAAGTTTGGGTACTGATTAAAGAATTATGAATAACTTGCAAAATATAAACGAGCAGACCAAAAAAGTGCCAAACTAAGTGCCTTAATCAGCTCATATGGGTTGTTATCATTGGCTCCTACCGCCTGGACTACTTTATCGCTACTTCGAAGTGTTTTTTGTAATTCTTTACAATATTTTAGTGTTTCGGTGCTTGAAGAACCAGGCTTTATAAACGAAATAACTTTATATTTTGTGTGATATCTAGCTCTAGTTATATAACTATTTAACCCTACAACTTGATTGTCTCCTAAAATATATAAGGTCCTTGCATTGTCTATTAAAATTTGTTTACATTCACATTTTTGAATATTCAGCAATCTTGAGTTTAGATTGTTCTTGGTGTAGCGAGTTACCTTAGGTTCTTCATTAGTAATATTGATATTGTCATTTACTATGCCATTTAAAATATTTTTGATAATGGGATTTCGCTTTCTTTTGAAAAAGTGACTATCTCTTGAAGGTCTAAGTTATCAATAGATGCAGTCGTGAAAGTATTATATTTTATTGGTGTAAAAGCATTAAGACTTCCCACTTGTCTTTGTTTTTTTAATTGTCCACTGCGACCTAAAAATGATCTGTTCAAATTTAAATCGTCTATCCCCACTGATTTATATATTTTAATTATTTTCTCGTATTCCTCGATTTTCTTCCTTTATTGTCTATTTTCTAAACATAAATTGTCTATTTCTTCACTAGCGGTTTTGAGTTTTATATTTAAACTATTATGTATCATCATGCAGATCATCAACAGAACTAGTATTTTGATTTTGGGAGATATTCGGAAGGCTATTGGTGCTTATGTCCAATTACTTCAGAAGAGTGTATTATTCTACTGGCTTTTGTGCTCCATACAGTTATATTTTCAAAAGAACTCATTTTCAATAAAAATAAAACCAGTCAGCAAAAAGTAATAAAAAAAAAGAAAAAAGTTCAATATTATTGTGATTCGATCTTGGTTTCACAATCTTAGAGTGCTATGACCTCTACACCAAAGTGTTCTTACATTGATTGGCGAAAGTAATAAAATAAAAATAAAATATATTCACGCAATTCCCAATAAAGGGGTAGACAGAGGTCGAGTCTAGACAATTAAGTCCCTTCGACCCGCCTTCCACCGAAGATATTTTCGGGACAACATGACAGTAAGTTTTGAAAAAGCCATTGGTACAAGCCTACCAACTGGGGATCGAACTCGGGTCTATTGACTCGAAATTCCGACCACCCAACCACTCGGCTATCGTGACTGGCGGAAGTAATAGTTGTTTAAAAATGTTTTTTATAAAAGTGTTGAACACCTTCCATTAAAAATGTTAATATTGCAAAACAAAATCACTTTTTCTTCTAATGTAATATATGTAGTAGTATATATGTAATTTCACATTTCACGTTTCAATTTCAATCAATTTTAATCATATACGTAAATGTACAAAAAGTGTTAATTCATTAAATTATTGACGTTTGAGATTACTGTTGCTGCACTTATTATGAATATCAACACAGCATGCACTCACGTTTTTGGAAAATAACATTATATAGTCTTCATTAATCATTTATCAATAATACTCCAATAAGGTTTCCACATACAAATTCCACATACTTTTAATTATTTAATAGGAGCTCGATCTTAACATGTCACTAGCGACACCAACCATCCACCTCTAAAGCATCTGAATCGTCGGGAAATAAAAATAGTTTGTAAAAACTAATTAAAAACGCGATAAAATCTGAAAATCGTTTTATTTTAAAAGCTGAGATGGAAGTCGGAATTAAACTATTTACAATCGAGTCGGAATAAAAAATTAAACTCAGCAGTGACAGGATGACTATCTCTGTTTATTTCATTAACACCTTCAATATTTGGGTTTATAGAATTCAATAAAATTTTAGCAATTGTATTTTCATCTACCATCTTGAGTTTGAAAGTCAGCTACCTACTGAGTGGTCTTAAAATTTTTTTTAGAAAAAATATAAAATTTATTCTGATTTACTTATTTGCTTTCAAAAGAGCTCACATAAGATTGATTTCAATTAAATTCTTTTAGGTGCACTAAAGTAATTGTCATTTGTTACATTATTTATTATAATAATTTGTATACTAAAAATATACAAATATTGTGATATCTTCACTTAATATAGTTATAAAATTTTTAAGAAACCACATTTTTATAGTAAAGTGTTCTGTGTACAGTTCATGTGTGTTTTCTTGCCATGGAGATTTGGGAAAAGTAGTGTAAGAAGCATGAATAGAGGGGAAGTCTCTTCTACCAATGCCTCATGAAAAAATAAGGGCCAGCATTATTTCCATAAGCAACCTGATGCTGTTCAGTTGTACCTCGAAACACTATACAATATATAACAATAGAGAAAGGCAACTATATGTTGTAATTGGTATGAAGAGCCCTGTTGATTTGTTTACAAGTATACAAGTGTGAGTAATATCGAAAACGCTTACCTGTGTGCGCATATGATATAGGTACTTTCCATATTGAAACTTGTGAGAACATTGTAGTAAAGAATTTTGCAAAGGCAAGTGGAACGAGCATCTGCCAATAGTATCGGCGGGGGAACTCGGGCTCTCGTCGCACACCACATATGGCGAAGGCCGGAGCACTGTACACTACTACCGACAGAAGCTGTACCATCGTCACTGTCATGGGATACGGAAACTCTGTCATCGCAAGCTTGCCTACCACGTTACTCGCCGAGCTGAGCGTGTACCAAGCAATGCATAGCATTACCACAGTCAAAGCTTCACGACGTCCACCCACCGCACTCATTTTCACGAAATAAAATCCGTAACCTTCACTATTTTCCTATTTCACATTATTCACTTATTTTAAAAGTAAAAACGTTATAAATGAATTGTTTAGTTCTTAAAAACTTCATAACAATTCTTTTTATTTTGGGTTACAAATTCACTATTAATTCTAACAGGAGGCTGATCTGAATAATGGTCTTATTACATAATTGAGCTAAAAAATACTTTTTATGTTATAAATAATGTAAACGTAATAAAGTATCGTAGAACTAGATTTGGCCATGAATACAAGTTTACGAGTGGTTACGAGTACATAACCACTTGATTTGACCAAGAGTATATTATCACTACGATTTGACAATTTGAAAGTCAAAAAATTTCAAATGACGAATTGACAACTACTTGCAATGCGTTCATAATTTACAATAAAAATATAATCAATCCTAACTGTAATAACAGTAAAATCATTTATTCATATATACCCATTATTATGCGACGTATACAAATATTTCGTCGATTAAAACACTTTATACATATGTTTGTGAACGCAGAAAGTAAAATTTGTTCATGGTTTGTCTTGAAATTTTGACAAATCGCGGCATTTTACTCAAGAGTTTTTTAATACTTTTTATTCCGAAGTATCCCAAAGAAATATTTCTTAACTACAGCACTTAAGCTACAGTAATTAGTTGTATAAATTTCTATTGTAACAAAATCTGTTATCTTTTAATGTCTGAAAAATATGTTATATTCCTTATATATAAAGTATTTAAGTATATTATATAAATAAACCGCAGAATATTACAAATTTACTGACAATGTGGTCTTTTGATAGGTATTTAATACTTTATTTACAGAATTATTTTAAATCGTAGGTTTGGACCTAAAGACGGCGACGGGCTCACCACCTGTCACGTTATCCCGAAAATATCTTCGGTGGAAGGTGGGTCGAAGGGACTTAATAGTCTAAACTAGACCTCTGTCTACCCCTGTATTGGGAATTGCGTGATTTTTATTACATGTAATTATATAATTATGATTAATATAATTGTGAGATATATATTTATTTATTTATTTATCTATTAATTTATTTACTTATTTACAGAAACAAAATTATGTTCATATTTACATTACTTATTAAATAAAAACTACTACAATCGTAGAGCCTTACTCCTCGTGGCATGGTACCAAGAATGCTAGCTGGATCACGTTGAATGGCTAAGTTGGTTGGCATCCGTTGTAAAAAAGAAGAAGAATATGGGGGTCTGAGATATAACAGGAAGTGGGTGCAAAAACCCTAATTATTAGATAAGTCAGAGGCTTGGACATTTTTGTGAGTCCTTTTCAGCCACTCATTCAATCTTATTTTGGAACAACGTGATAGATATAAAATAAAACGATTTTCGGATTTTTTCGGCAACCGGTTGCTGTAAAGCAACCAAAACGTCGGGAAATAAAAATAGTTTGTAAGAACTAATTATAAACGCGATAAAATCCGAAGATCGTTTTATTTTAAATGAAATCATTTATTGATATATACCCAATGTAGTATTCGCGTAAATACAAGAAATCATTATACGTGATAGATAAATAAATAAGACATATAAATAAACAAATAGATCCCAAATAAAGTAGTAAAAACAAAAGAAGTAGTAAAACACTTGTGTTATGGAGTTAGAAGTAGACAGCGAGGCCAAGAAACTATAGAAATTTGATTTCTACAGTGACCCGTCGAGTTATGTCCACGCCTTGAATTCGGTATTCCAAATTAGACAGACTTTGCAATTTAAAAATGGTCACACTAGAAGGCAGCACCTGTACAGTTTTGTCAAATTGTCATTGTCAAGTGAAACAGAGAAAGTTTTATAAAGTTCTTTAGATTTATTTATTTAATTCCTGTGGTATTTGCAGGAACACTATTATTGCCTCAATCATCATAGTTTATAGAGTTAAATTAAATTATGTTTTTTCATGTAAGTTTTGAAAGAGGTTAATCATAAGAAAAGATAAAAAAGTTTCGTGTTTATCACAAGTGTTTGACCTTATCTTTGTGTTTTTTGATGAATTTCTGCATAATATCTTATCAGCTAATCACCTGAAAATATTTGTGATGTAAGTAACCTTATATCTTGCAAGATTAATAATCGTTTTACTCATAGCTCGTAAAAATATTTTCCCTCTTTAACATCTGGACTCCACCCATAATAGAAAACTTTTAACAAGCAATTTTCCAGTTGGTTACTGTATAAGTAGTCCAGGGCCGCAACTGTTTTTGACCCTCTTAATCCCAATGCAACAGTGTCATATGTTTAGAATATTGTTGAAATTTCTAGTACGGATTACACTGTATTATGCATATGAATGTATTTTGACTATTAACTTGTTTATTGACCACTGTGTGGCTGTTATAGGTCTATTGTTGGTGGGATTAACATAGAATTATAAACTTATTTATATCATTTGGTGTAGGGCGCACAGTGGTAAAGCCACACATCACCTTTTGTTGTTGTAAGAATGGGCCGGCTCAACCAGGGAAGTACTACGACCTCACAGAAAACCGGCGTGAAGTAGAAGTCTAACAAACTTCTGTGTTTCATTTCATAAAAAAAAGACAGAAGTCAAGGCAATAAAGTGTTTTTAACTCTTGTTATGAAAACTTTTTAGGGACAAAGAAACAGTAACTAATTTTTATAGAAGAAGTGATGGTAAGTGATTACCGCCGCCTATGAACACTACTAAGTGTTCTAGAAGGAATCCCCCCAAGAATTAGGTGAGGGGGTGTGTGGGCCTCCGGTTACCTGCACTCACCAGACGAAACGCAGAAGTTTGTTAGACTTCTACTTCACACCGGTATTCTGTGAGGTCGTGGTATTCCCTCGGTTGAGCCGGCCCATTCATGCAACAAGAAAATCTGATGCGTGGCTCTACCACTGTTAAAACCTCAGTGTCTACCCCAGTATGGGAAATAGCATGAAGATAAAAATGTATGTAAAGATATTATTATAAAATTAAATAATTAGATAGGAAAAACATTACATACATTGCTCTGAATGTCAAAATAAGTACAAATACCCAAAAATAGTTTTTCTGTATTGACTTGTCTGGGAATTGAACGGGGAGCACAAAGCTGGAAATGTCTTGGAAACCGGTGTGTATGCCATGTATACAAAGAGGTCATTATCATTTGTTTAAATGAAGAGTTTTATTTTATTTTTATTTTTACCTTTTACCGTTAGTGAGCTGTTTAGACAATTTACATAAAGCTGTCTTCTCATAATACTTCATTATCGAGAATTCACACTTGCTCCCAATTGGCTCATTGCACTGAATCGTGTGTGGGGACCTGTGGGGCAGATAGTGCGGCACGTGGGTGTGGCGGCGGGCGCGGGGGGCGCGGGATGGTGCGATGGCGCCGCGGCGCGCCACGCGCAAGTGGGAGGTGTTCGCGGGGCGCAACCGGTTCTGGTGCGACGGGCGGCTGATGACGGCGCCGCAGCCGGGCGTGTTCGCGCTGACGCTGGCGCTGGTGTGCGGCACGAGCGCGCTGCACTTCTGGTGCGACGCGCCGTTCCTGGCGGCGCGCGTGTCGGGCGCGCTGCCGGCGCTGGGCGCGGCGCTGTGCGGCGCCACGCTGGCGGCGCTGCTGCGCACGGCGCTCAGCGACCCGGGCATCATCCCGCGCGCGGCGGCGGCCGAGGCGGCGGCGCTGGAGCCGGCGCCGGGCCGGCCGCCGCCGCGCGCGCGCGAGGTGCTGGTGCGCGGCCGCGCCGTCAAGCTCAAGTACTGCTTCACCTGCAAGATGTTCCGGCCGCCGCGCGCCTCGCACTGCTCGCTGTGCGACAACTGCGTCGACCGCTTCGACCACCACTGCCCCTGGGTGGGCAACTGCGTGGGCAAGCGCAACTACCGCTACTTCTACGCGTTCGTGGTGTCGCTGTCGTTCCTGGCCGTGTTCGTGTTCGCGTGCGCGGTGGCGCACCTGGCGCTGCTGGCGCGCGCCGCGGGGCTGGCGGCCGCGCTGCGCGCCTCGCCCGCCTCGGCGCTGGTGGCCGCCGTGTGCTTCCTGTCCGTCTGGTCCGTGCTGGGCCTGGCCGGCTTCCACACCTACCTCGCCTCCACCGACCAGACCACCAACGAGGACGTGAGTGCCGCCCACACTCATAATGTTACTGTGCCTCGATGGGTCAGTACGCTATCTATATCTTTCACTTCGGTGCCACGAAATGAAGTACCATTAGGAAGCGTGAAAGATTTGGACACCGAAGCTTCCGATCTCGTCTTTTTTTCTCTCTCTCTCTCCTTCTCCAATTCTTTCTTTATTAACCGATAATGAAATCTCCAAATTTTCTCTAAATTTAAAAAACCATAGGAATATCGCATTTGGTTTCAGATCAAGGGCTCGTTCTCGAGCCGTGGCGGCGTGTCGAATCCCAACCCGTACTCGCGCGGCAACGCGTGCGCCAACTGCTGGCACGTGCTGTGCGGCCCGCTGGCGCCCAGCCTCATCGACCGGTACGTGCCGCGATTCGGTACGGCCTCTATATAAAACGACGTACGGCCGCCCATGTCGTCGCAATAGTGTGATTCTATTTCTATTAAGTTAAGGGAGTAATACTTAATCATTAATGATACTGAAGAGAAATTTTAAATGTAAAATTTGTTCGTCAGTTCATTGACCGGTTGTTATAATCTCTGTTATTTCTCTTATACATGTACCATATCTAACACCACATGAGTTTTTTTCATTACAATATGCAAATTAAATTTTAGGGATCATTTTAAATGACAAACTGACATGGAAGCCTTAATTTACCAGATATGTGGTAAACATAATTTTGGCGAGTCTTACTAAAATAAGTGATAAACGTAAGGCACTGAAAAGGTATTGCATTATCATTATACTTTGGGGCTACTCAGTAAAACAAAGAGAGTTTTAAAGCCCATTAACTAAAAATATCCTTGACTGTGCCCATTCCATCAAAACGATATCAGGTTTATCTTGATATAAAATCCTGGCTACCATTTTGTGTCTATGCAGATACTCAGAGTTAGAAAGCATGGAATAACCGGAGATGACATGCCGAAGCGAGTCCCCAGAATGGCGACAGGCTCGACAGATGTCGACCGTGCCATCCTTTAGGATGTATCTCCGATGGTTGTTCGTCTTAATAACCTGATCCTGTATCGCACAGACAAATCCCTCGGTGTCCCCAAAGAGGAATCTACGAACTGCACATGTAGACCCTTGTAGAACCTCTCATGGAACTCTTTCCATATAATCTCAGGGTCGAAAACGCTCTGTACTCCCTGGACCTGCCATTGCTCGTCGGCCACGGATGGAGGGGTCCTTTATCACTCATAACGACGTCTGCGAAGTAATTACGGAGGCTGTACACCTCGGTGCATGGTGAGAGTGCTTAAAAGCCCCGCCCGCCATGCTTAAGTACAGCCTCATTTCTGACAACCTTGGATGATGCATTATAGTGGTGCGGACTTTTCGGTCCATGGCGTTACGGTCGGTTTGAGTCCACTTGAGTATACCGAAGGTATACATCACAACTGGCACGATCCAGCCGTTCAATGCGCGCGCCTTCATCACGCCCGACAAATGGCTGTTGAGCACTTTTGTTAGGCGTACAAAAAATACTTCGCTAACCGAGTGTTTCACGACAGCCTCATTGACACCCAAGTTTTGCGACATACCCAGGTATTGGTATGTATCAGATTCGGAAAGGGTCCGTACGTTGACGGGCCCAGGTAAGTCTATGCCCTTGCCCCTTTCGATATGGAGGCCCGCACAAATACCCGTCCCGAGTTCCATCCTGATGGATCTGCTGAAATCACATGTGATTCCAAGCAATTCCATCAAATGGGAGCGGTTGGAGACGAACAACTTGAAGTCATCCATGTAGAATAGGAGTGTCACTTTTGTCCATCCCCTCCGAATCTGAAATCCTCTCCCTGATCTCTAGCAGCGTCCTGAGAGGATTCTGGGAGAGGCAAAACCCTGGAAAATACCTCGTCGTATCCTTATACGGTATTCAGCAGCCGCCGTCATCCGCTCGCCGAGATGACATAGAATCGTACTCCAATGCCCCATGCAGTGTCAGAGTCCAGCCAGTCGACTTTGTAACGCTCGAGGACTCTCTTTAGCCATGTGAGGGGCACCGAGTCGAACGCCATTCTATAGTTGATCCAGGCGGCGGAAAAGCTTCGACGATTCCATTTAACCACTTTATCGATGACCGCGTCAATGAGAAGCGGTTCTTTGTTAGCGGTTGAAGATGTTTTTCTAAAAAAGTCACGATAGCCGAGTGGTTGTGTGGTCGGAATTTCGAGTCAATAGACCCAAGTTCGATCCCCAGTTGGTAGGCTCGTACCAATGGGTTTTTTAAAAACTTATGTACGAATATATATGGTTGGCTTGGACATAAAGACGGCGACGGGCACACCACCTGTCACGTTGTCCCGAAAATATCTTCGGTTGAAGGTGGGTCGAAGGGACTTAATTGTCTAGACTCGACCTCTGTCTACCCCTGTATTGGGAATTGCGTGAAGATATTTTTTCTTAAGATGATTTTCGAGACATCGTGACAGATGGTGAACTCATCGCCGTCATTATGTCAAGGTCAACCATATAAATCGTATAAAAGTTTTTAAAAATCCAATGGATCGAGCCCTGGGGATTCATATGTCACGATAGCCGAAAGGTTGGGTGATCGGAATTCGAGTCAAGAGACCCGAGTTCAAACCCCAAGGCTCGTATCAATGGGTTTTTTCTAAACTTATGTACGATTTATATCATTGGCTTGTTTATAAAGATGGCGATAGGCTCACCACCTGTCTCGTTATCCTAAAAATGTCTACGGTGAAAAGAGGTTTGGAAGGACTAATTGTTTAGACCTCTGTCTACCCCTGTATTGGGAATGGTGTGAAGATATTTGTTTTGTTTTTATTTGAACCAATCGACCACCGCGACTTACAGGTGTATGTTACAATAAAAAGAAGGTATGCGGTGTGTGCAGGCGCGGCGTACTGTCGGCGGAAAACGGGGAGCTGCCGCCGCAGTTCGCGCAGGCGCTGGCCGCCACGCCCCCCTCCCCCGCGCCCCCCGCCACGGCGCCCCCCGCCACGGCGCCCCCCGCCACGGCGCCCCCCGCCGCGGCGCCCCCCGCCGCGGCGCCGCCCGCGCCCGCGCCCTTCTACGCGCTGCACGACGGTACGGCCACTGCACTCACGCGTCGCCTCCTCCGACGACTAATCAAATCGAACGCATTTTAAACACCGCTACGTTATTGCCCCATGTTAATTTTTCTCTATTTGTATCCCGTTCAGAACCGATTATTTGTGATCTTGATTTAATTTCTGATGCGGTTAGAAATGTCTCAGCAAAGTGGTGTGGTTTTAAAAGTGCAGTGTGTACTGTGTGCGCAGGCGCGGCGCCGCGACACGCCTACATGAACCACAGCCTGGACCTCGACCCCGTGCCGCTGCAAGGTAAGTCCGCTCGCCGCTTCTACTTTACTTCTACTCAATGCTCACTGTTCACTGCTCATCGCACGTTATTCACTGCTCATCGCAAACTATTCGCTGCGCACTGTACGCATCTCTCTGCTCACCGCCTGTAATTCACTGCGCACGACAACTGACAAGACAATATTTTTACAGATGTCAAACCATCGCACAGATTAATAATTCATAAGTTCATACCACTCTGATCAATTTGTTAGTCTGTCTCACGACCGACAAACCTCACGTATTAGGAAAGCTGTGTTTGTTCCGATAAATTTATATCGCAAAGAGAAATTTAGAAGTAATTTAATAAAAAAACTTTTAAGGCAACACCTTACTATGACAATACTAACGCCTTGTACAGTTCTTTATTTAATTTCTTAAAAATTGAATTTAATGACGTTTTTACTTGTAAAACATTCTCTTTGAATAGTCAAAAGACTTTTAATGATTGGGCAAATTGGAATTCACCGAAGTAGGCGAAGATTGTATGAACTTTACAGCGAAAGGTCATACAATCATTGCGAGACTTTTAAGGATTATGTTAGAAATTATTCAAAATTTTTTAAAAAAGTCTGTTTTGCAGCCAAGTCATTACACTTAAGCAATAAAATTAAAAATGCTTCTAATAAAGTAAAAATATTATTAATAGTGAAACGGGCAAGAATATGTCACGAAGTTCTGTCTACCAATTTAATATTGAAAATAAATACTAATCATGAGGTAGCTAAAGTTTTTAAGAATTTTTTAATGAAATTCCAATTTTGACTACACATTCGCTGAATTGTTCTTTTGTTGTTGCCGAGACGTTACTTAAGGAAAATATAAGAGCTTGCACCTCCACCTTTAAGTTTAAGGCTGTTAGTTCAAGTTGTGAGAATGTTTAACACTATTGCATGTAAGAAAACGGCGGATCTATGGGAAATGTCCGTTGAAGAATTTGCTTATATAATAGATTTGATTGCACCTCATTTGTCCATAATATTTATTAGTAGTGTAGAGTCTGGTGTATTTCCTGATCTCATGAAACAAAGTAAAGTTATTACTTTTCAATTTTCATGAAGCAAAGTAAAGTTAATACAAAGGTATTCCTTTATTTAAATCTGGTAGTACTTCGGACTCTACTAACTTTAGACCTATTTCGGTACTACCAACACTTAGTAAATTTTGGAAAAAATTATTCTTGCTCAACTGTTAATAATGTATTTTAATTTAAAAACAAACTATTACACTGCAATCAGTTTGGTTTTACAAGGGGTCGCTCAACAACCAATATTGGTGTTGAGCTAATTAAGCATATATGTGAGGCTTGGGAGAGATCACAGGATGCTTTGGGTGTCTTTTGTGACCTCTCTAAGGCTTTTGATTGCGTTCATCATGAAACACTTGTCAGGAAATTACACCATTACGGTATCAGAAATACGGCTCTTGACCAAAGTCTTATTTATCTAATAGAATTCAGAGAGTGGCAATCAATGGTGCGTATTCCTCTTGATCGACGGAAGCTATGGGCATACCGCAGGGCTCGATTCTCGGTCCACTTTTTTTTCTCATTTATATTAATGATTTACCTTCCTTACTTAGGGAATAAACACGATATAGTATTATTTGCTGATGATACCTCTGTAAATGATGCTATCTCAAAATAGTCCATTGCTTCAGCGCATTATATTGTAAATAATATTGATCAAAAAAGAGGATACCAACGGAGTCTCTTTCGCCTGTTTCTCCTCCGTTAGAGGAACCTCATTACAAAACGGTGGTAGATTAAAAATGACTATAGATAAACGAATGTATGTTCTTATGACGATGAATAAATGATTTGATTTGATTTGACCGCACGTATTTCATCGCTTGCCGCATACAATTATCTGCGCATTGCACGCATTTCACTGCTTACCACATGATTACAGCGGTAATAGCCTAATGGTTAAGGGTGCGGACCGCGAAACATGACGTCGAAGGTTCGGGCCCCGCCATTCGACTATTTTCGTACACCAACTCCAAACACAAGCGTTCCAGCTCGGTTAGAGTGGTTAACGGGAATACTAGTAATATATAGTCAATATTTGGCATTGCAAGTATTCTTTAAAAAATTGACTGCGCTATAAAAAACTATAGAATAACAACAATGGAATAAAAAACAGTAGACATTTAAGATTTTAGAACAATACTTAATCTAACTTAACCAAAAAAAAAAGTTTTTATAAAATGGATTGTCTTGGTTCGCTACCTTCTCTGGAGCACGCGGCACTACTCAACTACTGTTGAGTAATGATTACTGTAGCAGATGAATACTGTAGCAGTAATGATTTCACGCACACAGCAGATTTTATACAGTGTGTATTATTTAGTTCTTTTACAAACTAATTTTACTTCCCGACGTTTCGGATGGTTTACAGCATTTTTATTTCAGATATAATCGTTTTATTTTAGATGCTGTGAGTACCCATGATGGCTTTTTATTCAATACTTTCCATCCATATCTCTCCGGTTTAGGAAAGTGCAAACTAAATATATTCTTATGATAATAACTGAAACTAATTTAGGTAAAACGTATTAATATATTATGTGTATAAAACGTCACGATAGCCTAGTGGTTGGGTGATCGCAATCGAGCCGAGAGACCCGAGTTCGATCCCCTGGTGGCAGGTTCGTGCCAATGGGTTTTTTTCAAAACCAATGTACGATTCATAGCGTGGGCTTGGACATAAAGACGGCGACAGGTTCACCACCTTTGGTGGAAGGTGGGTCGAAGAGA
The DNA here is from genome assembly GCA_029286605.1 of Sericinus montela. NCBI lineage: Eukaryota > Metazoa > Arthropoda > Insecta > Lepidoptera > Papilionidae > Sericinus > Sericinus montela. Next base: position 416,415 of record JAGSMR010000131.1, read on the forward strand.
CTTAAGTGTCTAGACTAGACCTCTCCCTACCCCTGTATTGGGAATGGCGTGAAGATATCATTATTATGTGTTTCAATTTGTGTGACTTTGCAACACGTCCTTTAACTTTCATCGTAGAGATCTGCATCGGCGGCGGCCGAAGTGAGGCGCGTGTGGAGGTGCGCGGGGAGGGGCGGGGCGAGGGCCGCGGGGAGGTGCGCGGCGAGCGGCCCGGCGAGCGGCCCGGCGAGCGGCGCGGCGAGCGGCGCGGCGAGCGGCCCGGCGAGCGGCGCGGCGAGCGGCGCGGCGAGCTGCGCGCCACCACCGCGCTCAGCGCCTCGCGGCTGCAGCTGCTGCACGACACCACCATGATCGACGCGGCGCTCGACCTGGACGAGCCCGAGGCGCCGCCGCACCTGCCGCAGCTGCCGCGAGTGCCGCACGTGTCGCTCTTGCCGCCCGCGCCGCACTTGCCGCCCGCGCCGCACTTGCCGCCCGCGCCGCACTTGCCGCCCGCGCCGCACTTGCCGCCCGTGCCGCGCGTGTCGGTGCACGGCGCGCAGCCCGCCGCGCCGGCCGTCGCCGCGCTATGACGTCACCGCGTCGAGCCGTCGCGCCGCCTGTAAATAACTCCACGTCGTGCTCGAAACGAACAACTTTTCCTACCTTCTGGTGTGTACATTCCTCGACGTCTCCGTCGTGATGTCGTCCGACATCGGATCGCCGCGAGATCGAAAGGAAGGATTCCGTGTACGAACACTAACAGTGATGATTTATGAAACGCAGTCGACAGGACACGACGGCAAACCTCTTCAATTAGAGACTTTTGTATAGTTTTTTGAGAACTAAGGTTATGATAATAATAAGAAAAATATTTTTGTATTGTCATTCATAAATTGCAGTGAAAATTAAATAAAGAAATTTTAATTACTAATTTAAAAAAAAAGAAATTTTAATGAATAAAATGCTAATGTCAATATTTTAATAACCCTCGGTATATTTAACACTTCTCGTGTTTCGAAAACTGAAAATTTCTGTTTATTATTTCCCATTATTATTACCCTAGTTCGCAAATATAAAATAATTGTATAAATTTAAATAAATTGTTTATATGCACATGGGATGTTTTATTTTGTAATAAATCTATTTGAATATTCCTTTCACACTAATTTATCTACGCTTTAAGAGCTGAAACTTAAAAACGTATAGGCAAAATAATAGTAAGCTGAAGCGGACGGCGCTCGCCGGTCCTGCGCCGGAGCCACATTCTGGTGAGCCGCATTGGACGAGACCCCTCCCTGCCAGCAGTCGTGGAGAGAATTCGCCATGGAGGGCCGTAGCCACCTTCTGTGAGACCGTGATGCTTCAGAAGGAGTGCTGAGCGGGATCGAGAGAGGACAGATCCCGGCTCAGTTGTGCCTCGTCACGGCCCTCCTAACAGTGGTGTTCCACCACCAGAAACGAGGCCTCAAGAGTCGCGGGCGCCCGGGGCGAGAGCTCCGAGTGCTCATTAAAGCGACTTTGAGGAAGAGGCTCGACGTGGTCTCGAGCCACTGTGGCAGCAAACTAATGCCATTTGAGTCTTTTGACTTTGGATGTTATGTCTATGTCCTTCGTCTTTATTCTGATGGCATGCCTTTTCACATTCAACATGCTTCTTTCCAATGCATGTTGACAGATTTCATGTTTCCTCGTCTTATTTTGAGTCAAAGCCCATGTTTGGCTGCCATACATTAAAACAGGTAGTACACAGGTGTTGAAAACTTTGAGTAATGTGCAGAGTTGAGAGAAATTAATTAGGATACTTAGTTTTAATGATATTTAAAATGAATAAAATATAATTTTAAATAATAATAGTCCCTGCGCGATGCTGCTTCTAAAGGAATTGTATCTGCGTCTGGACCTAGCCGCTGGTGACAAGAGGGCTGGTTCTTTTCTCGCTCAACTATTCAACGTGAAAATGCAGCCGGAGCTCTTGGTACCATGCCACGAGGAGTAGGGCTCTACGATTATAGTAGTTTTTAGTTCATAAGTAATTTTATTTTTATTTTTACTGTTACTTTTATTTTAAACTGTTTAATACTTAAACTTACTGTTTAATTTTATTTTAAATATTAACATAATTTTGTTTTTGTAAATATAGGATTAGAAAATTAATATTTCTCCTTGCGTATTCCGTTTACTTCTCTGTAATGACACTATGTCATTTCATAAGGTATCAATGACTTTAAGTGAAAAGTAAGAAAATAAAACAAACTTGCATATTGTCGCGACGATTTCGCGACTTCTCAACTGATGCGTGTGGGAGACGGTGGATCATATTCGCGGAGATAATGTGGATAAATGCGTGGCCACGATACGGCTGAGGTCACGGGTTCGTATCCCGTCCATGCGCAATTTAATGCAATTATCACACAAAATATTCACTATGGGTGATGAAAAATAATTACAGATTTCTCTTTGAAGTCTCTCTAATACAGAATAATGTCAAATTAATTAATTTCTATGATACCAATAAATAAATACATGTGGACCACATCACATAAATACTTTACTCCGATCCTAAAGTAGCTAAAGCACTAGCTAACAAGCACAAGCTAAAGTACAATCTAAATCTAAAGCACGCCTGTTATGGAATCAGAAACAACTAACATACCACAAACATGCAGACCCGAGAAAACTTAATAAAAGTGTGTTCTACATGGACCAATCAGGAATCGAGCCCGGAATCACAAAGATGAATCTGTCGTTACTTGTCAACAGAGGTCAAACCACAAACACCCAGAACCGATGTAATGTATAGCTATTGCTACATTGTCCCATACCGTATTGTAGCATATTTACTAATCTGACCCGTCCGAGGAATCGAAGCCGCGGCCACAGTTAACAACTCCAGATAAACCGGTGTGTACGCCACTCGTCCATGGAGGTCGTCAATGTATACATTTTAAAATGTATACGAGCAAACGTTTAAATGAATAAGATCCCTTCAAGTTTACATTTCGTAAGCGTTTTATTGTTGCAATAAAATAAAGAAATGGAACAATAATTTCATAAATATTTATATAATAAATAAATGGAATAATAATTTTGACCTTGTGATAACGGTGTACATATATTGCTACTCCCTTTCTTCTCGTGGGTGTCGTAAGAGCCGCCTAAGGGAAACCGCCTTGAACAATGTTATGGCAACTGATAAATGGCAGGATAACCATCTCTAAAAATATCAGACACTGATAATCAGATCAAGATGGGCAGCAGCGTCTGAGGTGCTAATGACCTGGTACTGTGGTCGCCAATCCGCTTGTCAAGCGTTGCGATTATGGCAAATCCTCCCTATGGGAAAGGCAGTCCACTGCAGGACATAGACTTTAACAGACCATTATGTATGTTATGCATGTATAATAATAATGTAAACATAATTAGGACACGCAACCAGACTTTGACCCATTTGTGTGACGTCATAGCCAGGGAGCTGGCGAGCATGTCGGTACATGATTTGCACGAGTTTCACAATGAGGTGGTTGCAGTTTACATCGGTACGAACTTTACACTTTATAGCTATAAGGTTCATTATGACTCTGAATAGGCAAACTTTTAAAAAACAATTGGCAAACTTTTCTATTTCTTTTTCTCTTCCTAGCTCTAGATTTCTAGACCAATAGTTTTTGTAATTCATGTAATACTCATGTAAAAATATTTCTCATACGTTTTTAAATTAGTTTCTTTTACATTACTTATATTTACATATGTATTGTTATTTTAATTATTGAGAGACTTAGAATTTTTTACTTATAGCATAGCGCAAGCGTCGAGTTTAAAAAAAAAACAAATGGTCTGCCTTTGGAATATCTCAGAATGTCTTCCTTACAGATTTCTTTATACGTAGCATACGTTTTTTTTACAACTTATAAACGCTGTAAATAGACATAGTAAACTGGTAAATCACACGAGAACATTGGTTCTCCCTTTCTTCCCGTGGGCGTCGTAAGAGGCGACAAAAGGAAACAGCCTAGAGTATCGGTATGGCAATCGATAGATGGCTCGATAACCATCTCTAAGAATATCAGACCAAAATAATCAGATCAAAGACGGGCAGCGGCATCTGAGGTGCGAGTGGTCTGCTACTTTGCGTCAATCCGCTTGCCAAGAGTGGCAATTGTGGCAAATCCTCCGTATGGGAGAGGCCTATGTCCTGCAGTGGACATTAAAAGGCCATTATGTGTGTGTGTGTATGTGTCAATAGACAACGCAGATGCAACTCGTTGGCAGAATATCCATGGTTCTTCTCATTGGTTTTAATCGTACAATTCAGGTCTGCTCAGTTACAAATAAAAATACAAAGCACCACTTCATGTACAGTTTTTTTAAATTATAAAAAAAATATTTACACGCACTCCCCAATATAGGGGTAGATAAAGGTACAGTTTACACAATTAAGTCCCTTTGACCCGCCTTCCGATGAAGACATTTTTCGCGACAACCTGACAGGTGGTGAGCCCGTCGCCGTCTCTATGTCTAAGCCAACGATATAATTCGTACATAAGTTTTTTGAAAAACCGAAACTCGAAATCCCAACCACTCGGCTATGATATTTATTTAAAACAATAATTGTGTTAATAAATGTGTTAACAATAGGTGCTTTGTAGGTGGCGGCGTTTTCCAGGGCCGGTTAAAAGGAATAAAATAAAAAAATACGTCTATATATTGTTACCATATATGGAGTAATATTCTATAAATGGGTTATTCTATACATGATTTCTCAATAACTATTATTTAGGATACTTAGTTTTAAAGATATATAAAATAAATAAAATATAATTTTAAATAATAATAGTCTCTGCGCGATGCAGCTTCTAAAGTAATTGTATCTGCGTCTGGATCTAGCCGCTGGTGACCAGAGGTCTGGTTCTTTTCCCGCTCAACGGTTAAGTCTATCCATTCAACGTGGAAATGCAGCCAGCGTTCTTGGTACCGTACCACGAGGAGTAAGGCTCTACGATTACTGTAGTTTTTAGTTCATAAGTATTTTAAATATTAACATAATTTTGTTTCTGTAAATAAAGATAATATAAATAAATATTTCTCCTAGCCAATTCCTTTTACTTCTCTATAATGACACTATGCCATTTCATAAGGTATCAATGACTTTTAGTGAAAAGTAAGAAACAAAAACAAACTTCGGATTGTCGCGACGATTTCGCGACTTCTCAACTGATGCGTGTGAGACACGGTGGCTCATATTCGCGGAGATAAATGGGTTCGTATCCCGCCCGTGCGCAATTTAATGAAATTATCACACAAATATACACGAATAGTTACTATGGGTTCTAAAAAAGAATTACAGATTTCTGTTCGAAGTCTGTCTAATACAGCATAATATCAAATTCATAATTTTCTATGATACCAATAAATAAATACATGTGGACCACATCACATACATACATTACTCCGATCCCATAGTAAGTAGCTAAAGCACGTGTGTTATGGAATCAGAAACAACTAGCATACCACAAACATACTAACTTTGTGTTTTATACATGGACCAATCGGGAATCGAACCCGGAATCACAAAGATGAATCTGTGTGTACGTTACTTGTCAACAGAAGTCAAACCACAAACACCCAGAACCGAAACAATGTATAACTATTGCTACATTATCCAGTACCGTATTGTAACGTATTAACTAATTTGACCCGTCCGGGGAATCGAAGCCGTGACCTCAGTTAACGTCTCTAGGTACACCGGTGTGTACTTGTCCACACAGGTCGTCAATGTATATTTTTTAAATATAGACGAGCAAACGTTTAAATTAATAAGATCCATTCAAGTTTTAATTTTGTAAGCGTTTTATTGTTGCAATAAAATAAAGAAATGGAATAATAATTTTGACTGTGTGGTAACGGTTTAAGAATATTGCTTCTCCCTTTCTTCCCGTGGGCGTCGTAAGAGGCGAGAAAAGGAAACAGCCTAGAGTATCGGTATGGCAATCGATAGATGGCGCGATAACCATCTCTAAGCATATCAGACCAAAATAATCAGATCGAAGACGGGCAGCGGCGTCTGCTACTGCGATCGCCAATCGACTTTACAAGCGTGACGATTCTGGCTAATCCAAATCCTCCCTACGGGAGAGGCCTTTATCCTGCAGTGGACTTTAAAAGGCCGTTGTGTATGTGTCAATAGACAACGCAGAGGCAACTTGCTGGCAGACTATTTATCTGTGGTCCTTCTCATTGGTTTAATCGTACAATTCAGGTCTGCTAAGTTCATATACAGCTCCAGACAGAGGTATAGTTTAGACAATTAAGTCCCTTTGACCCACCTTCCGACGATGACATTTTTCGCGACAACGTGACAGGTGGTGAACCCGTCGCCGTCTTTATGTCCGAGCCAATGATGCCACCTGGGGATCGGAGAGACCCGTCTTCACTCAAAATTCCGACTACCCAACCACTCGCCTATCGTGACTTTAATGCATTATAAAAATAAGTTTAAAATACTACAACAGTCAGAACCCTGGATGTCTGCATCTTCTATTTTCTGCGTTTACTGGATGTCTGCGACCATCAGCCCCAGAAGCAGACCTTACAAGAAGATATCAATTTATTTATTTACGCAATCCTTGGCTTCGAAAGCAGAGTTGGCAGTACCCAGCCTTCACTGATGACATGACTATGTTCCGCAAAATTACTTTTTATAAAAAAAATCAAAAAGTTTTTTAAAATAAATAAATATCTTCACGCAATTCCCAATACAGGGGTAGACAGCGGTCGTCTAGACAGTTAAGTCCCTTCGACCCACCGAGGATATTTACGGGACAACGTGACAGGTGGTGAGCCCGTCGCCGTCTTTATGTCCGTTTCATGATTCGTCTTATGTACAGTTTTTTTAAGATCGTCATATCACAAATAACGACACGTTTTTATAATTCCAACAACACAGTGAACCTGTTAAAAGCTCGTAAAGTCGATATTATGACACCGTAAAAGTAGCTGCATGAATAATCTATACATATAAATAAAAGTGGTGTGTCTGTTTGTAATATTGAAATAACCGTTTTTTACTACATGCATATGAATGTATTCGGCACATACACAAAAATTACATTTAAAAGTTTTGTCTGCCTGTCTCTCTGTTTGTTCCGGCTAATGTCTGAAATGACTGGATCGATTTCGACGAGACTTTCACTGGCAGCTAGCTGATGTTATAAGGAGTAACATGGGCTACTTTTATTTTAGAAATATGTTTCTAAAATAAAAGTAGCCCATGTTACTCCTAATTATGATTAGGGTGCAACTTTTATTGTTAAACTGCGGGCAAAGCCGCGGATTTGTACTTAAATAAATAAATAATATCTTCAAGCAATTCCCAATACAGGGGTAGACAGAGGTCTTATCTAGAAAATTAGGTCTATCCTGATTTTATCTTCACCTTGGTATATCGTGGTTTAGACTTTAATCCTTCATTCGTCCTTTCGACCCACTTTTCTTCGAAGCTCACATGAGTCAACGCGATAGGTGGCGTGCCTATCGCCGTCACCCGCAACCCCTACCACCGAAAGCAAGGTCACCACCAACTAGCCTATAGAATCGTGGGGTAATATACAAAAAATATGATTTATATTTATTTATTTTTAAAACATGTAAGTCTTGCTGCACTTTGTGTTAATTAATTAGAAATTGTTAAAAATTCACACCATTCCCAATACTGTCTAGAAAATTAAGTCCTTTCGACCCACCTTCCGTCGAAAACATTTTTGTGACATTTTTTACGTCCAAGCTAACAATATGAATCGTACATGAAGATCGAACTCAGGTCTCTTGACGACTAATATTCTAAGAAATTTAATCAAACTTCTAATAAATATCCTTCATATTTATTAGAAGTTAGATGCGTAGTCAGAAGTTGAACCAAAAAGAGATTCAAAATCTTAACTGATGCTAGTTGGACACGGTGGTTCGGAGGTAAGTGTGTGGCCAGTATACAGTAGAGGTCACGGGTTCATATCCGGTCCGTGCGAAATTTAATGCAATTATCACACAAGATATTCACGTATACGTGTACTGGGAATTATTACACATTCCATTCTCGAGAGGTATCCGAAACTGTTTAATAAGACACTTGTATAAGGAATTCTGCAAAACCCAATAATAAGGAAGAATTCATATCCATTACTTTTGATTTGTTTCTCTCATTAATATTTAATATTGCATAAATATTTATACAATTCACACTCAAAATACACTGCAGTTACAAACGTTTAAATACTTGCAATTTTAGTTGCTTAGTGGAATTTCATTGTTGATTTGGTAACAGAAGCAATCATTTTAAGTTTAGCAATCAAGTGATTGCTATACTGAGGGAAAAGGCTTGAACAATTTTATGGCAACTGATAGATGGCAGGATAACCATCTCTAAAAATATCAGACAATCATAATCAGACCAAGATGGGCAGCAGCGTCTGAGATGCGAGTGGCCTGGTACTGCGGTCGCTAATCCGCTTGCCAAGCGTTGCGATTATGGCAAATCCTCCCTGTGGGAGAGGCCTATGTCCTGCAGTGGACTTTAACAGGCCGATATGTAAGTATATAATAATAATTTAGACATAATAAGACACGCAACCACTCTTTGACCCAATGTGTGCCGTCATAGCCAGCGAGCTGGCGAGCATATCGGTACATGATTTGCACGAGTTTCACGACGAGGCAGATTGCAGTTTACATCGGTGATTTATAAATAAATATCTACACGCCATTCCCAATACAGAGAAGGACACTCTAGACAATTAAGTCCATTCGACCCACCTTCCGCCGAAAACATTTTTGTGACAACGGGACAGGTGGTGAGCCCGTCACCGTGTGTACGTCCAAGCTAACAATATGAATCGTACATGAAGATCGAACTCAGGTCTCTTGAAGACTAATATTTTAAGATATTTAATCAAACTTATAATAAATATCCTTCATATTTATTAGAAGTTAGATGCGTAGTCAGAAGTTGAACCAAAAAGAGATTTAAAATCTTAACTGATGCTAGTTGGACACGGTGGTTCGGAGGTAAGTGTGTGGCCAGTATACAGTAGAGGTCACGGGTTCGTATCCCGTCCGTGCGCAATTTAATGCAATTATCACACAAGATATTCACGTATACGTGTACTGGGAATTATTACACATTCCATTCTCGAGAGGTATCCGAAACTGTTTAATAAGACACTTGTATAAGGAGTTTTGCAAAACCCAATAATAAGGAAGAATTCATATCAATTACTTTTGATTTGTTTCTCTCATTAATATTTAATATTGCATAAATTTTATACAATTCACACTCAAAATACACTGCAGTTACAAACGTTTAAATACTTGCAATTTTAGTTGCTTAGTGGAATTTCATTGTTGATTTTGGTAACAGAAGCAATCATTTTAAGTTTAGCAATCAAGTGATTGCTATACTGAGGGAAAAGGCTTGAACAATTTTATGGCAACTGATAGATGGCAGGATAACCATCTCTAAAAATATCAGACAATCATAATCAGACCAAGATGGGCAGCAGCGTCTGAGATGCGAGTGGCCTGGTACTGCGGTCGCTAATCCGCTTGCCAAGCGTTGCGATTATGGCAAATCCTCCCTGTGGGAGAGGCCTATGTCCTGCAGTGGACTTTAACAGGCCGATATGTAAGTATATAATAATAATTTAGACATAATAAGACACGCAACCACTCTTTGACCCAATGTGTGCCGTCATAGCCAGCGAGCTGGCGAGCATATCGGTACATGATTTGCACGAGTTTCACGACGAGGCAGATTGCAGTTTACATCGGTGATTTATAAATAAATATCTACACGCCATTCCCAATACAGAGAAGGACACTCTAGACAATTAAGTCCATTCGACCCACCTTCCGCCGAAAACATTTTTGATATAACGAGAGAGGTGGTCCACCGTCTTTATGTCAAGCCAATGATATAATTAGTAAATTCGTGACTCATACCACCCTCCAACCACTCGATTGTTGTGAGTAGTTCACGAACTGATTTGGCCCAGTCAATTTAGGTCCTACGTCGCTGCGCTTCAGAGAGCTACAGAGCATAGAAGTTGCTTTAAAAAATGGGTATTATATTATTTGCACATGCCTGTATGGTTGGCTGTAACAATCATTCTGAAAACGAATAAAATCGCTCATGCAGACATTACATAGATAGAGACATCACATACATTGCTCTGACCTCAAATTAAGCAGCTTAAGTACTTGTATTATGAAATCAGAAACAAAGGAGGTACTACAAACACACAGACCCGAAACAGTGTAGAAAATATTTTTTCAACATTGACCCCTCCGGGAATCGAACCCGTGACCTTAGCGACGGCGGACATGAAAACCGGCGCCACTTTATTGCTATGGAATTCATTGTGACTCTCTAAATAAGAAAAAACAATTGGCAGACTTTTCTATCCCTATTTCTCTTCCTAGCTCTAGATTTCTAGCCCTACATTTTTTGTAATTAATGTAATACTCATGTAAAAATATTTCTCATACGTTTGAGAAATCGTTTCTACAGATTACTTATATTTACATATGTATTGTTATTTTAATTATTGAATAGACTTAGAATTTTATTCTTGAGCATGGCGCAAACGTCGAGTTTTAAAAAAATTTAAATGGAATATCTCGGAATGTCTGCTCAGAATGCCTTACAGATTTTTTTAGTTTTCATAACAAATCTAAACATAAAACCAAGACGCAGAATTGTATGCATAATGTAGCATACGTTTTTTTAACAATTTATAAACGTTGTAAATAGACACAGTAAACTGATAAACCACACGGTAACATTACCGTGTGGTAACGGTGTAAGAACATTGCCACTCCCTTTCTCCCCGTGGGCGTCGTAAGAGGCGACAAACGGAAACAGTTAATGTTCTAGACCCCTGTCTACCCCTGTATTGGGAATAGCGTGAAGATATTTATGTTTATTTATTAATTTTTGAAGTGATATATAGACAACGCGGCGCTACGATGGCACGAGGTCCCTGATGTTCCTTACGGTATAATTATCTCTATCAACAGCCGCGTGTGATTACTGATTATATTCGATATAATCAGTAATCTCAAAAACTGTTGTTTTGATCGCCAGCTACATGACTATTCTTGTGCAATTTGATTTGAAGCGCGTTTCAATTATTTGTAGCAAGATTGATTGATTTGTAGAAGAATTATTCTTGCAAGTATACTACGTGATGCTTAAATTATTACCTTTAAATTTAATTGTCACGATATCTGTGTGGTTGAGTGATTGGAATTCGAGGCAAGAGACCCGACTTCGATCCCCAAGTGGTAGGCCCATGGGTTTTTTCAAAAACTTACGTATGATTTTATTGCAAAAAAAATATTCGGTGAAAGGTGGGCTGAAAGGATTTTCTATTTAGTCCATTGTTAAGACCTCTACATACTTCAGAATAGACCGTGTGGTAACGGTGTAAGAATATTGCCACTCACTCTCTTCCGGCGGGTGTCGTAAGAGGCGACTGAGGGAAACAGGCTTGAATAATGTTATGGCAACCGATCGAAGGCGGAATGACCATCTCTAAAAATATCATACCAAAATAATCAGACCGAAATTGGGCAGCAGCATCTGAAGTGCGAGTGGTCTGCTACTGCGATCGCCAATCCGCCTGCCAAGCGTGGCGATTATGGTAAATCCTCCCTATGGGAGAGGCCTGTGTCCTACAGTGGACTTTAACAGGCCGTTATGTATGTATGTATGTATGTATGTATGTATGTATGTATGTATGTATGTATGTATGTATGTATGTATGTATGTATAATTCAGTATTGGAAATAGTGTAAAGATATTTCAATTTATTTAAAAAAGGGGGAAGTTCTTAATTCGGCTGTGTTTTTTTTATTTCTTACCTCTGCGGCTGACGGCCCGATGGCCTAGTTGATAGTAAGCCTGCCTTCGAAACTGAGGGTTTCGGATTCGAATACCGCTGGGGGCAAACATTTCTGTAATGATGATGATGTCCATAGACATAGGTGTTCATATGCTTATATAAAATATTCATAGTTACGATAGACATGTGGTTGGGTGATTCGAGTCTAGAGACTCGAGTTCGACTCGAAATTAGTATGCTCGCAACTATGGGTTTTTTCAAAAACTAGGACATAGTGACGACGATAGGTTCACCACCTGTCACGTTGTCCCGAAAATATCTTCGGTGGAAAGTATGTCAAAGGGACTTAATTGTCTAGACTAGACCTCTGTCTACCCCTGTATTGGGAATTGCGTGAAGATATTTATTTATTTTATTTCTAGTTACGATAGACATGTGGATGGGTGATTCGAGTCTAGAGACTCGAGATCGATTCAAAAGTGGTATGCTCGAGACTATGGTTTATTTTTCAAAAACTAGGACATAGTGACGGCGACAGGTTCACCACCTGTCACGTTGTCCCGAAAATATCTTCGGTGGAAAGTATGTCAAAGGGACTTAATTGTCTAGACCTCTATCTACCTCAGTTTTGGGAATGGTGAAATTTTATTTATACACGAATAATAATGTAGTAAAGAATAATAATGTAGTAAAGAATAATAATATAATATACATCAGTATAACTTTATTGCTCTGGTCTCAAAGTAAGCAGCTTAAGCACTTGTGTCATGGAATAACAAGCAACGAAAGTACAACGAACACCCTGTCCCGAGAAGATGTAAAAGAGGTCTGTACACTGACCCGACCGGGAAATGAACCTGGGACAATAGAGAGTCACCATGAGAAAAATTGTGTAAGCCACTCGTTCAAGTAGATCGTCTTAATTTATTTTTAAGTGATCCCTACATAACAGTAGTAATCTCCTTCTTCTTCTCGGTTGGAATGTGGTTAGTGGCCCCAATCCCTGTGGGGATCCAGGTGAGTTTGACAGTGGTAGAGCCTCGCATCAGCTTTTGTTGTTGCATGAATGGGCCGGCTCGAGCGGGGAAGTACCACGACCTCACAGAATACCGGCGTGAAGTAGAAAGTCTAACAAACTACTGCGTTTCGTCTGCTGAGGCTGCATAAGAGATAGAAATTATTTTCTATCTCTTATAAAAAACTAAAGGATATCTACGGAGTTTCTTTCGCCGTTTCTTCTCCGTCAGAGGAACCTCAATACAAAACAGTGGCAGTTTCAAAATGACAATAGATGGCTGTAATATATTTACTTATGTCGATAAATTATAATAGATTTGATTTGCCGTGTCCGTATTCTTCAGAATAGACCGTGTGGTAACGGTGTAAGAATATTGCCACTCACTCTCTTCCGGCGGGTGTCGTAAGAGGCGACTGAGGGAAACAGGCTTGAATAATGTTATGGCAACCGATCGAAGGCGGAATGACCATCTCTAAAAATATCATACCAAAATAATCAGACCGAAATTGGGCAGCAGCATCTGAAGTGCGAGTGGTCTGCTACTGCGATCGCCAATCCGCCTGCCAAGCGTGGCGATTATGGTAAATCCTCCCTATGGGAGAGGCCTGTGTCCTACAGTGGACTTTAACAGGCCGTTATGTATGTATGTATGTATGTATGTATGTATGTATGTATGTATGTATGTATGTATG